>OZ024741.1:353652045-353717045 GCA_964016885.1 Eledone cirrhosa
GTAATAGAAGCCAGTGTTTAAGTTAAAGGTCACGTCTAGGAAATTAATTATTTTGGTACCATTTTCTACTTCTAACTTAAGATCGCACATTTTAAAGAATTCTATTATACTATTCTTTACTCTATTTAGTTCTATATTGTTGTGTTTGACCACCGTAAATAAAATGCCGTCCCTATATAAACCACTGATAATCTCCGGCAGTTTTCTATTTATCATATTTAATATGAAAATTCCCAGAAGATCTGTGATTTGCGCGGAATCAGTTGCCTCCATAGTAATATCAAAGTTTCTATCTCTATCTGAGCGGGTCCAATATTCAGTGTTGAAGTTAATAAGAGTTCTTCTGGCTGTTAGTATTATATCAATTTCATCCGTGGTTATATCAGTATGCTTATAAGCATATGAAAGAGCCTTATTTAGAAGGTTAGGTGTTATGGAAGAATAGTAGCTTGTAATGTCCATCTGGATGAATTTATGGTTTTTCTTATCATCTATATTCCTGTACCATTCTATGACTTCATTTGTATCTTTCCATAAGCTCAAATTAGATCTCAATTTAAGAGTGGGTAATATTCTATCGATGATGTTTTTACTGATTACTCCAATATCCGATTTCGATGGAGCAATAAGTCTAACTGGCATCTCTTCCTCAAAGTTTCTTTTGTGATCCTTCAAGTTAATCCTCGGCTGTCTAGGTAAGAATGGCTCAGTTCTTCCTTCTATTCCTAAATTGGTAATTAAATTATATGCTTCTTCATTAATTTCAGTAAGATCATCAGCCGGGGCTTTTTTGTAATTTTTCCTAAGTTCCTTTAAAATCAAGTTGTTATATTCATCTTTGTTTATCCCATATAAATTATTAGTTTTGTCCGATTTAATCAATACTTTGTTAACATTTTTTATTTCCGTGAATTTTTCTTTTAGAGTTCTAAGATATTAGTGACCTATATATGGGTTTTACCTAAATTTAATTTTTTTTATTATACCGAACATTTCTGTTTCAAAAACCTCCAGAAGTTTGTTGTATGGAGGATTCTTTCTTGATTTAAATAAAGATTCAAAATGATTGTTGTTGGTTTTTCTTTCAGCATCTTTATTTTCGAAATGAAATGCCCTCCATCTCAATCTTCTAATAAAAGTGTTTGTCTGTTCGATAGTTTTCCTCATGTATTCTTCATTTGAAGGTATGGGTATATCTTTGAGGGAAGTTTAAGAAATCCATATTTATTGAATATACAATCTATTGTATAGAAAAGCGCTCAACCAGTTGGGAGCAGTATATATTAAAGAGTTAAACAAGATTCAATGAGTATATCAAAGAATGAGTTTTACAGTAGATTGGAAGCACTCTACGAAAAATAATTTTCCAGAGTTATTAATAATAAAATACAAATATTAATAAAATAGATGTTCTTTTGATCAATTACATTTTATTATACATATTTCGGAGGTACAACAGTACGTCCTCATCAGACAAAATATAATGATACATGACATACCCTGAGATGTTAAATGGTTAAAATTTAATCAAGGTAATGATTAACCTAAGAGAAAATTCAACATTTATACCCTAATAATGAGAAAATGCGAAAACGTAATAAATTCAATAGAGAATGTGTGAGTAAGAAAAATGTTGGTTAATGTGACAGCTATAGAGATTTTAAAATGTAGGATACTACAAGTTATGTCTATCTAGGAAAACATCTCATGAATTATAACAGTCAATGAGGGCCGCTGAAAGGGGATTTAAAGAGGGGGAAAGATAAGTGGGAGTAATATATGCAAAAATATGGTCCGCCCCCCTCCAACCCTGCTTCGATCGCAGTTAGAACACCAATTGCAAAATTATTCTTTAACGCTTTGGACACCTCTTTCCCTACTCAACATAAAATACCATTCCATTTTTAATAGACATACCATTAAATTCTCGTATTCTAGAACTATGAACATGGCCCAAAACATTGCCAAATTAAACAATAAAATCCTAAAACAAAACCAGCATCATGATCTTAATAATAGAGTTAACAATGATACTAAACCAAAATGTAATTGTAGAAATAAAACTGACTGCCCTTTGCAAAATAATTGTCTATATAGTAATTTGGTTTATAAATGCCCCGTAAAAACTGATCACAACACATACAACTACATAGGATCGACTTCTTCTACATTCAAAGCCAGATTTGCGAACCATAAATTCTCATTCTCGAACTCCAAGAGGAAATCATCCACTTCTTTATCACGGCTCATATGGTCATTAAAAGAGAGGAATTTAAAATACTCCATTCTTTGGACAAAACTTCGGAATTGTGAAGTTTACCGCAACTCAAGTATATCAAATAACTGCACGCTCTGTACAATGGAGACCCTGTTGATTATTAATAAGCATGAGACCCTAATTAACAAAAAAAGTGAATTATTCTTTAGTTGGCTTCATAAAGCTACGTCCACATTCTTAGCCTCCTACGAAACTAGAAAAAAAGAGAAAGAAACACTAAACCATTAAAAACTTGGTTTTCAGACGTATATAATCAACAGGGAAAAACATTAATGGCCTTTAATATTGCATTATCTTATAACTATCTATAGAAGAAATAACGCTCGAATGAATGACACTTGTTCAATAACACGCTGGCACGTTGATATACATAACGTAATATTAACTTTGATCCATACCATTATTTCTCTATCTTTATTTTCCTATCTAAGTTTTAAATTTTAGTTTAAATATCCAACCCGTATATTTTCACGGAACTTATATTTAACTGTGAACCTTTCATGTGTTTACATTTTTTTATTTCTTATTTATAATATGTATGTAATTATCTTTTGTAAGTTTTTAAATATACCTACCGTATTTTTATATCCATGATTCAAATATAGAGCAAATATCCAAACTATAAATTATTACGGACCCTATTTTGAACTCTGAATTATCCATGCATTTATTATTGTTTTTCTTATATATATGTATGTATTTAACTGTAACACGTTGAAATCTATTATATAAGATTATAATCGTTATCATTTACCTAAAGTATACTGTATTACTAATACTTAATATATATCTATATATACCTCCCTGTATCTCTCTATAGATAATTTTGAGATAACTTCTAAATTTCTAGATTATTATTTATTTTGAACTGTGAATAATTCATTCATTTTACATATAGGTATCTATTTAACTTTAGCATGCTTCAATCTATTATTTTTTTAAATATATATATATATTTGGTTCCTTTACCGGTTTCGCAGTTCTTCTGGTTTTCAAAAGTAGAGTTGAGATTGAGGGTCTGTGGGGTTTTTCTCACAGTTGCATTTTCGATTTCATCTTTTTTCTTTATACTTTCACTCGTTTAGGACACCTTGGTTATTTTTCATTTTGAAAAAACCTCACTTTCTAATATATATATATATATGTATATATATATATACATATATATATATACATATATATATATATATATATATATATATATATATATATATATATATATATATATATATACATATGTATTTGTAGTATGTGTGTCAAAGGAACGTTTTCTGGATGATTTGAAAAAACAAAAAGTAAACTGTTTTAGTGGTTTCCTTGGAGTTATCATTTTTCCTTTATCTTGTGGTGTGTGTGCATGTGTATGTGTGTATGTGTGTATGTGTGTGTGTGTGTGTGTGCGTGTTTGCGTGTTTGTGTGTCTGTGTGTTTGTCTGTGTATGTGTGCATGTTTGTGTGTGCGTGCGTGTGGTTGCACATGTATAGGTTTACTTATGGATGTGTATAGATCGGTTATTCCCATTTATAGATCGTTGTTTATCGTCTAATGGTGAAGAAATACATATTTAATTGTAGTTTATATTTGTTTATGAATTGTGTTTCATAATTTATTCTCTGATCTTAAGTGAAAGAATCTGAGCATTTGTTGAGTGGGAAATGTTTGTAGTTTGTTAAGTCTAATCCTGCACATATTTCAATGTGACTGTTTAAGAGGATTCCTCTCATGTTTTCACCACGGCTTTATTGGCGCTGTGCGGTCATTATTTTACGTAATGATACTCCTGTCTGTTTTATCTAATCCTGCAAACATTCATAGCATGTAATCACCTTTTTTTTCCCAAATTGAAATTTTCATTTATTATGAATGGTTGGCCATCCTTCAGTTAGGTATAAGCAGGTACGACAATGTGTTCTTCCGTATTTTGTAACAGTGGGGTTGCGGATTTGTTTGTGGGTTTTTGCCCCAGTAAGGATATGTTTTAGTGTTTTGTGCTGTTTTTACCTTTTATGGATTTGTGTTTCTAGAATGTTTTCCCATTTTTTAAATCTTTATATAGAATAGGAAGTTTTTTTGGCGGAGGTGCTCAAACATTTTGGCATTTTGGAGTTGAAGGTTGATATACATGGTAAAATATTTTCCCTTTTTTTTTTTGTCCATAGCTCTTGGATGCCTGTAGGCTTATCTCTTTCTATTCTGCTGGGGATTATGCCAAGTGGGAAGGCTCTTTGAGTGAGTATATTTTTCAGTTCATCCAGTCTTTTCTCACGTTTGATCGGGTCCGATACTATTGTGCAAATTCTTTTTTCTCGGTTAAAAGGAATATACAATTTCGTGTTTTGTAGAAGGTACTGCTTGGAAAATGTCTGTTTCTATTCCGTTTGTTTTTTTTAAAATTGCGATATCTAAAATATCCAGTTCCTTGTTATTAAACTCTATTGTGAATTGGATATTGCTTTTCAGGTTATTTATCATATTTTTGAATTCTGTGGTGAGTGTATCAAGGTTGTCCTGCCATAAGATAAAACAATCCTCCTCATACCTTTTCCAGTTGTTTTTAGTTGTGTGAAATTTGTCTCCAAATAGTAATAGTGATTGGCTGTAAAACTTTTGTTCGTGGATTCCCATGACTAAATTGGTGTATGTAGGTGCAACTTTCGTGCCCATTGCGGTTTCTGATATTTTTCGGTACGCAGATCCTATGAAGTAAAAATAATTGTTTTACAATATGAATTTGAATCCATCAAGGATGAAATCTTTTTTTGTGCGTGTCAGTAATTCGGTTTGGATTGTGTCTAGCCAATATACAATTGCAGTTATTCCATAGTCGTGGAGTAAGATGGATGGATAACATCCATGAGATTGGCTGGTCTCGCTTGGGGATCCAGCCGGATCATTTGGAGACAGTTACTTCAGACAGGATCCGCTGGAAGGCGTGTTTGAGGACTCTTCCCCCACGACCCTCTCAGGAATAAGTGGGCGAAGAAGAAGAAGAAGAAGAAGAAGAAGAAGAAGAAGAAGAAGAAGAAGAAGAAGAAGAAGAAGACCTCTACGCTAGGTGGTAGAAGAATATGGTTGCTATTTTAGCAGGTCGATTGATCACATTATGCACCCTTCTTAGCTCGTATATTATGTATTTTAAAGGAAAGGGATTTCACTACTTTCATCTCTTTCGTTATTTTTTTCTTACATTTTCTCGACATTTTCTTAACATTTTTCTCATAAATTTTGCTTAGTGAAAAGAATAATTATCGTGTACATTTAAAAATTACTTTTTAATTATTTCAATTATCAGACGTTCTTCACTGCTATATCATTAAACTAATTATATAGTTTCTAGCTATAAATAATAACATTTCGCATAAATTTCATTTGACATGAAACATATTCTGTGATAGGACCAAATATAATGTTAGGTTACAAAGGACATAGTTGTCATAATGAGATGCTGCGTTTGGCAACATTAGCTACGCCAAAGAAAATTTCAAATGTTATAAATGAGATGGTAATTTAAGAAACAGCCAAAGGCATGATGGTAATGTATTTGGATATGAATTAGTGACTGTAGATTCAAATATCAATTAGATTTTAATTTTTGCTACTTCTAGAAAGTTGAGAAATATTTTTTAAAAATGGATATCCTAGGCCTGGCTGATTAGAGATTTGTGAAGAATGAAAATATGTGATTTGAAATAGCGCCTATTCTAACTGGTTGTTCAGCAAGAATTTACTTTTTAACTACATTATTTGTTACAATCAATGCAGTACCAACCGAATATGAGTAAGTCCCTCTTACGACGTGTGTTCTAGTTGTTTGTACAACGTATGTAAGCTCGAAAAATAAACGTCAAAATTAGTGAGCATTCCACAGACCTTGTGTCCCCTTAATGTAGTTGCTAATGAGATTCAGTGAGTGACATAGCTTGCATTTTGAATCATAGGTACAACTTATTTTTACCAGATGAGTGAACTGAAGTAACCTGAAATAGAGTGACTTGCTCAAGGTCACAACGTGCAGTCGGAAATCAAACTCATTATCTTACAGTCGTGAGCTGAACACCGTAACCAGTAAGCCACACACGTTCACCAGGTCTCTTGACATATAGGGAATTTAGGTGATGCTGTATATTGAAATATACTGCTTCACGTCGACACTCCGGTCTTAACTCTACCTTTGCCAGGATTTGAACACAGCACTACAACAAAATGAATGATTCGTTAATTATTACAGCCAGTAAAATGTTCTTATCCATGATTTCTATTTAAAGTTAAATGAATTGTGTCGGACTTTCTTTGCATGACCACTCCACAAATAAGGTCATAAAAAAGTCCCGGCTAGGTAATCTGTGGAATGGAGAACTTTGGTCGCCCAATGCTCCATAGCGAGCAAAGAGAACTAAAGAAAAGAGGAAAAAAGGAAGGTTAAATGCTCTAAACTATATATTTCTATATCTTTTCTAGACACGTGTTTGTGCTCTTCCTCTTATCCTGTATAGTCACTTACACGTTATATTTCATGAGCAGCCTGTTCCTTTGATCAAACAATTGGAAAATGCATCGTCGAAACCTACGGCGGTTCGTTACAGTTATACACTGTTGTTTGCTGAGTACAGGATGTTTCTAGTTTTATTTCCCAGATACTATAAGAATCATTGGGAAAACTTTAAAATTGTCAGTTTTCAACTTTTCCCAGTGTTCTATAAATTAACTGCTTTTTTTATACGTATAGCAACAGGCTTAAAATGTGGTAAAAAGAGGTTGTTGGTAGTCAGCGGCTCTCTAAAGTAGGGATTAACAAACTCGACGAGCATCTGTCTACTTTTTTCCGGCGCCAGGAATACTTTACCTGATTTTCTCAACTATGATTTACTATGGTTTATAATGATCGACTATGATTATGGTCATTTGCGTTGAGATACTCACATTCCAAGTTTCTTTCCTTATGGTGGTTCATGTTTCTATATAAGATTAACTGCAAGTAGTACAGGAATATTCTCTTATGTATTATATCAATTCTGCTTCTTCAAATTCTTAAGGGAGAAAACATTATTTCGAAGGTGTTATTGCTATAAACAAAACACAAAGACCCAATAAGTTAAGATCATGGTTTAGTTTCAGTTCTCAGTTTAAACGCAATCTATATTATTTTTGGCAAGCCTAAGGTGATTTCAGCACGTCATTTTAATTTACTGTTGTAACTATTTCCCGTCAAATAATTCCCTTATAAAAGAGGTAGACATCAAACCTACTCGTTTTCTGCCCTATGGGGCAGTTGTACTTGCTGAAAAGAAATCAGTATTTTCCTTATAGAATATAAAAAGCTAGAACAAATACCCAATGACATTTCATCCGACGCTTTATCAACTTTGCCAATCAACCACCTTTCTCAAATACGTAATACTGAAACGAGCACATAAAGGCGATGAACGAAAACAAAGAAGCTTCTATGTGGTTGCTCGACATGTTAGAAATAGCAGCCATAACTTCCTCATATTTCGTCTTAAAAAAAGTGAAAGGATACATTTGATACTGTAGTCCCATATACATTATACCTGAACAATTATTTGAACGCCTTTGATCGTGGGTCACCTTCATCACGACTCTCCTGGGACAGAACAACAGCCACAATAACTGAATCTCTTCCTAGGGTTCCAATCACATTCAAAAAGAATTTTCAAAAGAATTTTCACTTTATTTTACTTTCCCTGTTTTTTTTTCACGGAAACGAACCCCTTATCATTCAACCATGAGTAATCAGTAGTTGGATATTTCTACGGTGGAACCTTTTCGAGAAGATAGTCTTCAATCAGTTTTGCTAGTGTAAACAGCTTCGCTTCATTAATGTATTTAAAGAGGTGGGAGGAGGAGGAGTGCAAAAATTACTGCTACACATTTCACGTAAGATTAATGTAAGCAGCTATTGGGATGGTAGATTAGCAGTATGGGTAGAAGGCCGGACGCCATGCTTTGCAGCATAGAGTTACGACCCCTTACGGTCTGAGTTCAAATCCCGTCGAGGTTAACTTTACTTTTCATCCTTACGGGGTAGACAAAATAAAGTACCAGTAATGCACTGGAATAATTTCTGGCCTTGCGCCAAAAGTAGAAACAATTATTAATGTAAAAACAATTAATGCTTACATTTTAACAACGAAAATAGCAATTACACTTTTACACTATAAACATGACTGTGTACAGATGCATGCTGGTATGTCTGAGTGAATGAACTAATGTATGTGTGACTATGTGTGGAGGGGTGCATCTATAGATTTGTGTGTAAGCGTCTGTCTTCGGGGCATATTTAATTTGTATGCGTATCAGTTAATGAGACAGTCCAATGATCAAAGAAAAAATCAAACTAATTTACAATACCGAAAGAATTTTAAATTGATTATCGATTAAAAAGAAACAAAGAAAACTACAAAATTGTATACATTTTTTTTTTTTCAATCCACAGTAATTGATGAATGACGGCAGTAAAATATATTTACCTCCTCCTATACGGCTTCACTTGTTTCCTTTTGTGGAAATATCTTGTCAAATGACTTGCAATGAGATCAAGTGGTGATTCCCCTCCTTCATAAATATATACGTATATTGCTTTGAAGACGATATATGTGTGGAGGGGGGGATGTATGTGTGTGTGCGTATATGTATATAAGTATATATATATATGTTTATCCCAGGTTCAATCGGGGGTAACCACAGTAAGTAAGGTACTCAATACATAGCAGAGTGTAAATATTTAAGAAATGTGGTAAGGAACCAGGTGGACCATAACGCACCAAAGTACTCAATACTTAGAGTAGTAGAGTGGGTAATAGGAACGAGTAGGACCCCGACGGCTGAGCTCAAGCCGTTTCGACGGCTAATTCTGGACCAGAATTAGCCGTCGGGGTCCTACTCGTTCCTATATATATATATATATATATATATATATATATATATATCACAGAAAAAAAGAGAATCAGTGTTGCGACGAATGGAATTTATTGGAAATATTACAATCGTTTCTCTGGCGACCAGCTCGAGGCACGATCTATTTAATGATCGAACCTGACTCTGAAAATCGCAAGATCCTCAGATATGTCTTGATTCTACGATTCTAGAAATAACCGTCGAAACAGCTTGAGCTCTGCCGTCGGGGTCTTGAACATTTTCCTATTACCCACTGTACTACCCAAAGTATTGAGTACTCTGGTGCGTTAAGGTCCGCCTGGTTCCTTACCACACTTCCTTCGTTATATATATATATATATTTATGTGTGTGTGTGCGTGTGTGTGTGTGAGAGAGAGAGTATATGTATATATATATTTGCGATGGCGTTTTATGCAGGTTTATGTACGCCTTTACATAAATATGAGCGTGTATATGTGTATAAATATATATCTGAAATAACCAGTTCGAACTAAGATTAATCAGACAAATGTGTACTGAGGGAGGACGATGTATTCCAAACACCGATATTTTACGCAATTACTATTGATGTGCATTTGTAATTACAAGTTCAGTAACATATGAATCTTTTCTCCATGGTATGTGCTGTTGTTGTGTTGTTGTTGTTGTTATTGTTGTTGTCTACTGTAAAGACATACACATGGTTGAAAGATTATTCCTGGCTTTTCCACTCTGAAACAAAGAATTCATTTCTTGCATCATTGAGTGCATATGGACGGCCTCAAATATAGGTTTCTTTATATAGGGACGAAGCCAGCAATTTTGGAGGAGGGGAAAGTCGATTAAATCCACCCCAATGCGTGATTGGTACTTTATTTTATCGGCCCCGTAAGGATGAAAGGCAAAGTTAGCCTCGGCGGGATTTGAACTCAAATCATAAAGGGCCGTAACTCTATGCTGCAAAGCAAGGCGTCTAACCCTCTACCTATACTGCCAATGCACCGCCTTTGACGGCCTCAAATAATGCGACTTGTGTTACCTTTGTGTAAATAAACTTCGATAAATTACTTTAATATATATATATATATGTGTGTGTGCGTTTGAGTGTGAGAGTGTGTATGTCTGTGTATGTATAAAATATATAATCTATTTTAAGAAGCATTGAGCTAGTTACGAATTTTCGAAAATTAAGACAAATTTAGAGTAAAGTTAACGGCTTCACGCAGGAATTTTTTAGTTAAATAATTAGGGGGTATAATTTCCGGAGAGAGAAAAAAGTTGACAGGGCGCCGGTGCGAATGGAACTCACATCTTCCGTGTACCGTACGGATGTGCTACAGATTACACCAAATATATAAATATATATATATATGTGCGTGTGTGTGTGTGTATAAACATTGGCGTATATATATTATTTGTTTGTTAAAATAATTAAATTAATTCAACAGTTAAACACACAGGAATAATAAGGCTGTTATCAAAGAGCCGGAAGATTGACAAGTTGACCCTAAATATGACTAATAGCTCTAGGAAAGCCATGAACAATACCACATCTTTTTAACGTTGATTTTTTTAAAAGTAGGCTTATAATTATTAATTTTCTGTATACTTTTGTAGCAGTCTCGGTGGCCTAGTTGGAGGAATCATAGCTGGCGGTAGTACTGGTCTGAAGTTCGAACCTGGCCGGGAGTAGGGTTCCCGGTAAACTTTTTCAGTTTTTTTCTATGGGGTGTAAAATAAAAACTGAAAAAGATTTCTGGTACCTCTTGATCAAGATTGAACTAAAAACCATGTGTTCCACCGTCTCTAGTACCTACTGCAAGACCACTGATTCAGCTAAGAAAAATCTACTGTCAATTCATACTTATAAACCTACCTTCAAAATTTTCAATACAAAATTTTGTGGATGCATACTTATTTAGCTAGTTGATGTTTTATAAATTCCACTGTAAGAGTGTTATTTCTATTTTAGAACCCGTCTCTTTCTCTCCATTGGTGAAAATTTATAAAATACCAAAACCAGAACATCATCACACACACACACATACACGTACATGTATATACATATATATCGTCAGTCGATCGACTTTCGTCAAATCGGACCGAGGTAACAATGTTTCCATGGGTCTTTCCAATTGGTAATACTATCTATCGGTCGCAACTCCAGGTAGAAGGAGCAACGTGAAATAAAGGGTCTTGCTCAAGGACATAACGCATCACCCGGTCCGGAAATCGAAATGACAACCACACGATTGCGAATCTAATTCTCTTACCACTCAACCACGCGCCTTAACACACACACACACACACACACACACACACACACACACACACACATATATATATATATTTTTTTTAATATATATATATATATATATATATATATATAGTAATAATAATAAGTTTGAAGACTAAAATCCAAAGAGGGCCCGATAAGGATAAATATATATCAAATATATAAGAACCGTAGAGCAAATATTTATTAAAATATATATATATATATATATATATATATATATATATATATATATATATATATATATATATATATTAAAGGAATTGTGGTAAGGAACTAGATGGACCATAACGCACCAGAGTACTCAATACTTAGGGTAGTAGAGTGGGAAATAGGAAAGAGTATGTCCCCGACGGTCCAGAAATAGCCGTCGAAACGGCTTGAGCTCTGTCGTCGGGGTCATACTTTTTCCTATATATATATATATATATATATATATATATATATATATATATATATATATATATATATACATACGTACATATATTACATATATAAAGACTTACATATATCATACATACATGCATGCATACATACATACATACATACATACATACATACATACATACATACATACATACATACATACATACATACATTTTCAGTGAAGACTCAGTGACAAGGAATCTGAACATAAAATAGAGAGTTGTTTTGCTTGTGACGTTGAAATAATTAATTCAATGAAATAAAAGTTTAATTAACAATCCTAATTCGACAATGGGAGAAAGATTATTGGATCAATGTTGCTAAACAACAACGATATCTGGGCGTCCCCGAAATGGCTAAATTTTGTATATTTTATTTATTTTCCATTTATTAATACGAATATCTTATTATCTGTGGTGAACGCGATGTTTCAGTGTTAAACGTCACTGGACATCCAGATGAGAATACATCGAATCCTCTCCTATTGTCTAAATTGCACTGGTTCTATGACCAACATACTTATGGAGAACTTAAATAGTCCAGGAAGCTTAGATATAAATAAGTCTAGCAAAGATAAATGAGAAGAGTAAGCAGAGTCGGCAGTTGAGCATTTAGTGCAGTCATGGGCAACCTGCGTCCCGCGAAGCTTTCTGAGTGGCTCGCCTAAGTCACCTAAGTGAAATCTTTCTGATTTTTTTACCCCAACTTTTCAGTCGTAATTTATCTTTCTATCATTTTTACGATCGAGGATAACAACGTGTACGTATGCTGAAGACACAAATCAAAACAACCCGAGTTACCGCCCTTTTTTGTGTAGGCACGAATATAAATTAGCGTTTGCGGCCCACCTGATGATGAGCCATATCACATGCGGCCCGCTTCTCGAAAGGCCCCTGCCTGATTTAATGCAATAGGCTAATCCCTACAGTGTACATCACATTCTCCCAGTTGTGTACACGATGTACCCGATCCTCCTAAATAAAATAATTTCAATTTATAGTTTGGGCAACTGATAAACTTAGTATAAGGTGCGTCTTTCTCTCACCATATTAAAAATATTACTAAGCTTATGTGTTATATTGCGCTGTCCACATATACCCACACCAAATTATGTGATATATCATAGCACAATAAAACTCTCTCCATTAGTTTGGACATCTCTACACCGTTGCTACGCGGCAAAGGTATTTAGTAATTTATTTATTGATCACAGAAAATTATTATATATCTAAGTTAATTACACAAATTTGTATACAGATGTGATCTTTTAAGTTTCAGTAATGCACCCCACCTCGCCTCCGTAATGTCTGCACTCGAAATGGTTGCATAGCGGGCCGAATTGCTGCACCGGATCTAATTACCAGGCCAAAACGATGTTGTGAATTGTTTTAACAAGCGAAGAAGATATTGATGCTAGAGTTTGTGCTTCATGGGCATATATATGTGGGATGGTATTATGTGTCAATATAGTCATTCGTATACTAATACGAACTCTCGTGAATATGAGAAAATTGGAGAAATCAGATAAAGATGAAGAAAGTAGTGGGGAAAGGTTTGTATAGTGATTAAATATCGTGGTCTAAATCCGAGTTAGGATTTGCTGAGAATGATGTATGGATTGCTGGTGTGAAGAATTATCATTTGTTTGATTTTTAATGTGTGTAGAGGAGAGTGAATGTGGTGGGTTGGCAAAGTTGTTAGAACGTCGGGTAGAATGCTTTGTATCGGTTCCAGCAATTCAAAACCCACCGTGGTCAACATTGCTTTTCATCCATTCTAGCTCGAAAAAAAAAAAGGTATCAATCCAGCACTTGAGCCGATTCTTCCTCTATATATCTTCTCACTTTCTCCCTTTCTTCTCGCCGGCTCTTTCTCTCCCTCTATTTCTCTAACCCCCCCCCCCCCCCCCTCACTCTCTCCCCTCTGTAAGAAGTCAACTGATCAGATATGGAGAGGGAACGAATTTTACCAGTTTTTTTTTAATTACCCCAGACAGACTGTATGTCATGACAACAACCATACGACTCCATCAGGAGTCACGGGTCCATACATACATACATATCAGGGTGATGGTCGGTATGAAGTCACTTTATTCGGGGGTTCTGTTAGACTTTAAAATTGACGTAATTTTTCAGCCTCCACCTTCTGATAACGTCATATTGTTAATATGATTTCAGGTTACGAATGCAGTGATTCACTCAACTCTTATGTGTTTTAAGTGTGAGTTGGAGGATTGTCCGGCATTTATTGCTTCTGTTCTATAGTTTCTGATGGAAGAATTGAGATCAAAATTGTTGACTAGGTGGGAAAGGGCGTATTTTCCTGTACATGCGTACATTGTGTGTGTGAGTATATATATATGTGTGTATATATATATATATATATATATATATATATATATATATATATATATATATATATATATATGCGTGTACGTGTGTATATATATGTATGCGTGTGTGTGTTTATATATATGCGTGTGTGTATGCATGTGTGTGTCTGCGCGCGCGCGCGTGTGTGTGCGTTTGTTAGTGTGTGTGTGTGTATATCTGTGTATGTGTATGTATGTGTGTGTGCGCGTGTTTGTGTGTGTGTGTGTGTGTATCTGTGGATGTGTATGTATGTGTGTGTGCGCGTGTTTGTGTGTGCGTATATGTTTAGGTTGATATTCAAGAAATATCTGATAAGGTGTTTGCTTTGTATTACACTGCGGGTATATTATTTGAAGTTGCTATTGTGGCATGATGTGTGTTGCAACTGTCGTTGTTGTTTTTGATGATGATGTTGATGATGATGGAGTGGAGGTGGAGGGGAGGTTACTTTATATAGTGTTTTCTGTTAGGTTTTTTGAGTCTATGCTGGCTAAAAAAACATTGCGTTAGTTTTTTTCTTTTTTTTCTAAAGTTTCTTTATTTATTCATCTATTTTGCCATGTCCTTGTTTAGTGCTTTGATGCCGAGTTTTATTTCTGTTGTCTATATAGTTATTGTGTACTGTGTTTGAGGTTGTCTCTGTTTTTTATGAGCTAAACTATTTATGGTGTGTAATTGGGATTGTATTTTTTATGCTGCCTTGTGGGATATGGATATCTTTTTATGGGTTGAGAAAGTTGCTCCATGTAAAGCTGCTACTTCTCCGAATTGAGAGATCACTACTAAGGGCACGTGGTTTGAATGTCTAAAGAAAGGGGTGCTGGACGATTTTACAGGCAAAACGAACTGGCAGGAGACCCAGAGGTAGACCCCGAGCAAGATGATTGGATAACGTTCATGAGCTCGACTGGTCTCGTTTGAAACCGTTGGAAACGGTTGCTTCTGACAGAAGCCATTGGAAGGAGTGCTTGAGGACTCTGCTTCTACAAAGAAGAAGATTTAGATTGTGTCTAGCCAACATACAATTGTAGTTATTCCATAGTCGTAGAGTAAGATGACTGGATAACATCCATGAGATTGGTCTTGCTTGGGGATCCAGCCCCGGATCATTTGGAGACGGTTGCTTCTGACAAGACCCATTGGAAGACGTAGTTGAGGACTCGGCCCCCACTACCCTCTCAAGAAGAAGAATAAGAAGAAGAAGAAGAAGAAGAAGAAGAAGAAGAAGAAGAAGAAGAATGGTATCTAAACATCTTGTTGACTATATTCTACTGTGTCTATGTTTGTGATTGTGATAGTGCCATATGTATTGTACTAGAGTGTCTGTTGGGGGCTATGGTGTTGTATGTATTGTACTACAGTATTTATGTTAGTAATTGTGGAATTATTAAATGCATGTATTTTATTGCATGTGTTGATGGCTGTGGTGGTGTATGTATTCTTCTACAGTGGCTATGTTGGAAATTGCATTGTTGTTGTATGCATTGTACTGTATTATCTATATTGGTGTCAGTGATGTGTTGACTATTTACTATACTGCAGGTCTGTGCTGGATGTTGTGGTGGTGTTGTATGTATAGGGAGTTGTAGGTAGTAGGGCTGCTTTATATATTCAGTGTGTATGTTGGTGGCGTTATTGACTGTATAATGTTTATGTAGGTGATTGTGATGATGTTGATTGTATTGTGTGTTAGCATCTATGTTGGTGATTGTGTTGGTGTTGGCTGTATTGTACTTTTGTATCTATCCTGGTAATTGTGTTGTTGGATGTATATCTACGGTACTTTCCACATTTTTCCTCATGTTTTATTAATATTTGTCAACTCGCGTCTATCGTAGAACGAACGCATTTGCTTACGTAACTGTGCAGCCGAAGCTCGCTATTGTAATGCGAAATTCTTAAGAACACCACCGAGTCGCCGTCGAGACATCTAGTGTCTGTTCTCGGTCACCCAACTGCTGTTTTCCTCCAGAAAATTGGAAGATGTGCATCCTGCCCAAGGAAGTAGCCCCTTGAGGTAAAGTTATTGGTGCAGCCAGTGTCCCTAGTTGTTCGCCGTGGCAATACCTTCGCCATTTTGTCCGCGGAGTGTAGAGTCTGCTACTCCCTCTCCCTTCCACTGAATTTCATTATTCAACTTTGTTCTTTTATCTTTTTTATTGCAAACATTATATAATTTAATTATTTCCTGACACAATTATCTGAAAACCAAACAAGAATTGGCGTAAACAACTTTTCAAACAAAATGGCTTCGAATATAATTTATTCAAACTTACATTCGGTTAAAAAACGTGAATTCTGCGTTACCGTATTTCAAATATTAAACTGACGCATTTGATTTGAAAATGTCTCAATATTCTCGGATTGCTACATAATCCTCTTCAAACCTTAAATATATTGGACATTTTTGTGTCATTTCATTTATTTTCTTTAGGTTTTAAATAATCCGACTGTTGCCACAAACAAGAAGCGTTAGTTTGGAATGTTATATATGAGGAATTGAAGTTTCCCATGAGTTTCAAGCAATTTATTAAATATATTACTTCTCTCTAAGGTTACACAAGTGGAAAACATCCACTTTATATTTTCAATTGCAGAAACTCCCAACTGAACGTATCTTCAATAACACACCAATATACCTTATTTCAAAATCGAATAGCCTTCACACAGATACACATTCATACATATATACGCACACTCACTCACGCACGCATACATACACATACACGTACATATATATATATATATATATATATATGGGGGGGGGGGTATGCGTGATTATATGTCTAAATACACACACAGATAGACACAGATATATACATATATGTGTATGTATGTATATATATATATATATATGTGTGTATGTATATGTCGGGGAACTCTTCAGTGCTACTGGTAACATGTAACCCAGTACAACCTGTCGCATGGTCGGGTCGTCGGCGACTAAACCGGCAACGCCACCAAGTTTACTTGGTGAGGAGGGTGATTTTGAACACCCTGCAGGACAAAAAACAAAACCTGGCAAAGGGCGGAAGAACTCATAAGAGTCAACGGCCATCCAAAAGTGTGTAAATATGTATATACACATGTACTGCGCGGTTAAACCACTGGGAGTGAAGGACCCCTAGCCTTTGTCAGGGCATTCTTCTAGGAGAAGGCAACTCAGGAAACTGGGATAACTCCGATATAAAACCTGCGGCTCAGTAGTTACCGATGATGTTGATCTTTTCTTCTTTTCGGGTTATAGCTACTGTCGCTCAGAGAGTGGGATTGGCTCAGTGCACAGTCTTTCCTCACTTTAAAAAATATCTTCACGAACAGGCATTGCACGATAGAATTAATTAATAATTATTAAATTATTAATAATGGTATATCGTGCAATGGCCATACTCAATAACGAGGGGGCAGCCATCATGTATGTATATATATATATATATATATTATGTAATACATATATGATATAATGTATATATATAATACATATATATATAGTATATGATGATATATATATATATATATATATAAATATATATATATATATATATATATATATATATATATATATATATATATATATATATATATATATATATATATATATATAGAGAGAGAGAGAGAGAGAGAGAGAGAGAGAGAGAGAGATTTCGTATTTCTAAAGAAACACGGTTTTAGGAAGCAAGACGAGGAAACTATATATTCTCGACTGTTCTCAAGTCCAGCAGTTGCAAGCGGCGGGACAGACCGTCCTGATGAAGGCCAGTCAAGCCTGAAATGCATAGACAGTTGTCCCCCTTGCTTCTGCAGGACACCACTAGAGGGTGTTAGCCCCGGTGTTTGCATAGCTACGGCTTCCTAAAACCCTGTTTCTTTAGAAATACGAAATGTCTATACTTATTTGTATACAGCTATGCCTGAAGCGAAATCCTATTTCTATTATATATCGTCAACCTCCCCTCCCACATCCACGACACCAATCATGCCCTTACACTTTTTAACTCCTCCTTCCTTTCTGGCTCCTCTCGCCTTCTCTTCACTGTCGACATCACCTCTCTCTATACCCTCATGACAGCCTCCGCCCTCTCCGACACTTTTTGGACCTACGTCCTACCCCTTGCCCTAGCACAACCACTCTTCTCCGTCTGGCTAAGCTTGTTCTCACCCTCAATCGGTTTTTCTTTTCCGGTGAGTTTTATCAACAGTTATCTGCGGTAGCTATGGGAACCAGAATGGGTCTGAACTATGCCAACTTATTTATTTGTAACGTTGAAGCCCAGATCTTCCCACAGTTCACTGGACCTACTCCTCAGCTATCGACGACTGCATCGGCACCACCTCTCTTACACCTGAACAGCTCGATTCCTTTCTCTCCTTTCTTCATTCTTCTGTCCTTTTTCTTGAATATATATATATGAGGTTATAGTGTAATATATTGGTAAGATGAGGTAAGCTCAATGCATTGAAACGCCCCGTAGCGATGTATAAATAAATAATAATAATACTAATCCTTCGTCTTATTGAATTTTGAATTATATACATATATATATATATATGTGTGTGTGTGTGTGTGTGTGTGTGTGTGTGTGTGTGTGTGTGTGTGTGTGTGTGTGTGTGTGTGTGTGTGTGTGTGTGTGTGTGTGTGTGTGTAAAAGGTAAACAGAAATAAGAACACAATCAGTACAGTATATTGAAGGAATGTATTAGGTTAACACTTGAAATAGCAGGAAGAGGGACTTAACGTTTCGGACGATAGTCTTTCACTAGAAGAAAGAATGAGAAATTAGTTAGATTGAAGGCACGGGTGGGGTGGAATTTGAAAAAAAGTTTTTAGATTAAAATAACAGGTCCATTCATGTTGCCATCTCTTGGAAAACTGTTGATGCTGGCGTTTTGTATATGATATATCTTTTTAGAAAAGTGGATGATGGAGCGCGTCTACCTCAAATGGAATAAAAACATTTTGTATAAAGAGCTATACTTGTGCGTGTGCGTGTGTCTGTGTGGTGTGTGTGTGTGCGCGCGCTCACCCGTGTGTGTATGTGCGTGTGTGTGTGTGTGTGTGTGTTATTATACGTCCGTACGAAGCTGTGCGTCAATCCGTATGCTTGCTTATATATATACTCTTATCGTACGTGCCTTATTTACATTACAATGGCGTTGGATTGGCAGTATCGGTAAAGAGTCGGACACCATGCTTTGCAGCATAGAGTTACGGTCCTTTACGGTCTGAGTTCAAATCCTACCGAGGTTAACTTTGCCTTTCATCCTTACGGGGTCGATAAAATAAAGCACCAGTAACGTACTGGGGTCGATTTAATCGACTTTCTTCTCCCCCCCAAATTACTTGCCTTGTGCCTATACTAGAAATCATTATTTACTTTACAAAATTTGCTCAATTTCTTTTGTATTTTTCTCTACGTCAGCATATTAAATGAAACGACACTCAGGTATGAGTTTTACTGTAACGGTCTCACAAATCAGACACACCGGAAACTATATTGAGCTTACTTACACTAAAAGCAAATAACATTAGCATTCATTTCAAAAATAGAATTTGCCAGCTGACTCAAAAATATATTAACAAAATCTGAGGTCTTTATATTAATTTCCATAAATGAATCTTTATGGCAAATACATTCAAATTTATCTGAACGCTTTGTTACCATAAAATATTAATATGTGAATTAATTTTTTAAATAATTAATTAAGAATTAATGTTTCCTTGTATTCAATATCCCGGCCATTTTCCTATTCTTGTTTTATGCAATCATGGCGACTGTCTCACACTCATATTTGTTTTTTTTTATTCCATAAACATCATCCTTTATGCACAAAAGAATCAATACTAGAGATTCAACAATACAATCGGATGCTTTCTCATAAGACAATGTAAACCGAATTTCAACATATAATATTTATTGAAACCTTCGCTTTATTTATATATATATGTATATATATATATATATATAGGGCGTCCCAAAATACTGTATACATCATTCAACAGCATTCTAATAAATATGCCTGTACAGGTAATCAAAGTGTGTATACATATTTTGGGGCATCCAATATATATATATATATATATATACACACATATATATATGTGTCTGTGTGTATTTGTGTGTGTGCGCGCGCGTGTGTACGTGTGTGTGTGTAATATTGTTGTATTTAAACATTCAAACAGTAACTGACTGAGCTCACAATACTGATAGGTAGAGTGTAGGAATATATTTTCTACGTAAGAAAATGGCAGAGAATTCGATATTTCAGCTGTCTGCCCGGTGAATCAACTAAGATGAAGCTCCAAATGGACTGCCGCTTTTATACTTAGGTAATAAATAAATAAATATATATATATATATATATATATATATATATATATATATATATATATATATATGTGTGTGTGTGTTTGAATGTATGTATATATAAATATTCATACGAACAGAAGAATAATCGGTGTTACCCAGGTTGAAAATTGTCATAAATGTACTAGAATTGTGCTTATTGAAGAGAAATTTAGTCTGGAAGGGTAGTCTACCTAACTGAATTTCTCTTAGATTTGTGTTTAAAAGTTAGCGTTTCCTTAAGAAATAAATTTTTCTTAGCTTTCGTCTAATTCACTGTGCTACATAAACGCATTCAATACGAATAGTATTCGTCATAATTCCAGTGTGTAAATACCTTGTAGCTAATCCATGCATATTAAATATGAACAAATGATTAAGTGAAATTTTTAATTAACTAATATTTATGAACATTATTTTTCTTGAAATATTTGAATTCTCTGAAGAAAATTCTAATTACTAGAAACCAAGATAACGATAGGCGAACGACCAATGACAATAAAATCTTTCTTATAAAATGTGTAAAACAGAGTGACACGATACAACCCACAGATCCAAATATTGGAACTGGCCTTATGCAATATGTGAAACAATAAAGAAATGAGTTTCAGAATTGCGATGAACCCGAACTTTATGAAATTAGATCTTCATTGTTTATAGCTTTAAGAATGCTGGACGCTGCTATGATAACACTTACGGATGAACAATGATTTAGTGTTTTCCCGTAGGGAAATAATTATAGAGATTTGTTAAGGAAGAGAGGCTTCCAACTGTTGTGCATCCTCCATGGGCAATGCAGGATATTCCTGTTAAACATTTTTTCTGCCAACTCTCCATACTCTCATTTGGCAGCAGATCACTTTGTAAATATGTGGCATCTTTTCCATTATAGTATTGATAGAAGCATCATTAAAAAAAGACAACAATTCTACTATAAAGAAAAACTGGAGCAAAGTACCTTTGAATCAAAATGCAATTACGTGTAAGAAAAAAGTCAGAAATAAGTGTACTGAAAGAATTGAAAATATAAGCACTGAATTTCCAGTGCTTTACAGGAGATATCACTATACAAAAAGCGTACAGATTGACAGTTAAGATTAACTGAAAGAATAGAAGATAGAGTGAGAGAGATAGAAAGTGTGATAAAAAAAAAAGAAAAATGCAAAAAATAAAAGAAAGACAGAGAATCGGAAAATAATAAAGAAAAATTAAAATGATGTGGTTGTGACGACAACGGAAGTGGCAACAGCAAAGTACACTTTGTAATTGGTCGATAGCTTTTCCGTAGCATTTTGATGCCTTTCAGCCTTTCGGGGTCGATAATGTAATTTGCAATCAAGTACTGGTTCATATAATCAACAGTTCCCTCATACCAAAGTTTCTAGCCTTGTGTCTATGTTAATACAAATTCAATAGTAAATTAAAGAAAACCAAATCATACAAACTGACCATTACGGAGAAACTGAAAGAATAAATGAAAGCGATTAGAAAGCGAGAAAGAAAAAGAAGGTGAAGAATGAAAGATAGGGGAAGAGATGAGAGAGTAGAAGTAAGAGGTAGTAATTGTATCAGAAAGATAGACTGACAATTATCTATCATTGCATCTAGTGAAAGCTAAAATACGATGGAGAAGAGAGATGCGTGTGAAATGGATGTTTGTGTGGAAGAGATGTACATTCTGCAGGATCTAATGAGCAGAGACAGTTGTAATGACAGTAGAAAAATCGTTGGCAGAATTTCTTTCAATATTGTGCGTGGCTTGAGAATATTGAAAATAGAGCACAGAAGTTAATGATGAAAACTCACAAGCTGGCATTCGGCACTTTATTCGTGCTTAGTTGCCAAAATAACGATGTTATGTCCATTTAAAATACATCGTAAGGTTTCTTGTTTATTTTAACATATGTGGTATTTTCCTTTGTCTCTACTATTACTCAGAAGAAAAAATTGTACTGTAACATTAATATTGTACAATGAATAACCTTTAACGGAGGATGATAATTATACTCCACTATAACTGTATTTTTCTTTCCGTGTGCGTTGTTTCTTTGTTATATTTTCTAAGTTCATATTTTATTTCTTCCTCGACATATACCACAGTCATTTTTTTAAATCAAATTTCCCCAATACTAATTTGCACAGTTTGTCATTTCAGGATCTCTAATATATTGGTGTTCATTCTATGACTGTACATCTTCCCAACACAAAGTGTAGCTTTCTGCCTTGTAAAATACATTATTATCATGGTCGATGAAATATAGTCCAGTTACATACTACTATCAATTAAATTATCTTTGCAGTCATCTCTATGAAAATTTGTCATTTGCCTATATAAATAAATAAATGTTATACAATATATAACATCCATCCTTGGTAATACTCCGAAAGGTAGTGGATAATTCGACCCTCAGTAAACTGTTGGTATTGTTTTTTTGGCAGTATCGGTAGAGCATCAGACACCATGCTTTGCAGAACAGAGTTATAGCCCCTTATGATCTGAGTTTAAATTCCGTGGGGTCGATAAAATAAAGTACTAGTAATGCACTGGAATAATTACTGGCCTTGTGCCAAAAGTAGAAACAATTATTTTATCACTTTAACCATATTGGAAGGTAGCGTCGACTTTTTTTTCTTTACAGCCAAAATAGCATAACTTAATTTTACCAAACAGAAAACTTTATTAATCTAATTATCTTTCAAGATTTGTAAACCATGAAAAATAACTTACCAAACTTAACGTTCTCAGAAAAACAAAATTCGCACTTGTAGTCTATATCCGAGAATAAAGACTATTGTTATAATACTGCTATTTCATCTGTTGGTGTGCAATTGAGCGTAGTGGTGTCCAAATTCTGCTAATATTGCTGATATTCATTTTAGAGCATGTAATTTTCTTTGGGGTCTGCACAAATCTATTTTATTTATGAAGAGATGGCATATGTTTGGTTTCATCGATTAGTCTTTTCCAGTTGTGTTTGTGGTTAATGTAATTTGAAAGAGTTTTAACCGGAAATCAAAACTGTATCGTGACTTACCTAATACTTAACTTCATTAGGCACAAAGAAACAATCTTCTCTGGCTACTGAACATGGAAATGTGTGAATTACAGTCGTTTCTAAAGAAATTTGCGTCAACTCCAAATAAAAACGTGTACTGTGTCGCTCGCTACAGCCTTGAAATATATCAATCCGGTAGCTGATTGTATATTTCTATTGATGTCCTCTTCGCTATTTGAGAGGGTAAACCGGCTTTGATTCCTGGTTAAAACCATTTTTTTTTTTTTTTTTTTTACATTGGGAAAATCAAGAACATAATTTGCTTGTTTCTTAACATAGAATAACGGAATTAATCTGTCTTTTCCAACTTAGCAGAAACGAAACTTACCGATGAAGTAAGTTATCTGTTAATAATTTAAAAATCAAACTTTTTTATATCACTCACTTGTTCCTATTCACTTAAGCCCTTGTTGCCCTGCTGTATGATAGATAATCCATTAAACAGAGCGGGTTACTTAATAATTAGATAACTGCTGAAATCACTCTAATCGATGTTGTAGTATCGTTTGTGTACTTAACGCAAGCAGAATTCTATTTATTATTTCTCAGTTCGTAAATTAAGTTTTAATTATTTCCAACATACAAACAGTAATTTATATATATACATACATACATATATATATATATATATATATATATATATATATATATATATATATATATATATATATATATATATAATACGTTTATATATGTATGTGTGCACGTGAGAGAGAGAGAGGGGGATAGAGGGGGAGTGAGAGAGAGAGAGAGGGAGAGAGAGAAAGAGTCACTTCTTCGTTATATAGTTGTCAAAACTTGCATGAACAGAAATCAACTAGCAAGAAGAAGCAGATCTGTGTATTTTCAATTCTCTCTCTACTGAAACTACAGTCTTTCAGTGAGGCGGAAATATTAAAATGTTTCACAACAAACATAAAACAAAACAAATTGAAACAAAACTTTAAAAAAACTGTTGCAAAATGCCACATTAATTGCAAAATAATTCAAGCAGGCAGCAATAGAGAGTAGCATCAAACAAAAATGGTAATTTTAGCATCGAATGAAGCGTGTTTCAAAGTTTTTCATTTATTTTCTTAGATGTCGTCTTATTATTAATATTGTTATTATTTATTCATTTATTTATTATTGCTTTGTTGTTGTTCTAATTATAATTTATAGCAAGCACAATAGAAAAGCCGGAGTAAAATTATAAACACACATACATACACACATATCAATATAACTTAATAATCTTTATGTTTTTATACAATAAAATATTAAAGATCACTGAGTGACCTTTAAAGCTATAATGAGAGTCTATTCTGATCAGTAATGTTTTCCATTACATCTTTATTCAAATATCTGATTGAAATATCATTGTTTCTCTCTTTCTCCATCTCTAGCTTCCTTGTCTCTCTCCACCCACCCCTCTTTCTCTCTCTCTCAATCCCCCTTCTCTCTCTCAATCCCCCCCCTCTCTCTCTCTCTCTCTCTCTCTCTCTCTCTCAACATACATTCACACACACACACAGGCATATATTTGTCAATCTGTAGAAATGTCAATATATGTGTGAATAGCTAAATATATTCGCTCTCATCTCTCATTATCTCTCTCTCTCCCTCTCTCTCTCTCTCTCACTCTCTCTCTCTCTCTCTCTAAATGTCAAGGAAGATTATGAAAGAAATTTGCTGAAAAATCAATGCAGTTATTTCCTTCTGTCAAAATATTAATGTGGGTCGCATAACACTCCGGGTCGTAGATAGTCGTAGACATGTTGAAAATGTTATCTTCGTATTTTGTATCTAGAACAAGTTCAGTAAATGTGATCCTCTTTCAGTCATTTCAGCGGGGGAAGGATTAGATCTAACAACCCATGTTGAGAGCATATTAACTCTAACTTTACTATGTTCTGTATTTAGAGTATATCCAGATTTGTGTCCGCTAAACAGAATAACCGGTTGTCCATAGAATGGAAGAGCCAAATTTCACAAAACAATGACAGCAGCACCAATAGCAAAGTGATAGTAATAACAGCAACCAAAACATAATATCATATGTAGCAGCCGCGAATGAATTAGATTGTTCTCCACTTCTAATGTCTACCACTTTGACCGCCGCCGCTCCCATTAAAACGACAGTAAACATAGCCAAAAGAAACACCACTAACATCACCACCACCACAACCACCAACACCACCAACACCACCAACACCACCACCACCACCAACACTACCACCACCATCATCACCACCACTACCACCACCACCACCACCACTGCCACTGCAACTATTGAAACAAAAAAATAACACAAACATACCCAACAGCGACAACTAAAATGACAACAACCACATAAAAAACAACAACAATAACAATACATCTGCAGCAATAACTGCCAATAAGTACCGAACTGTTTTATGAACATCGCAGAAAAATGACACATGTTTGACTCAAACAGCCAAACTGATAAAAATTCCTGGGCTGGCGTAGCCATTACACCCGAGATGTTGACAGAAACGCAGAAAAGGATGGTGACTTACAAATGCATGTCCACAGACACGAAATGACTGGAACCAATAAACCAGGCAGAAGTTGAAAGAGCACTAGAAGAAATAATGTCCAATGTGCAATACATCGCGAAGTCAAGGTAGTTTGCGGAAATGTTCGTATTCTTTAAAAGAAAAGCTCTGGCCATGAAACACTTCGTGGTTCCCCGTCGTGGTTCTCGGTGCGGATGAAAATTTCCGGAATCCCACCAGAGGTAAACGTTTGGTGGACATTGGCTTGCATCGTCCTAGAGGGAAGCAACACCCTCCTGGATGTGAACTGGTCTGGAATCAGTGTCAAGGCAATATTCCACATCCCACGAGACGATATCTACAAGATCATACACAGACCTCATTTGCCTTCGAGAAGTGGTGGACCTGCACCTTTTAGTAGAGGGCAGATGACCCCGTTGTCATCTGTGTGGGCAAAGTGACCACTTGAGAGCTCTCCTCTCTTTATTGCCAACACCAGGTGCCCTCAAACTGAAACAACAACAAAAACAACAGCAAATAACAACAAGAGTCGCACTAAACCTAGCAGCAACATCATCTTCAACAACGAAACCAATAATAGCAGCGGCAGCAACAATAACATCAAAAACAGCAATTGCAGCACCACCGACAGCAGCAACTGAACTAACGCACACTCACACTAAACACGAACACATCTGCAACAACATCACTTCCACTCCCATGCTCACTGACGACACAACTACTTTCAACACCACCTTCAACCCTTCCACAGCCGCAACCATTCCCAACTGAAAGAAAACACACAAAATCAACATTAATGACCACCTCATCGACCCCATACAGAAAACCTCGTGCTAGTAAGAAGGCTTCGTGTACCAAGGCCGTCATACCACGAAGTAAATAGATTGGGAGAATGGGCAGGGGGGGGGGATCTTTTACACCAGCACCCTCAAAGTGCCACAGACAGTGATGATGGTTCGAATGGCACCAATGACATATAAGATCACAAAGAAGAGCTTCCCGTATGACGTGGGAGCCCCCAATGTAAGAGCGGCCAGTAGGCTTTTAAAATGGTTCCCAAAGCAAACTCCACCAAATATGGAGATCGAACCAACCGATTGCTAACAGCACCCGGAGGTTAAGTATCCCCCTTTTTCTCTTAACTTACCAGCCAACATTGATCAACGACCTCAGGTCACTAGATATGGACGTGAGACCAGGATTTCCGCCACGCGCGCATTAGGCCCCGTTTTTGACGAATATAAAATATCTTTGTTGGCCTGGAATGGGAGATAGAGTAGCAATGCTGTTTAGGAAAGGCCTGGATCTTGAGCTACGGGCGACTTCCTAGACCCGGCCGGTAAGTTGGTGATCCTGAACGTCAGCAATAGCGATGGTGCTGCCTTTAGACTGAATGGCTGGATTCTTTCAGGTGTCTGGAAGCCTTTCTAGGAACGTCTCACCCTTTACTGTTAGCGGCGGACTGGAATGGCATCTTGGACGCATGCTCAGAGTGTGAGAATAGCCGATAGAAGCAGGGCTTGTAAAAGCATCGAGAAACCGATCAGACAGTTCTAACTATCTTACAGGTACCGACTAGATTTCCTGAATGCGCCAGATCACGCGCTAGATCCGTCATGGATGACCTCTATCCTCCTTCTGTACGTACTGACCTCAAGCCACTACTGCAGAAGCTGGAACTGTTGCAGGGCTTCCCGCTTGAGCTGCGACGTGGAAGAGTTGCGTCAACATACGCAGTCGACATCACGCCAGAAATCGATGTGATCGGCAACTTCTTAGGGGGATATAAAACGTTGGCTGGAGCAAAAATCAACCCGGAAAAGTTGGTGGTTTTGCAGCTCGGCACCTAGAGAGGCTATTCTATTTCATTCAACAGTGTCGTCGGACGCTTGATGGACGGACCGGTGAAGTTTCTTGAGATCTGGTTTGATCCTGACCTCCAGCTGGATGAGAACTGGAATGATGTGACAAGTGGGGTGGCCACTCTCACCCAGAAATGGACAGAGAAAAGGTTATCGCTAAAAAATCGGGTGGAGGGGGTGAACGCATACATCGCGTCAGTCATCTATAACCACCTGGCCGTCGCACCCTAACCCGGTCCGCTTCTCAGCAAATTGGAGCGCTTACTCTTCAAATATTTGTAACAGAGACATGTTTCACTGGTGAGACAGTACATCTGCTCAGCTCCCTCTATGTGGATGGCTGGGTATGCCGTAACTAATGATGCGTAAACATGCACCGAGGCTACGGCACCTCCAGATATTCTTAACCGGGGAATAATTATGGTCACCGTTTGTGAGACAGGTCTTTCCACAGATCTTCTCTTGGAGCTGCAGCTGTGGGTCAACTGAAGGCCGAGACTGGGCGTCTAGCATCTATAATGTTGTCAGGCTCTCACAGCCAGTCGGGCAATGGCGATCAGTGAAAATTCCACTCAAGAATTATGTAGAGGAATAGTGGTGGGTAAGTGCGACGATGTTCTAGGAGAAATTCTGG
Organism: Eledone cirrhosa; assembly: GCA_964016885.1. NCBI lineage: Eukaryota > Metazoa > Mollusca > Cephalopoda > Octopoda > Eledonidae > Eledone > Eledone cirrhosa. The sequence goes on from OZ024741.1 coordinate 353,680,729, forward strand.
ACGTCGACGAAATCGAACTAATCAGTCTGTTTCTGAGAACTTTCGAGTCGAGGACTATGGACATTTTCCAGAAATCTCTGGCTTGATAGTGCACTGCCAGTTCAAGACAGACTCAATAGGCACGAAATTGCTGTCAGATTGACCTGACTGAGATGCCTGCAAGGCACTGAAACCGTTTCACATTCAGTCGCCCAGTGTCCGAACATTGTTACCTATAGAGTTTTTTTGAACAACTATTATCACGTGTAGGGATGGTCTCATCGTGAAGATCGCACCGTTGCCTTATTTTGGCCGGCAATGGTAGGTAGTTTTCCTGTATCTGGTAACCGTAGTGAAAGAGGTTGTGTGGTGGAAGCGACTGAAAGGACTGAAGACAGACACTTTCCTCTTCGATGGTGTGCTCATAAACTTTTTAAAGTTCCACTTGGAAAGGAAGGTGATTAGGGAGAAGGACATGCTCCCCCCCAGTACATTTGTTAAAAGATTGATGAATATAAGAAGACTGACGAGTAGATAGACCTTCTCTGACCATGCGCTTGTAGGCTGGACAGTTTCGAAACCTTCTTATGGTGCTCTTTTAGGTTAGGGTGGTTTGGCATATGCAGGGTTCCTAAGTTACTACTGGAAGGTACTCCACTATTGGTGAATTGTTATTGTTATAATTTTATTGTTTATTGTTCTCTGTTTTATTTGATTACACGTCTTGAATATTTTCATCCGTTTGTAAATATCCACTATCCCTATCTTTTGTATTGTCCTACGTGTTTCGGAAGTAGAAGCAACAGGACTGGTAGAAAGAGACGGACCCATCGTAATCATAAACACTCCTAGCTAAATGATCCAAAATACGATACGTCAGACTGTAACGTGTCGTATTATTGGATTAAAGATTAGAAAAATAGAGAGAGCCACAGAGGTTCTATTGCAGAAGGATCAAGGCTCCGTATGGAACAAAACATCTTCCTCCAAAGAGACAGGGCTTTTGGCACGGTGGAGGGGAGATTTGCTACGGAAGAAGAAGTAAGATCTCACTCCATGAAGCCCTTACAGAGTGACGAGATCCTGCTCTCCCATTCTACTGTGAAATTAGACTAAAAGAAAAGGGAAAAACTTCCACTCCTACCGATACCAAAGACCTCACCAACATCAACTATCACCAAACCCCAGATGACATCACAAAGTAAAGCAACAGCAACATTAACACCACTAGCAGCAACAAAATTAAACAAAACATCAACACCAGCACCACCAAGACCGACCAACACCAACAGAACCATCACCAACAGGGCCATCACCACCAGCAACAACATCACCAACACCCATCGAGGACATGCTACTCCCCGACGTCACACAGTCAGACTTAGATTATGGCGAGGCTGAGGAACGGCAAATAGTCTGCCCTAAAAAGAAAAAGAGACTCTCCGTCTTCGCCCTCAAAACAAGAAGACGAAAGAGACAAAAAATATTAAAAGCCAAATGGCAAAAAACACAACACCTACATCCCCATCACCACAAGCAACTACATTGCCAACCCCACTGCCATCAACACCACAACAGTCACCACAAATACTAGCAACATTCCCCAAAAAACCTAGCCCACGCCTACAAAAACGACAAAAAGATACAAACATCATATACTATAGAGCAATAAATACTAACAACATAAAACTAATGAACAACTTACAGCACAAGACCACAATGAGGCAGAAATATTTTATTTCACCCGAAAAGCCTATAAACAAAAATCATATAAATCACACAAAATACATACACACACCTAAAATACAAAATTCCCCGATTCTATAGAGAATCTATACAGACATTTCAACACAAGAGCCCACGACCAGCATGAAGGACAGAACATCTTTACACCAAAAAAATCTATGGTAATTGGGCTTTACCCTTTCTCCTCCTCTTAATCAATCTGGCTCCACTCAAGATAGGAAAAGAGTTACGGCCATTTACGTTCTGAGTTCAAATCCCGCTGAGGTTAGCTTTGTCTTTTATCCTTACGGGGTTGATTAAATAAAGCACCAATAACGTACTAGGGTCAGTTTAATGAATCTAGTATAGAAAAGCTAGGAATTGCACCGAAAAATCTGTTGAATTAAAAATATTCCGTCATTTGTAATATTATATTATTTGTAGTTGGTACAACTGGAATGGTATACAATTAACTATTCTATAAGAACATCGATACATTCTCTATAAGCATAGCTATATGCATGCATGTTCGAGTAAATAGCAATTCTAAGATCTGTGAGGAGGGGTCGTTGTGGCGACAGATTAGAAATGACTCAGTATTTCTTCCGATTCATTACAAATCTCACTTAGGTGAACTTTTCCTTACAGTAATGGGCATGGATTCTTCCTCTATCTCTCTTAATTATTTTTCTTTTCTATTTCTCTTTCTTTCTCTGGATGACATTGGCTGTTATGAAGTAGAGAGGGATGAGGTCCACCAGATTTTAAATGTACAAGGCACACTGTGCATCAGGACGGCGCATCTACCACTCCATCTTGAGTGAAGGGTCCTTTCATCCTTTTTAACGACCTGTGAACATTGTTTGGACATTCTCATACAGAATTTGGTAACTTTCAACATTGTACTTATCCTTGATTAATAGATAGAGTTACACAAATGCCCATCCTGGCAACTTTGTTACTTTCACCCACCTTTCTACTTCATGTTGTACTCGAAGAAGAAAGCGTGATCTTGATCGGAGAGATAAATTCCGGTCCCCAACTATTTCTGGTGTCTTCACAAGTCTACTTCTTTCGCGATATCCAGACAGATAAACATATTGTACCTTTCCAAAGTGGGGTGATGAAACCGTCTTCAGCTGAAACAAGGACGACAGCGGGAACAATTGTACACGTGATAACAGTCATAGGATATAGTTTTATGTTTCAGCGGTCCTCGAACGCTAAATGAATGTTCGAATAACGATATACCAGCATTCCGCTAAATTCGAACAATTACAACTGACGGCGCTTTCAAGCTTGTAGCACTTAATGTGAACAGGCAATGTCTCTCTTTAACACTGCAGGTCATGGATATTTGGAACTTGTCTATAATCATTGAATCGAACGTCTTCTTGAGTCGGCCTTCGACGACAACTATTGTCTCCCATGAGGACGATGTTTCTCATGCTTACCAATAAAGCTTTTTAGAACGCAACGAATGGCATTCATTTAGCCACATTGCTCAACTGGTAAACTAGTGGTGGGAGGATTGTAGTCAATGTTGGTAATGTCTCAGAAGAATCATTTGCAATGTGAAATGGGAGTGAACAACATTCTTTTAATGTTTTATTCACTGCACTGTATTGAATCACTATGATCCTTCTATCAAGTCCATCGATACCACCAGCACCGCTATGGTAGCCCTTAATATATTAGTTGTTTAGTATATCAGTTCAACTTAGATATCTGCATTGCTTTATTGTACTACAATAAAACTCACCTCCTACATTAACTTGCTCCTTAACGGTTGAGCGCTAACTCTCATATTGGATACCTTTTGATGGTCCTTTACATTTTTCTTCTACAACATGGATTATTACAACATAACCAATTCAACTAAAGACATTCCTATACCTGGTAAATCTGAATTCACCAAACTTCTAATTGAAAAAACTGACTCCTTTGTAAGAAAGCTTAGATGGATAGCTTATTTCTATGATCAGCGCCTAAAAGGGAACTTCTATACCAAGGAACATAACTTCCTCGATCATCTATTTAATTCTAGAAGAAATCCTCCTTCCAACCAAAATCTAGTGCAATTCGAGGAAGAGTTAACAAATATTATAAAATATCTTAAATTCAAGAGATATCCTTACAAAGGACAAGAGCACCTTGTAAATCTCAAGAACACAATTTCAAACCTAAATTCCTCAAAAAATGTTTTAGTCCACTCTGACAAAACCAATAATTGATATGGTATTTCCAAGGATAATTATAACAACCTTATCCTAAAGGAACTTAGGAAAAAATATCGTAAAACCAACCATGAACAGTTCTCTATCCAAGACTTGCAATCTCTGTCTAAATGAAAAATTTACCATTATATCTAATTTAGATTCTATAATAAATAGACGCACTGACTTGTTTTCTATCTGCTTGCATAAATTCCACAGAACTTTCCATAAAGTATACAGCTAATATCCTAAACTTTATCAATTCAGAATCCTTTTCTCAAAGGCACACATATATATATATATATATATATATATATACTTCTTTAAAAATATACCCATCTTTCTACCTTATTTCAAAGTTATTTATTATATTCTATATCACTCCTATTTATCACTTCCCTTTCTTCCTTTTCCTTTTCTTTTCTTTTTCTTTTAATTTCTAACCCCTAATCTGTACATTTTCTCACTGTGCCTAACATAGAAACAATTATTACACAATACACTATATTCTTACTTTATATCACCTTAAAAAAATCCTTCGTAAACATAAACATTTTTTTTGACGTTAGATTATTCATCCTCTATTCATTATTATTTTTTTCTCACTTTCATCTAACTTATTCATGCTCATCTCACAATACATCCTTACTTACATTACTTTTGGGTTTTTTTAATAATACATATCAACATTTTCTTTCCATCGCACATATTATTAAACCCTTCAATATACAAACCTTAACTTTACATTATTTTTCTCTTCGTTAATTTTCAAATCCTTTTAATTTATACATTATCTTCCAACGGTTTTTCAACCTCTCTATGTAAAACAATATATTTTTCTCAGTTACAAAAGCTATCTCTCTCTCTCTCTATCACCCATCTCTCCTCCTATCTCATCCTTCCTCATTATACTCCTCCCCCTCCACTTTTTACTCTCATCTCCTCCTCTTTTTCATCCTTTCCGACCCACCCACCCCCCTCAAAAAAATGTTTTCCCCAATATCACACATCAATCTAAAATTACTTTTCATATGTTGATTTAAAACTGCACTATCCACAAGTGTTTTTAACCTTCATATCATGTCTTCCTATTTTATCTGATGAAAACACAAATGTTATTGCATATTTGTTTTTGAAATGCGCATAATAAAATACATGGAACTCATTTAACCATCTTTTGATCTTATATATTATATATATATATATATTATATATATATATATATATATATATATATATATATATATATATATATATATATATATATATATATATATATATATATATATATGCAAGGTGTCCCCCAAAAATGTATACGCAAAATGTATACAGCAATATAATAAGTATATGTTTTGGGGGATAGGGGACACCCTGTATATATATATATATGAGTCGAGTTGTTTTTTCTTCGTGAAATGATAAGTTTGTATTAAATGCTACATTAACGAGCTTAGATGTTACCAACTTACATTGTTATTCTAGGAGAGAAGAAATCAATATTCTCTGCAGCTGACAGGGATATAATTATTTATTAACAAGCTGGTAGTGCATAATTGATCACAGAAAAACGTTTATCGACTCTGTACATAGAGGCCAAAGTAAGATAAGGGAAGTTGAGCTGAAACTACCTTCATTAATTACTTCACGTGTGCTTTAGAACGATTCTATCAGAACACTGCAGAGCAGGGATTTTTAAACACTATTTCCCTTTCCAACACAGGATTCGACCAGAACCCGATAAGCTGTCAAGGGGAATGAAATCTAAATTTATATGCATAAATTTACGGCATTTTTGTAGTGTATTAGTTTACACTTGATATTATATATATATGTGTATATATATGTCTGTCTGTGTGTATGTGTGTGTATGTGTGTGTGTGCGCGCGTATATATATATATATATATATAAGATAACAAGGTATCGTTTAAGGTAATCCAGCTAGAGGTTATATTGTACAGCCGACCATGTTATTCGTCATTCTTTTACTATATATATATATATATATATGGTCGAAAAAAAATTTTTCTCTCTCGTCTACGATTTCACAGAACTTATGTTTACCGAATTCGCAGACCAGACCCCTTCTTCCTCCCGTTAGACCTGTGCGAAATTCCTTCCTTGCTCACATTTCAACCAGGTTTGATGGTCTTTATTCTCTCGTTCACGATTTCACCGAACTTAAATTCATAGAAATCTGGGACTTGTCTCCTTCTTCCTCACTTTCTGTTGCCTCACCATTTTGTTTGTTTACTCTCGCGTCCCCTTTATTTACGTGTCCCAACGACTTTTTTTAGCCGTTGCTCGCACCAACCGGAGGTATATGGTCTTTAAAGCGATGAAATGCCTATGATAGTTGGAAGATCACTGATGAAGGACAAATCTTTTTCATATGTAACCCATTTGCAACTCCGCAGCGCCCTTATTATCATATATATATATATATATATATATATATATATATATATATATATATATATATATATATATATAACGATATTTAATATAGAAATTGCTTCTACAGGAGAAGAACAGTTTCATTCGTATTAAATCATCAGGAATGCTGGAATCGTTGATGTCACCTGGCATTCTTGATGAAAATACAAGAAGGCCGGATTTCAATATCTTCCTTTAATGATTCACTATTACATAATACGTATTTCTATGGCCATCCGACCGTGATGCAAGACAATCAGGACGTTATCTGATGTAATTAATGAATATAAACGAAATAAAACAGTAATCCTTACTGAATTTATACGGAGACAGCCCGGCTAGGGATGCCATTATGCGTCTTTTCCATATCGGCTTCATTTGGCTATGTACTACTACTACTACTACTACTACTACTACTACTACTACTACTACTATTACTACTGCTGCTGCTGCTGCTGCTGCTGCTTCTGCTGCTTCTGCTGCTGCTACTACTACTACTACTACTAAAATACAAATCATGTAATTGTACAATTTCAAAGGAAGATATTGGAATCCCACCTTCTTGTATTTTCATTGAAGCACACACACAAACACACAAACACACACACATATACATACACACACACACACACACACATATATTTATATATATATATATATATATATATATATATAAAGAAATACACAGATACATGCGAATACATACATGTACATGCATATACACACATATATCCCTGAATTTGTGTGGTGCCAACCTTAACCATTGTTGCTCTATGATTGATAGGGACAAAATAATCTGAATGAATTAAATTGACTCTATATCAGAGCTATATAATCTATATATATAAAACTGTGGTTGTCTGTCTGTCTATCGATTTTTGGCACACATCTCCTCTTAGAATCTCTCACGGAATTGCACCGAAATTGCTATACTTGTACATTGAGCCCTAGCGAAGACATCGGAAAAAAAAATTTCAAATTGACCCACCCTATGTGACGAAATCGAATATAATGTATCGATTTTTGAGCGTAAGTTATCAGTTATTTCCCTTTGTTCTGTTTACATTGAGCGTCTTACGTAAAAAATTACGCTGGCTTTCTCAGCGTTTAAAATGACATTAACACAATACACGAACAGTTCGAACACTAAGCTTCCGTTTTGCTTCATTTCCATTTAAAAGCATTTTAAAACAATATTTTTACTTGAAAACAAGTCTATTTAAAGACTACGTAAAACAAGCAAATATTTCGTCGTTAGGCGTGCAGACAGACAGTCGTGCAGACAGACAGTCGTGCAGAGAGGTGATATACGCGTGCAGACAGACAGTCGTGCAGAGAGGTGATATAGGCGTGCAGACAGACAGTCGTGCAGAGAGGTGATATAGGCGTGCAGACAGATAGTCGTGCAGAGAGTTGATATAGGCGTGCAGACAGACAGTCGTGCAGAGAGGTGATATAGGCGTGCAGATAGACAGTCGTGCAGAGAGGTGATATAGGCGTGCAGACAGACATAACTGATAATTTGGTTACGCTAATGTTTTTCTCTGCGTTGCAGTGTTTACATTTTCGATCTTTGTTAATAAATAACCAGTGCAGTTTTTATCCCCAGCACCCTCTTTTGTTATAACATTCGGGTTATCGTTATGTTTTCTTAACTTCATAAGGCATATTGTTGGTTGAGGGAATATTAATCAAAAACACCACATGCAAGTCTGCACAGTAGACACTACAGTTTTTAAGCCAAAAAAGAAACTTAACATTGTAACTTTAACACAGCTACTGAGCGACCCCGAGCAACGCCGGGCTTTACTGCTAGTACATTATAAAGAAAGAAGAAACATTAGACATAAACCAAAAAAATATAAATACCCCATATTCCTCAACATTCTCGTACAGTTTCGCGGCTACTTTGCAAAAACACTCCATCATAGAGATGCAGTATGTTTGTGAGGTTTGCCAGCTTATCAAGAGAATACCTCATTTAAAGTTTCAAAATACGTCTGCAAGGCGCGAGAGAGAACCCGGAAAGGCGGAGGGGGGAACTTATCACGTGATACAGCGGTCAAGAAACAGAGTTAAACTTCTTACAACCAAGAGAAAAATACCACAATGGCGGAGGGGGCATTAGTATCTAGGCTACAGACGCGGTGGCTAAGGAGGGCTAGAAGTGTAAATAGTGTTACCTGTTAATCTTTGTTTTGTCTTTTGTTGCTGCAGTTGTTTCTTTCATTCTAATATTTCGGGACTTAACATTCCCTTCTTCAGAGTCGAAGGAACTTCCAGATAAAAATGATCCGGTTTCTTCTCTTTGGAATTAAATTTAGATTTATACAAATATATAAATATGAACCAACTATAAATATGAACCAACCCGGAAAGGCGGAGGGGGGAACCCTCACAGAAATACTGCATCTCTGTGATGGAGTGTTTTTGCAAAGTAGCCGCGAAACTGTACAGTCGATAATCTAGAGGAATATTGGGTATTTATATTTTTTTTATTTATGTCTAATGTTTCTTCTTTCTTTATATATATATAATTGTTTCCACTTTTGGCACAAGGCCAGCAATTATCCCAACTTACTGGTACTTTATTTTATCGACCCCGTAAGGATGAAAGGCAAAGTTAACCTCGGCAGGGTTTGAACTCAGAACGAAAAGGGCCATAACTCTATGCTGCAAAGCATGGCATCCGACCCTCTACCGATACTGCCAATCCACCGCCATATATACACAATTGTCGGTACAAACGAAAGAAAACGAGCAATGAACACATAATGTCGAAGTTGAGTTTATATATATTAACAGTGTTATATAACACTACACTGCCTGCTGTTTCAAGGCGAAATCGCGTCTAAATCATCAGGTACAGTTGAGAAATGTAAAACAAAATGGAATATGGAGTTTGTCGCCATTTTGCTAAGGGCCTCTAATAGTTGGTTCATATTTATATATTTATATAAATCTAAATTTAATTCCAAAGAGAAGAAACCGGATCATTTTTCTCTGGGAGTTCCTTCTACTCTGAAGAAGGAAATGTTAAGTCCCGAAATATTAGAATGAAAGAAACAACAGCAGCAACAAAAGACAAAACAAAGTTTAACAGGTAACTTACTTTTACGTTACATTCATCTTACAGTCCTTTTTGCATTGTTTAACCTCATATCACTTTCCACTTTATTTATATATATATATATATATATATTTGTGTTTGTGTGTGTATGTGTGTGTGTGTGTGTGTGTTTGTGCGTATGCGTGTGTTGGTGTGTGTTGTATGTGTGTGTGTGCGCGTGTGTACGCGTGTCTATAGATTGATATCTATTGATTTCTTTTGATTAAGTAAAATCTACATAATTATAAACAAATGAAATTTCATATTCTAACTTTCATGGTTTCACTTGCCATTAAATAATGGTTTTTGTTTTTGGTTTATCTATGCACAAAAGGTTATGATTCTAGGAACAGAAAATTGGATGATGTAAAGTTCACAGCTTTCCTTTGCACATCAGGATGCCAAAGTTAGGGGTTTTCATGTATGAAAGCTATTAAAATTACAACAATGTTGTCTCTGTTCGAGACGAAGTGAGTGCATTTGAATACATATAAAAGTGAGAAAACTCATCACTAGAACAGCCGTTAAATCAACTAAAAGCTGTCAAAGACAGCGATGGGTAAACATGCCTCAGAGGACAGAGACCAGCAGCCAGTGGTCAACAGAGAGACAATCCACAAGGTGGGCGGCAGGCAGATGAAATATAAAAAATATTGAAAGAGGAGGAGGACAATGGGTAGTGCGCTGACGCACAGAAGTGACTGGAAGAAGGAAAAAAGTTTGCACACACACATCTTCACCCTAATCAGCTTTCAAACCAGCAAAATGGTTTCGCACTCCTCCAATGTTAAGCTACTCTTCACGGTTTCTTTCTAACTAGTAACAAATGTCCTCTATGTTGTAAAAACACAGCACAAATGTATATATGGATATACAATCTTAGGTAAAATTTAATCTGAGTGGCGTTCAGAACTAGCTGTCGAAACGGCCGGAGCTCAGCCGTCGGGGTCCGGACTCTTTTCCTATATATATATATATATATATATATATATATATATATATATATATATATATAGAGAGAGAGAGAGAGAGAGAGAGAGAGAGAGAGGTAGAACACTGGAAGGTAATATCCGTAGTGGTAAAGCATTCCATGGGACGAGTTTGGTAGAAGTAGTAACACAACAGTTAGTTCACCATACTGAGAACAATTGTTTCATTGGAAGTTGAAACTATTATTCTCAGTATGGTGAACTAACTGTTGTGTTACTACTTATATATATATATTGTTGTGTCTACATTAATGCTTCTCCCATATTCTCGCCTATCCATATTTATTCCCTTTCTTTCATTACACGTACACGTTCCAGCCACTTATTGGCTACTCATCGGCAATCACACACAGTCTTCATATTGGTTGGCTCACCCGTCCAATAAGACCTTGGACTCAACGTGTGCGCACACGCATGTGAACGTGACACTATACTCTGTACATCATGCTTTGCTTGCGGCTCCGTGCCATCCTGCGTACAGTTATACTTACGTTGTTTAATACAACTTCCTACCGTCTTTACACTTGTTCTTACTTGGGAACTCGTACACAACAATTGGCGTCGCCAGGTTACCTGCTATGTTTTTTCACAAATTGGATCATTTTCTGAAAAATCACTATGAATCAACCCCACTTGGATTACTTCTGGGTTGATGAATTCGCCCGACCACGCAGAAATGGACATCGTGGAAGAAGGAATTGTTCAACTACTTCAGCTTTCTTCCAGTGTCCAACCCATCCATTGCGCTGACAGACGACTTCAAATTAGCCTTAATGCGCCATTATCTTGGTGAAGCCGGTCGCCAGGAGTTCGATTGCCACGATTTCAAGAATGTGGACGCAGCTATTTACGAACTCGCTAGTGGGGACAACACAAAACGTTTTCTTCGTGAGACATCAATTCAGTCGCCTTCAGGAGGACCGCGATGAGTCATCTGAGAGTTTTACCTTAAAACTGCGCAAAAAATTACCGAATGTGAATAGAAAAGTCTAAGTCCAAAATTAAAGACGCTAGGCAGCAACTAATCTCCGGAATTGAAAGTGATAGTACACGAGAGGAGCTTTTAAACGAGGATTCGCGCACCTTGTCTTTCGACAAAGCCTGTAATATAGTTCGCTGCAAAGAAAGCATTAAGTTTCAAGTGAAGGCTTTCAAACAAGAACAACATAATATTGATAAGGTTGCTCTAGAGCAAAGTAAAAAATCAATTCAATCCAACAGCAAATGTTTCTGCTGTGGGAATCCTGGTCATAAGCCGACCTTTCCCCAATGCCCCGCCAAAAATTCAATTTGTCGGAACTGTGGGAAGAGGGGTCATTTTGCCAAGTGCTGTCGCGACAAAACAGTTCACCGTATTGAAGAAGCAATAGAAACCGAAAACGATGTTACAATATATTCAATCATCAGTCAGCTTACTGCCGAGAATGATCATGAGCCTAAGCTTCCTAAAACCGATTGTCGGCACGTTAGTCTGTCGGCTGATGGTAAAAATGCCATTGATGGAGCTTCATTCAGCATCTCCAATTCCCATAACCCCGAAACTTTTTATCAGTCACACTTCAAGTTCTTGAGCTATTCTGATGACACTCTCGGCATTCGCGGATTTTTCTTCGCCAACATTCAGGTAGAAATGAATTCCGCCTATAAGATTGCAGTTTGTGTTGGCCCAAGGCAATGTAAACCGCTGTTAGGTCGTAACGCCATGGTCCAATTTAGAATCTCGTCGAAGCTAGAGGACATGATTTCAACTGTTGGCGATGCAAACCCAATTGAGGAGCCAGCATCGAATAAAGGTGAGATAGCTTTGCCGCCGAACGAAACGTAGCACCACCTGATAAAAGAATTCTCATCGGTTTTTGAGAAGAAAATAGGTCGAATCCCTCGTGTTCAGCACCTAATACGCTTGCGGCTCGGTGCTACACCATCAGCAATTCGTCAGCCAAGACCTATTCCGTTGGCAAAACAGGAGGCAGTCCTACAAGCTATTGATGAGCTTCTAGAGGCAGACGTTATAGAACCGATCGAAAGTAGTGACTGGGTTCACCCGATGGTTTGTGTGCTTAAGAAGGATGGCCGCATTTGCTGTGATTTAAAACGCTTAAACGAACAAATTATTGTTGACAAATGTATGCTTCCCTCATTTGACGAACTAGCGGCACATCTATAGCTGGTGCAAAATTATTCTCCGTAATGGACGTTTCTAACGCCTATTTCCATATGGAATTGTGTGAGAAATTGAGGCAGCTTACCGCTTTCCTTACTCCAAAAGGCCTATTTCAATACAAAGTTCTTCCCATGAGTCTCAGTTCTGCACCGGCTGCATGGCAACGCTTCATGACTTACAGTCTACGTGGGGTGAAAGGCATCGTTTTCTATATGGATAAGATTTGTGTCTTTGGGACATCAAAAGCTGAACACGATCTAATATTACGACAGCTTTTTGACTGCTTACAAAAACTTCATCTCCATCTTAACAAAGAAAAATGTCACTTTGGTATCAACAGTATAAAATTTCTGGGTCATCATATTTCATCAGAAGGCATAAGACCCAGCACAAAAAACGTAGATGCAGTGCTTCGCACTCCGGCCCCCGCATCCAAGAAAGAAGTACGACAATTTTTAGGGATGTGTGCGTATGAGAGCATTCCATGGGACACTATACTCTGTACATCATGCTTTGCTTGCGGCTCCGTGCCATCCTGCGTACAATTATACTTACGTTGTTTAATACAATTTCCTACCGTCTTTACACTTGTTCTTACTTGGGAACCCGTACACAACATATATATATATATATATATATATATATATATAGATATAGATATAGATATTTGATATATATTTATCCTTATCGAGCCCTCTTTGGATTTTAGTCTTCACATTTATTATTATTACTATATATATATATAGAGAGAGAGAGATTGAGATGGTCCAACGCCAAATAGATGCAATTATTGTACCCTGACACACCACGTAACACCTGCATTGGATATGTGCGTCTAAGCGCCCCATGTGACCTGCTTTTACCATTAAATATAAAGATAAACGTTAATACTATTTTATTGCTGGTCGCTTTAATTCTTTGATTATGGTGTTATAAAACTATTCAAAGCTATTGACAAAGTTTTCATAATGCATCAGCTCTCGCTTAGTTTCTGGCATTATACCCGAGCTTCTTTCTTTCATCTCTTATAAGGTGTTCTGCCAGGAAGTGTAGGAAGAGTTGCAGTACCTTTGCTCTATAAATTGATATGTTATCCATAAGACTATTGCAACTACTGAATATCGAAAAAAAAAATTACTTTAAAAACAACAATCAATAACTTTTTTTACAGTGTTGCAAACACCATAACCGAAAAGCGAACCTGTACTGAATCTAGCAAAGCTACAAGTTGGTTTCTAATTCACCTCACTTATATTGTAAATAAGCATGAAAAAGTCATGAACATCACAATTTGTCTTCTAAAGTAAATATAACCATGTCAAAAAGAACCAATACTTTATACATCTCACGGCACTAACCGTGAGAGTTATAATCTCCTGTAGAGACGAACACATCTTTCTATTTCGATTCCCGGTTTAATCTATTTCACTAACGCTGTTAATATCACAGAAAAAGCATGTAGGATGTTAATTCCATCGCTGCTCTTCAATAAATGAAAGGTTTCGTGTACAAGTAAACACATACTATTTTCTTGGTGTTTCTTTATTATGACACTATTGTTAACATGAACTGGCAAATCTTACAAATTCGCCGTAATATTTTACTGGCAAAAGCAATTTCGATCAGTGGAAATCAAAGATTTATTTCCCTGATTTTAAAGTTAATGCTTTGCATACCATGTTATTAAATCAGTTTATTAATTCAATATCGAACTTGTGCGTTTCGCAATGACTCGGCAAACATGAATATCCTGCACTTTATTTCATGGAGATGAAAAGAAAATACAAATATATGTAAGAATAATAATCATGGCGTAGCAAATGTCACATGAAAAGGAAACATTCATTGTTACATGTTTGCTACCTTCTCATTTTAGCCTACTTCAACTTCTTATTATCTTCATAAACATTTCTTTTCAATTGACACTGTTTCCACTGGCTGATGTAACTCGGTCTTTATATAATAATCTTGTTAGTATCATCATGTGTTAATAATAATATTGGTAGATTTCTCTTGTAAAGGGGAGGGGGCGTACGATACACTTTCTATTAATACTTATAACTATTTCACATCACTTTCATAAATAAAGTCTTATAGAAAAGCATGACAGTCATGCAAACGGAAGGGTGCTTAGAAAGATGGCGTTCTCCTACTTTTCAATTTCTATCGTCTATTCACCTCCTCCCTGTCGATCCCTTCCCAGCCTTGATATCACAGACTTTAGCGTACTCATATTTTCTAAAATATTTTTTCATCACTGCATGAACGCCACAGAACTCCATTCTCCTCCAATTATAAACTAGTTACCAGTGCACTTGTTATTAGTTAATGTTTAGGCGAGCCAACGAAGAAATCACTTTGTTAGAAATAACAGCCAACATTTTTAAAACGAAAAACACATTCAATGTTATAGTTCTAGATACCTTATTTCTGAAACCAAGTAGAATGCTTTTCATCACTGACCTGCTCTACCAGAGTTGAGTTTGGGGCTAAACAACATCAACAACTTTAGTATCTAGGTACAAAATTTAAGGTATTGTAGCGTGACATTGAGTTACCCATGAGTAAAGCTCATTTTTTTAAATTTTGATACATATTTTAGGACAATTTATTATTACTTGTTCTATTAATGCTCTTGAACAAAATCACAATCATCAATATATCACCGTCAACCTCTAATAAATATTTCACTTCATGTCGAAAGACAATCGATAATCACGCTTCTAGTAACATGGACAGTCAATGCAACTATTCGGGCTCTTAGTAATTTGAGACTGACTAAGTTTCTATTTCCACATAAATCCACTTAGCAGTTATTTAAGTTACCTTTAGACTGTAAGATATCTTTGAACTTCACAACTTTCGAATTCGATCCTACAGCACAGAACTTTGAGCAAATGTAGGTCTGCAAGTTAACATGCCCTTTAGTCTATTTTTACCCGTATCAAATATTCAGCTCAGAAATATGTGGAACCAGCAATGGAATTTCTTCTCCGCATACATCCGACACCCATTAGCCGCTTTAAGATAATTCGAAGAAGGATAGAGGCACATCCCTGTAATTGTGTACATATATATGTATGTATGCTTTCATGAATGTATGTATATATATGTATGCATGTATATACCTATGCGTGTATATGTTTGTGTGTGATTGTATGTGTGCTTGTGCATGATTTTATATGTATGTTTGTATGTTTTTCAGTGTACGATTGTTACGTGTGTGCTGATGTTTGCATTGTTTTCAGTGAACAGGCAATTCTGCAAGAATCCCAGCTAATTGTGCTGTGATTCGGGAGCTGTTGTCGGTGATTTCAACAATAGCTTCGAATTGACCGAGAACAATTGAGTAGAACTGCGCAGGAGGAAATCTGTTCGAACATCCACAGTATATATATATATATATATATATATATATATATATATATATATATATATATATATATATATATATATATATATATATATATACACACACATTCGGTATACAAGGATACAATTTACTTCTAGCACTCAACGTCATATTACTTCTTAAAAACATAGGATGGCGGAGTATATTTATAAAGAGGAAAATGCGAAGTTGAAGATATTAGGGTCCTTTATCTATTTGGGGCGTTATATATATTTCAATGACGATCGATGTCGGGATTTCTTCAGACAGCAAAAATTGATTAAAAGGTAACGTTTCCGAGGCAATTTTGGGTGGAAGGGAGAGGACTAAAAAAAGTGTATGTTTTTGCTTTGAGTGTCCGCTCCCTTCTAATTTTTCAGAAAATCCTCACAGCCCTGCTTAGTCACAGGGTTGTGGGTGGCTGACCACTCAAATACAAACGAGGATACCACTAACCCCTTACTTGCTCTCTCTATCTATCTATCTATCTATCTATCTATCTATCTATCTATCTATCTATCTATCTATCTACCTACCCGACTTTGGTGGGGCTCTGATCAACTTGGATCAATCTAAGGCGTTCGATAGGGTCGACCATGGTAACCTGGATGCGGTGCTAGCGGCGGCAGGCTTCGGACCCATTTTCAGGGGCTGGATCACTGCTATGCACAGCAGCCGCATCTGCTCTAGGGTCAAGGTGAACGGCTACCTCTCGGAGCCGTTCAAAATCGCGCGGTCTATCCGACAAGGGTGCCCTCTCTCCTTCCTTCTGTATATGTTGACTCTCGAGCCACTACTGCGGAAGTTGGAGTTGTTGCAGGGCATCCCTTTGGAACCGGGATTGCGGAAAGCGGTGTTAGCCTACGCCGATGACGTGACAGTAATGGTGTCGACGGCCTCCGAAATCTGGACGATCGGCACCTTACTGGAGGAGTACGAAAGGTTCACAGGGGCTAAGCTGAACCGGAACAAGTCGATCGGTTTGCAACTCGGCACGTGGAGGGGAAAACCGATGCCCTCCAATGGCGTCGTCGGACGTTGGACGGAGGGCCCGGTGAAGTTGCTCGGGGTCTGGTTCGGACTAGACCTCCAGATGGAGAAGAACTGGGCGGAGGTTACGAACAGGGTGTTTGCACTGACCCAGAAGTGGGCCAGTTGCAAACTATCCCTGAAAGGTCGGGCGGAGGTGGCGAACACCTATATAGCGTCCGTCATCTACTACCGCCTGACCGTCGTGCCTTGCCCAAGAGAAACCCTCGCCAAGATGGAGCGCGCGCTCTTCCAATTCCTTTGGAAGAGGCGGGCTCCCTTGGTGAGGAGATCCATCTGCTGTCAACACCCTTCGAAAGGAGGGCTGGGGATGCCGTGGCTAATGATGCGTAAACACGCATTAAGGCTACGGCACCTCCACATATTCCTCACCGGTCAACCGGTGTGGGCCTCGTTTGTGAGACGAACCTTTCCCAGACTCGTCTCACTCACCGAGCTGCAATCCTGGGTCAAGCAAAGACCGAGAAAACTGGGCGCCTGGCACACTGAGTGTGCCCAGGCGTTCACCGCCCTCTGGCAGGCGGATCCGGTTATCAGTGAAGACTCCACCGCAACATTCTATAGAGGGCTGGTACGCAGCAGGTGCGACGACGCCCTCGGAGAAGCCCTAGACATGGAGGAAGACGAACTGGCCAGCCTGTTCGGTAGGACATTCAGCCCGGGACCTATGGACAACTTCCAAAAGTTCCTGGCCTGGCAGTGCTACCGAGGGGCTCTACCCGTTCGAGAAAAGCTCTATAGACACGGGCGCCCGGGTAGGGACCCCGCCAAAAAGATCTGTCCCAGATGCGTGTGCGACGAGGAAACCGTTGCACACGCATTGGTACACTGCTCGGGCATTGCCGATCTGTGTGGCTATGTCGAACAACTGCTGTCAAGGATGGGACCGATCCGTTTGACCACCGAGTCTATTGTAATGATCAAGCCGCCTCCCCCCTTCAAAGATGAAGCAGAGGCGGTGTTTCTGTGCGTAATAGCCATGGTGAAAGAGGTGGTATGGTGGACGCGTCTGAAAGGACTGAGGTCAGGCACCTTTCTCTCTGGCCAACAATTGGTCCGTTTCTTCCGATATCATTTCGGAAGAAGGATCAGGATGGAGAGAGAGGTGCTGTACCCCAGTCGTTTTTATGAAAGGTGGGTGAAAGTGGCGAGAATGGCCCGTGTGAATGGGCCTTCTCTTTACATAAGCCTGTAGGTGGAAAAGAGGAAGGAACGAGGGAGCACCCGCTCTCTGTGCTCCTGAGGAGAAGGGTTACACACTTTTTTCGGGGGTGTGTGCGACCCCCCAAGGCGCCTCCTCTCTATTAAGGATTTTGTTATAAATTTTATTTTGTTATATTTTATTTTATTTTTGTATTTTGTTATTGCCTCCTCCTTATTGAGGACGCCTTTGCATGTAAACTCCCCCCATTGTACTTGTCCCACTTTTTGATGCCCTGGTGGCAAATAAAAAGAAACATATCTATCTATCTACCTACCAGTCCCCCACCACTTCGGCCGACAACTCCATACGGTCAGTTAGAGTTCAGACCAGACAAAATGTATTTACTGCTAGTGTGTGTGTGTGTGTGTGTGTGTGTGTGTGTGTGTGTGTGTGTGTGTGTGTGTGTGTGTGTGTGTGTGTGTGTGTGTGTGTGTGTGTGCTTTTGTGTGTATGTTTGTGTGTGTATCAGTCTGTTATTGTGTGTTTGTGCTTGTATGTTTGCCTTGTGTACGCGCATATCTTATCGCTGTGTATCGACGCATGATATAATTCATCGAGAAAGCCTAAAAACTTTGCTTTACATACGATGTTCCTTCAGTGAACCTATACTTTGCATGTTGGAAAACCTGTAAACAACGACACTATTGATCTCAAAAGGGTCAATATAAAAGCGAAAATAAATAAATCTTTTTTTAATATCCCTTGCCATCTTTACCAATGTATCAATCAATCATGAGACCGTAAATGGTACTGCAAGTCATTTTGGGCTCAATCTAGATGCCTGACTGTGAGTCTATCATGGCATTTCAATGGGCCTTAGAAATATTTGGCGGTGCTTACCTCCTCTCTAGTCGTAGAACCTTTCATTAATTTTAGTCTGGCAGCAGAAGCAGTCATCAGAGCGTGACTGAATAATTCTTTCTACTTTACACACAAGGCTAGCAATTTGAAGGGGCGGGGATATCAATTAAATCGACCCCAGTGCATTACTAGTGCTTTATTTTATCGACCCTGTAAGGATGAAAGGCAAAGCTCAGGATGAAAGGATTTGAACTCAGAACGTAAAGGGCCATAAATCTATGCGCGAAGCATAGTGTCTCACGCTCTACCGATACAGCCAATTCACCGTGGCTGAATAAGGTCATAGAGCAAGAGGTGATAGTCAAGTAAGAACCAGTGCACCCATCATCCCTACGGATGTCACTGCCAGACATCTAGATATTTTCTCTTCCTTAAAACCCTGGGTTTTAGATAATGTTTCTTTTATATCCTGGATAAGGATACGTCCGGTATTGAAATAATTGTTTCTACTTTTGGCACAAGGCCAGCAATTATCCCAGTGCATCACTGGTAATTTATTTTATCGGCCCGTAAGGATGAAAGGTAAAGTTAACCTCGGCGGGATTTGAACTCAGATCATAAAGGGAGGTAACTCTATGCTTCAAAGCATAGCGTACGACCCTCTACCGATACTGCCAATTCACCGTCCGGTATTGAAATAATTGTTTCTACTTTTTGGCACAAGGCCAGCAATTACCCAGTGCATTACTGGTACTTTATTTTATCGACCCCGTAAGGATGAAAGGCAAAGTCAACCTCGGCGGGATTTGAACTCAGATCGTAAAGGGACGTAACTATGCTGGAAAGCATGGCGTCCGACCCTCTACCGATACTGCCAATCCACCGCCAATCCACCGTCCGGTATTGAAATAATGTTTCTTAAAATCACTTCACTATTTCCAAAGGCACATCAGATAACACTTACAACAATTACATTTCATTGGACTTGGATTGTTACAGTTGCAGTGTTTGCTAGATACTGTTGTTGTCAATATATAATGGTAAGGTCCATTCTTGCTTATATACACATATATAACCAAGTCCGAACATAAAAGAACCAAACTCACATTGTCATTGCCTCCGTCTCCCCCGCTCTCCCAATCTCTCACTATTGTGAGCAAAATGGGGGCCCACGTGCCGGCCGCTCCGCGGCACCGGCAGACAGAATAGAGAAGGCGTTTCTCTCGGAGGATGGTAGAGGAGACGCATTGGAAGGACCATTCCCGTTGGCGACGCTCACACCATTTCCAATATTGAAATAACGTTTATATGTAGATTAACTGTTGTAAGAAGAGAATAAACATTAGCATCGTCTATTTCAAACTGAATGTTAACATAAAAAAACTAATGTTCGGACATTCTACAATATATACAGTGTGACTAGGAGCTAAGGCTGAAAGAAGCATTTCATTACAATTTGGCTTATTTTACTTATTTTAATGTGATGGTTACAGACGAATAAATCAACTCGGATCTAATTAGAAAGCCAATAGCTAGTCTAGAAATGGTGTTAATACGCAACAATATCCTGAATTAGATAAAATATATGGATATATGCGTTGTTTTTTAGACAGAGATAATATGTATGTTAGAACGTGTAGCTGTGTAAATGTGTGTATATGCATATAAACATGTCATTTTATATATGTGTGTATATATGTGTCTATATATGTGAACATGTAAGTATTCACATACTCTATTGTCTAGCAACGTGTTGATGATATAAATCCTACTTTACACGTCGTCTGTTTGTATACAATTATCTGTACATGTCAAGAGTTGTATAAACGCAGATACTAAGGCACTCACACACACACACACACACATATACACTCACAAACATACATACACTCACAAACATACACATATGTATGTATGAGTATATATATTCATATATATATATGTATATGTATATATACGTATATATATATGTATATATATATATATATATATATATATATATATATATATATATGCATATATATATATATATATACATATATATACATATAATATACATATATATTTGTATATATATATATATATATATATATATATATATATATATATATATAAACAAGTATATCGATAGAAAAATCAACATTTATCTTTTAAAACCATATTTATTTCCTTACAGATGTTTCAAGGGAGTAGTACATCCAATTATTTGAAAAGTTATGAAACATTTCGCATAATCTATATCCATATATAGACTTAATTGTACATTCCCTCTTTTCAGAAGAGCTATAGAATGTTTCAAAAGAAGTGAGTGTGTGTTTGAAATACCAAATTTACCTTAGACAGGAGTGATGAAGCTACGGCATGATTTATTTGTACAGTGCAAATATAAAAGATTTAACAGTTTTTCTATGTGGTTCTCGTATCGTTATTTTTCTAACTTTAAAGAAATAAAAAATAAAAAAAGATTTATTCAAAAACAAAAACACAAACCTTACTTTACATCTAATACAGGAAAATAATTCAAAAACGGAAAAAAAAACCTATTTTAATTCTAATAAAGGAAAATAGTTCGTGAAATTTAACTTTCTTTTTTTACTCGGTTGAAGGGGGGGGGGGGGGTAAACCAATTTAAAATGAATAGCATTTAAAATTCATGTATATAAAGGGACATATTTACATTCACATTTACATGATGTATCTGACAATCTTATTCATTGTTGAGCCCTTTACGAAGTAAAACCATGGATCTCATACATGCCAGTTTCTATTTTCCAAATCATATACACTGTGCAAGGCTGATACAATTTGGCACTAGTGATGTCGTCGCAGGTGTTGTCAGAACGTGAAGGACCAAGAAAGGTTGTTTCTTTTCACCGCGGTAACGATTCTCTTAATTTGCCGCCAATAATAGTAAAATATCACACACATACACTCATATACACTTACACACATACGCACACATATTTATATGTATACATGTGTGTGTCCATGTATGTGTGTATGTGAGTGAGTGTATTGTCATTGCAAGTATGTATATATGTAAGTACTGGGTCATTATGTATGAAATTTGTAAGAATTTGTAGAAAAAAAAACACTTTTCTACAAATTCCATACTTGACGACCCAATATACGCGTTTTTGTTTTGTTTGTGTGTTTGTGCGTGTAAATATTATTTTCTGTTAAATATATTTTTCCTTCTTTATTTTCGTATAGTTCAGAATAAATTAATTGAGATAAATAGTTGCTGTGATTGATTTTCAAATGACAAAATCAAGATGTCTTCTCTGTTTTGTAATACCGTGATATTATCTCTGTGTGTCTGTTTCACTCTTTTTATATATATTTACACACACACACACACAGACACACACATATATATATATATATATGTGTGTGTGTGTGTGTGTGTGTGTGTGTGTGTATATATATATATATAAATATTTATATATGTATGTGTGTATACGTATATATATATTTGTAATGTATATATACGCATATATATATATATATATATATATATATATATATATATATATATATATATATATATATATATACGTGTGTGTATGTGTGTAACTATACATATATATACATTTATGTATGTATGTGTGTACGTATGTGTGTGTGTGATTTGTTTATATATTGTCTGTATGTATGTATGTGACAGAGACAGAGAGACAGAGAGTGTGAGGGAGAGAGAGACCGTTCTGTCCAATGCCCATATACGTACAACCGTCAAATGACTTCCCATTGACTAATCGTTCAATCTTTCAAGTGCAATTCGCACACTTTAAACTATTTCCAGACAACTCAATTTCCCCTTTATTTTCTTTATTATTTTACATTTACGTAGATTTAACTTGCCAACTATGTTATCAGATCTTCATTTATCTTTTCATCATTAGCCAGAAGCAACGACAGTTAAAACATCGATGATATAGTTTTCCTGTAAAGCATTTCATCTTTCTGTCTTTATATATATATATATATATATATATAATATATACATATATAAACATATATATATATATATATATATATATATATATATATATATATATATATATATATATATATATATATATATATATATATATATATAATATATATACATATATAAACATATATATATATATATGTATATATATATATATATATATATGTGTGTGTGTGTGTGTGTGTGTGTATATTATCATTATTATTTGAAACTTTCTTTGAATTCTGCTTCTTTCCCAAATCATGCCGAGTGTCAACCTGCCTGAGGCAAAATTTGATATTACATACATTTTATAATCAATTGTCATACAAATGATGCCACAAGGCCACAGACAACAGTAAATATCTTTGCAAGGTTTTTAAATTAATAATGCCCTTCTCACGACTAGTCAGCACATGGCTTTCCAGATATCTGGTCCAAATTTTTTTCAGTGCCCTTTTTTATCATTCCAAGTGCACCGACTATCATTGGTAATGTACAGGCCTTATAAAACCTGCACATTACCTAGTATAATTATTGCCTCACTCTACCAATCCTCGTTTTGTACTCCTGGGGAGCTAATATTTTGCAGCCTGAACGAGAATCGACACTTAAGTGTGTTCGGCTTCCTGTATTCGCTTTTGTATTTATAAACTATCGTGTACAAACTTCACATTGATATTTTGATACAGTATATCTGACAATTTTCATCATTTGGAAATGCTGTCTCCTACGAATTATTCAAAATATTGTCTTCCTTAACAACCCAAACGTTTAGTCAATCAATCATGACTGAAAAGAGAGAGAGAGAGAGAGAGAGAGAGAGAGAGAGAGAGAGAGAGAGAGAGAGAGAGAGAGAGAGAGAGAGAGAGAGAGAGAGAGAGAGAGAGAGAGAGTTAATCTGGTTTTCATGGTTTGTGTTTGTTAATATTTCTATCTACTATTTCTACTTTATGTAATTTTTATACATTTACAATTTCAACTCGACTCTTGTCTCGTTCCCTTGTCAAAGTCTGACCCTTTAAGTGTTTATGCTATTAATTTTATAAGATATTTTTTCGGAAATTTTAGGCTTATACTGTGTAGAAAAAAATATATATCTATTTTATTTTCAGTTCTTTTGTATATACATATTATTTTCTACTATTAGCTTCACTTTATTTTTTTAGGTATTTCAGGTTTATGATGCAGTAGAAATATTCTTCTGAAACTACGACACACGAAATGCTTCATTATTAAAAATTTTTTAAGAAGGGCGATGGATTGGCAGTATCGGTAGAGGGTCGGACGCCATGCTTTCCAGCATAGTTACGTCCCTTTACGATCTGAATTCAAATCCCGCCGAGGTTGACTTTGCCTTTCATCCTTACGGGGTCGATAAAATAAAGTACCAGTAATGCACTGGGTAATTGCTGGCCTTGTGCCTAAAGTAGAAACAATTATTAAAAATTTTAATTATTATTCAACACTATCTAAATTGATTCAAACTCGCCAGCGTTCTACACTCGGCGTCTCTGTAAAATGCTTTCCACCTCTCTGATATTGATTCCTGTACTTTCCTATTCTAATAACTTAGACGAATTGAAAAACTGATGCTATATTTGGACCACAAACAAATCACCCAACAGGAGATTCATACAGACCATTTGTAAATCGAGAAACTGGCAAATCAAATTATAGCATATAATACAACAGGAAACGATATTACATAATTAGAAAAATACTATAGTATATCAGGCCTTACCTCTCTACACAAAAACATCATCATGTAACATAATATTATATTACGTCATCTATTACCTCACACCATGTTGTATAATACCACACTACCCTATACTCTATCACACCATAGAATATCAGTAAGAATAGCCAAAACATATTGCATTTCATTAAACATATCATAAGACTATTTCATAAGGCATTGTATGGTACATACAATATCTTATCGTTGGATACATCATCAAATTATATGACATTATATCGCATTAGAAATCCTTGTGCATTTACAGCACCAGACAATATAAATTCACTCAACATCAAACAACATTATACCACTCAACATGAAACAACATTATACCACTCAACATCAAACAACATTATACCACTCAACATCAAATAGCATTCTACCACTCAACTCCAAACAATATTACGCAACACAATGGAATATCGCACCACAAAATATACAATGTTTTCAATTTTATAATTGAAAGCAAGAGTGAAAAAATATCACAGCAAAGATGTTGTCAAAAAAGCATTATAAAAGAGCAAAGTGAGAGTTTTCTTTTACATCAATTTCGATGTTTCAGAAGATAAGCGAACACATTTCCGTTCCCTATTCTCCTGTAAATTTAAAAAGCAGAATACAATATCATGAAAAAATAAAATGAAACACATAACATGGTGGAAATAAAAGACTAAGTGAATAAAAAGCCAAATGATGCTTCCAAGAAATCGAAACAACAAAGTTCGATTTCACATCACTTGAATTTCAATCAGCATTTACTCAAGCTTTTCCATTGATATTCAGAGTAGCTTTCATTCTTTTAATAACGATTGGACGAAGAAAGCTTTCATTTTGGTGCCGAAACTTTATATGATCGGTACATATCGATTATCACTAGACAGCCTGCTGAAAGCTCTATATAGAAAGTTGTATAGATTGGTGTACAATCTATATGAACACACACACATAAACATATTCTTATATTCCATATATTTATGTATATATTCACATAGAGTTATTAACACTCCCTTGTTTATATTTGAGTATATATAAAGCAGGGCGCATGTACATGTCTGTGTAAGTATATCAATTCAATATGTTTGGTAAACCTATAGGTTTCTATGTGTATGTGATTCGGATTGCTTGAGTTCCTCTGTGCGAGTGAGTATATATATATATATATATATATATATATAAGTTATTACAGGTTGAATCGGAGGTAACAACAGTAAGTAAGGTACTCAATACATAGCAGAGAATAAAAGTTTTAATATAGAAGAGCTTCAATATTAAGACTTATATTAAAACTTATATTAAAACTTATATATATATATTTGTGGGAGGTACCGTCCTGACGAAGACCAGTCAAGTCTGAAATGCATAGATGGTTGTCCCCCTTGCTTCTGCTGGACACCACCAGAGGGCGTTAGGCCCGGCGTTTGCATAGCTACGGCTTCCAAATGTTTACCCTGTAAACATACCGTGTTTCTTTAGAAATACGAAATTTTTATACATATTTGTATACAGCTATGCTTGAAGCTAAATCCTATTTCTATTATATATATATATATACACATATATATATATATATATGTGTGTGTGTGGGGGGGGTGTATGTGTGTGTGTATGTGTGTGTGTGTGTGACTATGTGTATGTTTTGGTGTTCCAAGTCTCATAAACGAGGATCGTCGTTTATTATAATGTTTCGTAAAATCAGAAAGCTCGGTGATTCATCATTACAAAACTATTACCATCAAGTTATCTAAAGGGTAGCCTCAAATAACCATTTTGATACTTGCATCATCTAATCATTTGATATACATATCATTGTTCTAAAGCTTTACATCTTTCCTACTTGTAGTCAGACTACAATAAACCTGATGCTCTGATCTCTCCATTGCAACCGTCTATACTGCAAATTTTTGTTTTGGTCTCCGGTCTGTGTATATCATACGTTATTACGTTATTTGCCGTTTCCTACAGATCTTTTCCTTTGTTGATCTAAACTGTATTTATATGTATATGTATGTAAATAGACATATCGATAGACACATATCGATAGACACACTCATAGAAACACACACATACACACACACACACATATATATGCATATATATATAAATATATATGTATATATATATATATATATATATATATATATATATATATATATATATATATATATATATTTATTAAAATAACATTAATTTATTAAAATATGTATATATGTATATATATATATATAAATATATATGTATATATATGTATATATATATATATATATATATATATATAGAGAGAGAGAGAGAGAGAGAGAGAGAGAGAGAGAGAGAGAGAGTGAGAGAGAGAGAGAGAGACAGAGAGATACACACACATATATATACATATATACATATATATATATTTATCTATCTATTTATTTATTTAATTCATTAATTCTATAAATACATGAATGTGTGTGTGTATATATATATATATATACATGAATATATACATACGTATTTATATGCATAGGCACACATATATACACTTACACATATATATATATATATAATATATATATAAGTACAAACATCATTGCTTGCTTCAATTAACCAATATAAGCTTGGTTTCTTGCAGAGTATTTCAGTGAACGTCAACTCATAAGACGAATCTATCACTCACTTAGCACCCATTACAAGTAAAATTTCATAGTTGAATTCTTTAACGAAAATTCTTGTTTTAACTTTCATTTTTATATGATCTAAATCATTTCTGATTTCTTTTTCTCAGTTATATTTTCCTTTGATTCCTAAATAAAAAAAATATTTAGTGAAACTATTTTTATCCGTTAGTTGCAATAGTTTCACTGAAGATTGATATACTTACTAAATAACTGACAAGAATACAACACTATAGATGCAGAAACAACGTTTCTCCACTCTCTACGTTTCTAAAGTTCGGGGACGTTGTAATATTTCTGCACGATTCTGTAGCATAATTCAACTGAACTACTGAGAAAAGTTAACTTAATTTTTTCTATTCCGCTACACGTATGAATGTTACATGGTGATCACTTACTTTGTAATTTTATATGTAATGATAATTCTAAAACGTCTCTAAGAACTCAATGCAATGCTTCCCGTGAATACTATATTAGTTTATCTATCTATCTATCTCTACACACACACATATATATATATATATATATATATATATATATATATATATATATATATATATATATATATATATATATATATAAATGGAATAGAATGAAACGAAACTTCATTTCTCACTCTTAGTACGGCACTTACTTAAATCTTAGTATGTATGTATGTATACGTACATACATATATGTATACAGACGTACAGTAGTATGTATATATATACATACATGCACACACATATATATGCACGTATCGGTTTACCCAACATTTATTATAATGCTCGGTTTGTTTGTTTGTAAAAAACCAAACAGCCCGAATTACGCCGTACAGTGTTTAGGCATCCACGTCACCTTTTTGTTCAACGCTGACACAGGAACGATGTACTAGTTTCAAGCATCTTAGCTATCGTCAGCATCGTATACCTTCCTGCCAGATAGTTGAACGTCTGAAAGTATATACTTTCCTTATGCATATTAACGGCTGAGCAGCCTAATTTGCATATCGAGTGAGTTCAGTCCGCCGGGCACACCGAAAACGATAAATGGAATAGAATGAAAGGAAATTTCATTTCTCACTCTTAGTACGGCACTTACTTAAATGTAAGTATGTATGTATACGTACATACATACTTACATATATATATATATTATTATATTTAGGATGGGTCATATTGTTATAATAATAAATGTTTCTACTTTTGGCACAATTACCCCAGTACATTACTGGAACGTTAATGCACTGGGTAATTGCTGGCCTTGTGCCAAAAGTAGAAACAATTATTATTTCTGGCAATATTGCCAGAAATGATAATAAAACACACTAACTGCTTGGTTTGAATTGCTTTTCGCTTCTGTATATTTTATATCCTGATAGTTAATTTAGCTGGCAATCAATGTTTATCATGTATATATATACATATATACATATATATACACACACACACACATATATATATATATATATATATATATATATATAAGAAAGTAAGTCCATAGAATCATTTGATAAAATATATACAGTATTTCTCCTCCCAATCAGCATAATCAACCACATAAAAAATCAATTAAACGAGGCTATAAGTTTAAAATGTACCTATGAAGAAACATTAGATAAATAAATGATTGCTATTTTATCCGCGATCCACAGCCACAGAAGATTTACCCATTATTTCTAATAGCCCGTAGAATAGATATATCTATGGCTCTGTCTAGTTTATATATATATATATATATATGTTATAAGAACAGATTAAAGTTTAAGCAAAAATCTCTGCTTTAACCCTTAACGGGATCCTTCTGAGACTAAAATAAACCAATCTGTGGACGCTTCTAACATAGCTGTATACAAATATGTATTGGAATTTCATATATCTAAAGAAATACGGTATGTTTATAAATAAACATTTAGAAAGCCATAGCTATGAATAATACTGGCAGCCAACACCACTAAGTGCTGACCGGCAAAAGTAAGGAGGACAATCGTCGATGCATTTCGAAGTCAACTGGTCCTCGTCAGGACGTTATCTCCCGCTCTCGCAACTGACGAGAACCAGTTGAGTTTGAAATGCATCGACGATTGTCCCCCTTGCTTCTGTCGGGCACCGCTTGGTGGTGTTGGCTACTAGTGTTATTCATAGCTATAGCTTTCTAAATGTTTATTCATAAACATATCGTATTTCTTCAGAAATATGAAATTCAAATACATACATATACACACACACACACACATATATATATATCTATATCTATATATATATATATATATATATATATATATATATATATATATATATATATATATATGTATGTATATATATGTGTATATATATGTGTGTATATATATATATATATATATATATATATATATATATATATATATATGTATATAGTTAAATATTAGACAGGAACAACAAACAGAGAGGCAGTACAAATGGTAGTTTATTAGGTTCACGCTTTTGAGAGTGTGATGGGGGACATATATATGTAT
Source organism: Eledone cirrhosa (assembly GCA_964016885.1). NCBI lineage: Eukaryota > Metazoa > Mollusca > Cephalopoda > Octopoda > Eledonidae > Eledone > Eledone cirrhosa. The sequence goes on from OZ024741.1 coordinate 353,710,626, forward strand.
ATATATATAGTAATAAAAATAAATTTGAAGATTAAAATCCAACGAGGGCTCGATAAGGATAAATTTCAGAAGATCCCGTTAAGATGTGTGTGTGTGTGTGTGTATCATAATATAATAAAGTGAGGAGTGAGGCATTGTGTCCTGAAAATATTTTTTATCCCGTTAATAAAATGTGTCGGATTGCTTTGAATAAATAATTGTTTCTACTTTAGGCACAAGGCCAGCAAATTACCCAGTGCATTACTGGTACTTTATTTTATCGACCCCGTAAGGATGAAAAGCAAAGTCAACCTCGGCGGGATTTGAACTCAGATCGTAAAGGGACGTAACTATGCTGGAAAGCATGGCGTCCGACCCTCTACCGATACTGCCAATCCACCAATGAATGAATATTACATAATTTATGTACTCAATTTCGTAGCTGCTGATTAAACATAAATATTCTTATATATTTTAAGATTCACTTCTTTTAAAATTTTCAAATCTCAATACTTCCGGTTATGATATAACAGAAGCTCTATTATATCGCTTATATAAACGTTCATATATTTGCATCGTTATATCATAACGTTTATATTACGTATAATATCAATATGCACACTACACATACTAGCAGAAAACCTCCCAAAGGGTAATTTTTCTGCTAGTATATATAACTGTTGTAGGGTTGCAGGTAAATGGGTCCGTAGGCGGTATGCCGGTTGAGCACTCGATGCTGGCGCAGACATATTTAAGGAACCTTTGAATGCAGAGTCAGGTTCGATCTGTAACAGATCCTGCCTCGAGCTGGCCGACGGAGAAACATATGTAATATGATAATAAATTGTGGTTTGATGCATTACTGATTCCTCGTTATCTATCATATATATATAATAAATGTAATCTGAGTTTTTCGAATGTTAATAATAACATTCGATTCGTTTGCAATTATGCAAACAAACCTCATTTTAAAAGCCATGTCAGTAGAATGAGCCCTTCATTCTTGCTCTTGTTTTGGCATGTAAACAGACCTGCAGACACTAATGTTTCTGGGTATCACCCTTCATCAGTACAGCTCACTGTTCACCTGCCAACTCTCAGAGCTAGTGAAAATATATGCTACTTTCTAAAATATACCGTGACTGATCAATGGATCTGCTAATATGCAGGTCTGACTGATCAGCCGGTCTGCTAATATGCAAATCAGGCCGATCAGTCACTGTGTATTTTAGAAAATAGCATATATTTTCACTAGCTATGACAGTTTGGCAGGTGAACAGTGAGCTGTACTGATGAAGGGGGATACCCAGAAACATTAATGTCTGCAGTTCTGTTTACATGCCAACACAAGAGCAATATCAACTAGAAATTGATTGACATATATATATATATCTATATATATATCTAAAATAAACATATGAAACAATCACAGGGAATAATTTGTAAAAGTGTGTAAACACACACAGCTAGGTAGGTAACTAATTAAAGTTTAACTAGAACTTTAAAAATAGATACCTTATAAATTTATTAACCTTCCTTGTATATATTTCATTAAAGAAATATATTTCACCATTAATCGATCGGTAAACCACAGTAGCCAAATCCTGGATTTTCAACAAGGGAGAAGATCCAACAATCTGTGTTTACACAGCAAATTCAAATCTGCGAATAACTAGTACCACGTGTTGCATTTTTTTTAAATACATACATCGTACCAGTTACATCCCAGTGGCGTGAATAGGGTTATCGACAACTAGAAATAGCAGCCGAGTCCTTTCAACTGAGTTAGCTCTACAATTAAGGGGCCGTGTATATATCCAAAATTAAATTAAAGAAATATATTTCTTTAATGATATATATATATATAAGGAAGATTAATCATTTTAAAAGGTATCTATTTTTAAAGTTCTAGTTAAACGTTAATTAGTTACCTACCTAGCTGTGTGTGCTTACACACATTTACAAATTATTCCTTGTGATTGTTTCATATGTTTATTTTAGATATATATATATATATATATATGTCAATCAATTTCTAGTTGCTATAAAATGCTCGGATCTATTCATTGGAATCTTGGAGCATATTCTACAGTGGATATGGCGCATGACACCCTTAATTTAATGTTGGGTATATATACGGCCCCTTAATTGTAGAGCTAACTCAGTTGAAAGGAATCGGCTGCTATTTCTAGTTGTCGATAATCCTATTCACGCCACTGGGATGAAGCTGGTACGATGTGTGTATTTAAAAAAAAAATGCAACACGTGCTGCTAGTCATTCACAGATTTGCATTTGCTGTGTAAACAAAGATAGTTAAATCTTCTCCCTTGTTGAAAATGCGGTATTTGGCTACTGTGGTTTACCGATTGATTGATGGTGAAATATATTTATTTAATGAAATATATACAAGGAAGATTAATCATTTTAAAAGGTATCTATATTTAATGTTCTAGTTAAACTTTAATTAGTTACCTACCTAGCTGTGTGTGCTTACACACTTTTGCAAATTATTCCCTGTGATTGTTTCATATGTTTATTTTAGATATATATATATATATCAATCAATTTCTAGTTGATATAAAATGCTCGGATCTATTCATTGGAATCTTTGAGCATATTGTACAGTGGATATGGCGCATGTCTCTCGGACATGACACCCTTAATTTAATTTTTGATATATATATATATATATATATATATATATATATATACATATACACACACATACATATATGTATGTGCGTGCGTTTGTGTGTCGAGTTGGAAAAATGTCGACGAAACAAGAATATCAGTTCTCATCAGTCGACCGCTGAAGGTCCTCGTTGTTTCGGTTATTTAAGGTATCTGCCAGTAGCTCCAGTGCAGACGGAACAGTAATAAATGGATATGAGTGTTGTGTATGTTTGTATGTATGTATGTATGTATGTATGTATGTATGTATGTATGTATGTATGTATGTATGTATGTATGTATGTATGTATGTATGTTCTTCTGGTTTTATAATTTCACAAAGTTTTACCAATAGAGAAAGAGTCGGTTTCTAACATAGACACAAGACTCTCTCATTGGAATTTACACAACATCAACTAGGTAGATATGTATGTATCTCTGCATGCATGCATGTGTAGATATGGATGTTATTGTATGTGTGGATGTGGATGTTTTGAGTTGTATGTGTGCATGTGTATATGCTTTGTATCTGTACATGTGTATATGTAGTTATTAGATGCAAAATTTTTAGAATGTTTTACATATTTTTACTGTTCCATTAATGGATTGTACTTGTAATTTCCTAACTAGTTGTGTTCTTTCTGTTCCTGTGAAGCCTAGCTTCTCAAGATTTGTATTGAGGCAGTTACTAACATATCCCAGTACCCCAATAATCACAGGCATAAATCTGAAGGTGTAATCAGGGTGGAGTATCTGCAGATTTCTCATCAGTTCTGCATAAATATTCTCCTTTTCACTAATCTTTGATATTATATTGGCATCTGTTGGGCAGCTAATTTCCACTACTGTGCATGTTTTCTTCTCCCTGTCCCATATCATAATATCTGGTCTGTTATGCCTGCATTTTATTAGGGTTTTTACTGGAACATTCCACCAGTACTCTTTCATATTATGTACATGGATGTCTTCCACATTGTTGTAGCTTTTAATGTGTTTGTTATCGGGGCTATCTTTTTTACGAACTGCATTGTACAGTGTTTTGGCCACTACATCATGCCTCATAGGTAGATAGTACCGCGATGCCATCTTTGGACAGCTGCTGATGACATGGGTGATATCCTCGATGTTAGTTCTGCAAAGTCTGCACTTGTTATCACATCTAGGTGTTTTGCCTGCATCCCTATCTCTTTTGTGAATCAGATATTTCGTGCTAATCTCCTGTTCTTGGATTGCAAAAGCGTATCCTTCAAAGTGGGAGCCAATATAGCGGTTGTTGGTCCAAGATAGACTACTTTCCTTATCTATATTACTCTCACTCTGGAGCTTCCTGGCAACATATCCATGCATGATTTTTTGCTGATAGGCATGCAGTTTTTCATCCATGGATTCACTGCGATACTGCTGAGCGACATCCCTGGGTGTGAGTTTTTGATTATCACACAGGGAATATCTCTCAAGGAGTTCCTTCCCAACTCTCATGATCTTATCTGTTTCATGCAGATAGACTTGCTCGAGAAGCGGGCTCCTACGCTTCGAGGTTCGTAGATGTTGTCGGAGAGATATGATGCGACATTCAAATGTTGTCTGGACTGATGTTAGGCCTCTGCCTCCCTGCTTACGTTTCAAGTAAAGGCTGTCTATGTCACTGTAGATGTGGAAGTTTCCGGTGTTGTTCAGTATTTTTCGAGTTCCAACTTCAACTGCTCGGATTTCGTCTATTGTCCAATTGAGTATTCCAAACGTTGGTGTTAGGACAGGCACAGCAAACACATTGTGAGCCACTGTTTTGTTTTGCGCAGAGAGTTCCAATGACCAGATCTTTCTTAATCGGGTGTAGTATGTATGTATGTATGTATGTATGTATGTATGTATGTATGTATGTATGTATGTATGTATGTATGTATGTATTTAGGAATGCGTATCTACATGTGTATATATATATACATATATTCATATGCATGTGAGTGTGTGCATGTCTATGGAACTTCAACATTTTGTTATAGCAACATTACTCAATGTTGTGTACTCTATCCATTACATAGACTAATCTATTTTAATTTAGGCCTCAAGAGTATTTTTTTTTATCTTTTAGCAGATTTGTTTTTGCACACTTTGTTTATGTATGAAGGCAATTATTCTCATGTGATTGCTAATAATGTTTTTATTAATAGCTTATTGTTATGAAACGAAAATTAGTCGGTTTGCTGAGCCGACGCTGAACATTACGTCTAGTTAGCTTACATAGTGGCAGTTGTAGCCATGCCCCACGTTTACAGGATTTATAGAACTTAAGCTAAGTATATACATGTGGGTGTCTTTGTATTTGTGTATATCGATATTACATTAAGGTAACTCTCTGAACTGGACTCTAATCCATAGGCAAACGTAATCATTCATTAAATAGAGTACCAGATATAATGAGTAGCGGATTAAATGATGCGTGGTACGTTTGATAACTTGAAATGAAAGATCAACTCGCCGCACCAGTGTCGGTAACACCACTTTGATGTAGCGTTTCCACGGTTTCTTCATTAATTTGAATTCACTTTTAATCAGAGTAAATGAGACGAAATGGTAGTAACATTCGTTTAATAATTAAAGCTGTAATTTAGCAATTTCAAGTGATATTTTGCTATTTAAAAAATGATAATACGTAGTGCTAGTTTCTCTACTAATTCAACGTGTTTGGTGTTCGTGCGGTATTTTAATATTTTAAATTGAAATTATTTTGTATTAATACGATTAAAAAAGAACAGCCATGTCATAAAACACGAAATTAGCAAACACGAGCGCTCAAGTCGTCAAGAAATCACACTGAATTTTAGAAGAGAAATTGAAGTTATTCGGTGAATGGAGGGTAGTGACGGTCAGATTAGTATTTGGGAGATTATGAATTTGCCTCTGTCGACTGTAACCATGATCGTAAAGAATGCAGAGAAAATAAAGAGGTCCATGCAACAAACTACCAGAATAATTAATTGTGTTGCATTTGAATTATTCATGGGGTAACTTAATAGAATAAGTAGAGATTATTCGCGTTGAAGGTGGACGACTGGAAGCAGAAAAACATTCCATTGACTCAAACTCTCATTTGTGATGAGGCAAAGAATATTTTTATGAAGTGAAAAAAGAGAAAGGTGTAGTTGAAAAATTGGCGTAAGGGCTGGTTTGCTAGCTATAAGTGTTGCACTGTGTGCCCTACTGTTAAGAAATCTAATGAGCTAACAAGTGAAAATATCGAGTAGCTAAACCATTTCTTGCAGAAATACAAACAATTTTACAGAGCAATGAAAATTTTAAAGATTCTATTTTCAATGTTCATGAACATTGCAAGAGAATACTTTCGAGAAACTATTATTCAATTGGGTAAATGTCTGTATTAGGATTTAAAGCTGCCAAGGATAGAATAAATCTCATATTTAGAGCGTTGAATTGGTTGTATTGGTAGAGTGTCGGACAACATGTTTTATGGTATATAGTTACATCCCTTTACACTTTGAGTTCAAATCCCGCCGGTGCTAGTTTCGCCTTTATCCTTACTGGGGCCGATTTAACCGACTTTTTTCTCCTTCCCAAATTGTTGGCCTTCTGCCTAAATCAGAAACTATATTTGGTGGTTACGTTTCAAGAACCCTGAAATGAAAGCTAATATTGGTCTGCTACTCAAAACAACTCTGCGCATTAAAGGGATTAAGTAGGTTAAAATTACCTGTCTATTGGAAGAATGCGTGAGTCACACAGAAATTGTTTCTGGGGCGGTATATAATCAA
>OZ024741.1:353722045-353727045 GCA_964016885.1 Eledone cirrhosa
AACAAACAGGGAGTGATGATAAGAGGAGTGGCATTCATTCGAAAACAAGTTTGTTTAACAAGCATACTTACGCATACTGGCTCAACCTGCAGAAAATAGCAGCCAAATCCCTCAAATTTTCAGTCAATCTAAATTGTATAAGGAATTTGACACTACTGCCAATACCGTGACAACCAATCAATATATGTCTGTTGTTTATTTATAATTTTATAAGTCAATAACCCCAACAGGCGCTTTCGTTCACTTTTTCCGTCTCTAAAAGTGATTTACACAACTTTCTCAACTACTATATATAGCAATCGGCTATTTGGGATTCTCACAATCTCACAATTTCAAATTTTATTTACACAAACGCACACACACACACACACACACACACATAAATATATATATATATATATATATATATATATATATATATATATATATATATATATATATATATATATATATAAGCTTATTTTTGTCCTACTAAAACTGGTGGATATGTAGCCTTGACAACCACTAACAAGCGAGAAACAACCTTGTCGGTTACTTCCCCCTTGCTTTTGCTGAGACTAAGGTTGTGTGACGTTAGTCGCAACCTTAAAACGTGTGTGTGTGTGTGTGTGTGTGTGTGTGTGTGTGTGTGTGTGTGTGTGTGTGTGTGTGTGTGTGTGTGTGTGTAACAAAATGTTAGTAAGTTCATAATTTTTCCAACGCTGCCATACCCTCACGGCTTCCTTATCAGGAGTACTGTTTATTTTTTATCACCATCTTTTGTAGGCTTATGTATTTTTTGAAGATATATGCAATTCTTCTTACAATGCCAGCATTCCATGGATTTCATACGTTTGTATTATACAGAAGAAAGATAGGTGCTTAATCATGGAAGTAATACTTATATCGCAATCTAGCGCTAAGTTCGGTGCCAGCCTCATGGGTAGTTTGCACAGGTCATGAACTCGTAACTTGTGACATGTGAGCCTAAAGGTAAGGTAAGGTATGATTAATTCAGATATGAAAAACTAGGAATGATGGCTAAGTAAGAAAAATTGCATATAACTTCATCAAATGCATATGTCTATAATAAAAGAGGCAGTAAAGAAATAAACGAACAACACTCCTGATGATACATGCAGAGATGGTAAAAAAAAGTTGAATTATTCTTAACAGTTTTAGGCAGCAGACAAGAAAGCCAATTTATGAAGTCATTCTAACATAATATTGCTTCACTTACACTTTTTAAACTCGTCATTATACATATTACTAGAATTTGTAACTAAATACATTAACGTATGGAATAATTGTTTTTACTTTTGGCACAAGGCCAGTAATTACTCAGTGCATTACTGGTACTTTATTTTATCGACCCCGTAAGGATGAAAGGCAAAGTAAACCTCGGCGGGATTTGAACTCAGAATGGCAAGGACCGTAACTCTATGCGTCAAAGCATGGCGTCCGACCCTCTACCGATACTGCCAATCCATGCAATAATACTGATCTTTTTCTTTGCCTAATTTGTGTCTCTTATAATGCTCTCTGTGTTAGCAGCGAGGAGTGACTACGGATTAAATTCTGTTTTTCAAACCCTATCACTTCTGGGGTCTTGATCAGAAATTTTCTTTACAACCCTTCACACATTGTTATCCGCCAGGACAAAATTGTATAAGTCCACCCAAATGTTGTTCATATAGCATTATTATGAAAAACACGCATAGAGTTACGACCCTTGCCATTCTGAGTTCAAATCCCGCCGAGGTTAACTTTGCCTTTCATCCTTATGGGGTCGATAAAATAAAGTACCAGTAATACACTGGGTAATTGCTGGCCTTGTGCCAAAAGTAGAAACAATTATTATGAAAAACAAAATATATTTAAGCATCAATTTAAGTTATGAAGTTTTAACAAAGTTAGGGAATTAAAATCAATTGAGATTATATAGATTATTCATAACAATTCAGGTGAACATCTGGTAAAATGAGTCCAGCTATTAGAAAGATGGACGAAAGTTTGTTCGTTTACCGGGTTTATACAAGTCAAACTGAGCTAACAAATATAACATTATTGGGAACATTAAAATGTATTTTTGTCAATATTTTCTTTACCGGTGCCATGGCAAAATTCTTCCTCCAACTCACCCTGTCTAGCATTCCCGTCTGAATATCCAGTTTCCAAGCCGGTGTCATATTTAAGACCATCCTTCAACGTGGCAGTTTGTTTCCCAACTCATCTAAGCGTATTAGGTTTCCAGAAAAGAACTCTGCCAGCAGGTTCAGTGTGATGTTTCATGTCCCATTAATGGAAGCTTGCTACGTGTGTTCTCCGGGTTATGTTCTGGACTTTTCTCAGCATCCGGCTGAACGTGCCATTAATTCTTTTTATAGGTGTTTTTGTCAGTGTCCATGACTCACATTCGTAGAGGATAATGGACTTAACTGTTGCTTTGAATAGCCTCGTTTTTGTGGTTTCAGTATCAGAGACACCCACACATTTGATAGGGAGTTGAGAGTCCCCTATGCTCTGCCTATCCTGGTGTCCACATCGTGTTATGTGTTCATAAAACTGCCAAGATACAAGAAGTCATCGACTTCCTCATTCTCCGAACCGTCAAGGGAATGACGTAGCGTTGCGATGCATGAATTATGTTTTACCAGTATTCAAGAAGATTCCAATGGACCACACTGCAGCCTCCACTCTGTATAGCACTTCCTCGGCTTCTTTGTCGTGTTTTCCATGAAAGCTAAGTCATCTGTGTAAGCCATCCCAGGTAAAACTTCCTCCGGATGTTGGGTTCTTTGTCGACTTTTCATCTTTATTGCACCATCTGACGGAATATAGCTGAAAAGTCAACATTTTAAGTTATGAAATTGAATTGAAAAAAAAAGGGGAAGAATAGTAAATTTAAACTATTTGGGATACACGCCATGTTTTCTAGCATAGTTACGTCCCTTTAGAGTCTCAGTTCAAATCCCGCCGAGATTAACTTTGCCTTTCATCCTTACGGGGTCGATAAAATAAAGTACCAGTAATGCACTGGGATAATTGCTGGCCTTGTGCCTAAAGTAGAAACAATTATTATTAATTGGCAGTATCGGTAGAGGGTCGGACGCCATGCTCAGTACAGTCTGAGTTCAAATCCCGCCGAGGTTAACTTTGCCTTTCATCCTTACGGGGTCGATAAAATAAAGTACCAGTAATGTACTGGGTAATTGCTGGCCTTGTGCCAATAGTAGAAACAATTATTATTAATTATTCGGGTGAAAAATTGTCAGTTCGGGTAACACGTTTGGTTCCAAACAAGTATTACAACCCGAAAATGAATGTAATGTTCTGAGATCTTTCTAGTACTCGGCCTCCGTCTGTATTGCTCGAGTGCTAGACTAGCCACTGACATGTGTGTGGGTGAAAGAAAGAGATAGAGAGAGATAGAAAAAGAGAGAGTGTGTGTGTGTGAGTGTTTGTGTGTGTGTGCGTGCATGTGTGTGGATTTGTGTGTGCGTGCATATATATATATATATGTATATATTTATAAACGAATATATGTATGCATATATATAGCTGTATGTATATTTTCGTCTTTCTAATAACGGCTACGATTGGAATCGGAATCATGTAGCAGAGTTACTTCTTTTGGAAAATCAATCGAAACTGCAATGAAGACAAGAAAACAGGTTTCTCCGAGGCCTTTTTTCTTCGTCTTGTTTTATTTATTCATATTTTATTCACTACTATCATTATTATCAGTATTATTAACATTATTATTATCATCATCATCATTATCACCACCACGTTTTCCCTTTCCTATTTCTTATACCATGTTATTTGCACGTGTATTCTATTAACTAAACAGAATGAGAAACATCCTAAAACCAAAACCAAACACAAAACAAAATAGCAGAATAGCTAATTTTAAAATAGTATCAGAGTATTTTTTCACTGATGTTATTTTGTTTTCTATTTCTAATTTCTTGAATTTCAATTAATAGAAAGATTGTTTAGAAATCCACACGAAGTAAAACAAAAACATCGGGCTTTTTTAACTAACTAAAAATGTGAGAATTTTAGGTAAAGGGCACTTAACACTTGATGTAGGCGCAGGAAAACCGTCATGGCACAAAGAGTGTCTTGGTCATTTTAAACCTAGTGCGAACCATGACAGAACAGGTCGAAACATCGGCAATTTCTTCCAGAGAGAGAATGAAAGAGATGGGGATATTGATAAAGAGAAATAGTGGAAGAACCAACTCCAATACTAGACAGCTACTTTATTTATCGGCCATAAACGAATGAAAGGCAAAAATGATTTCGGCAGGATTTGAACTTAGAGAACAGTGAATCGGAACAAATATCAGAGAATCTTTAATCCGATGCACTAAAGACTCCGTCAATTTGACACTATACGAATTTTAGGTACTTTTATTACTAATTGGTAAGGTTGTGAATTTATGTGAAACAATAGAATACCGGACTAAATACATGATAGAATATATTTAGTTCCCTTTGTGTTTTAGCTCCGACGGATGTTCTCTGTTCCTTTTAATCTACAAGTGTCTTTTGTGGTTATGAAAACGGAAAAGGAAGGGAAAGGCAAGGGATCTAGGGTCATGGAAGAATGTGAGTCGGAAGGCGGGGTGATGGACACTACGCCTAGGACACAGCAGTGTTGGGTATGCGCCCGGTGGACAAGACCGCAAAAGCATTCCTGCCGACAATGGCCAGTGACACTCACTGCAACAGCCACCCCCACATCGCGGGGCTCCTTCTTCAGATGGGTTGCAGACGTTCCGATCTTGCAGAGGAGCTCGGCAGTACGGGGTCCAAGTATAGCATTGTGTTAAGGTGAAAAATTCGTATGTTTTAAATATAAAATTTCTGAAGTGCCATCATAAACAATAGTTAATCGGTTGAAAGAATGATTTAAGCAATAAACATTAAGAGTATGATTAACTACTAAATATAAAGAATAGAAAATTGAAGTGCGCGGGATTGTGCCGCGTACAAATGACAACAGATGGACA
>OZ024741.1:353732045-353734545 GCA_964016885.1 Eledone cirrhosa
GATGACAACGACGAAGTCGACGATGAGGAAGGAAAAGATGGCGTATGGTTACTACTACTATTATCAAAAGGAAATATTAATGTTTTCTGTTGTTTTTATTTACTTATTTTTGTAGTTATTTGTATTCACCTCGCCATTTTATCTTCTACTATAGTAACAGCCATTCTATTTTCAGCAATGCCTTACGGGAAATTTAATTAATAACATGAGAATGTTACAGGACGAAATGATTTTCTTACATATCAATAGATTAAAACTGCCAAAAATCAGTGAAAACACTTATTTGAAATTTCCGTGATACGTGACAACGCCATTTTATAAGTTTATTTTATCTATCTATTATTTTATTATATATTTAGTAGTAGTAGTAGTAGTAGTAGTAGTAGTAGTAGTAGTAGTAGTAGTAGTAGTAGTAGTAGTGGTGGTGGTAGTAGTAGTAGTAGTAGTAGTAGTAGTAGTAGTAGTAGTAGTGGTGGTGGTGGTGGTGGTGGTGGTGGTGGTGGTGGTGGTGGTGGTGGTGGTGGTGGTGGTGGTGGTGGTGGTGGTGGTGGTAGTAGTAGTAGTAGTAGTAGTAGTAGTAGTAGTAGTGGTGGTGGTGGTGGTGGTGGTGGTGGTGGTGGTGGTGGTGGTGGTGGTGGTGGTGGTGGTGGTAGTGGTGGTAGTAGTAGTAGTAGTAGTAGTAGTAGTGGTGATACTGCTGCTGGTGGTGGTGCTCGTGCGGGAGCTTATGCAAATTGTAAGATGGCTGTAGCATACACCAACCATTATACATTTCAGAAATGCAAGGATGAAAAGCAAAGTGGATAAGGCGTTGTTTGAAATGAGTTTAAAATGTAATATTTGAAATTGACTAATATCCATTAAGTAGGGATGTATCGATATAGAGAATGTCAGAAGAACAGTCGATGGGTAAAGATGTATTTACGTGAGATATAGGTGGAGCTGAAGTAGTTGATTCGACCTTCAAGTGATTCTTTGACATTAAACTTGAAAGCTTACTTCCAAGGGCAGCTGCATTTTTTAATAGCGGAATAGTATTATTTATAATACGAGTAGTTCCAGGTAGTTGAGAACAAGACAAGTCCTTGAGATTTGTAGTTTTGTCTTATGGAGTCTTGTTCTTTTGTTTTGCTTCTTTTTTTTTTGCGGCGACTTAATTTTTTTTAAAAAATAAGTTAGATTATAAACTGTTGAAGTATCGACCGTTTGTCATAGAAACTATAGCGGTGAAGACTTCTGGCCTTCTGGAACCTCCGAAACATTTCTCTACTCACTGCTATGATGCGTGAGCCCCACGAGTGAGAATAGCTATTTCAATGCGACACCCACACTATTATCCGGGGTAATGCTTTCTTATTCTGTCACACCTGGGATTACGAAGTGGCATACGCCTGGGGTTTGCACATCGGAGAGCGTTCTCCCACATTTCCCAGACATATATTATTCTAGCAGGGATGGTGGGGGTCTGTGTACATATATGTGTGTGAACACACTCACAAACACATAATAATTTTTTTTGCCAGAAGGGACAATAAAAAGGGGACAATACAATAGACAGGGACAGTGGGTGTTTTCACTGAAATCGAGTAGAAAGAAATTAATAAACAAAAGAATTGCAACAATGAAAATTCTCCAATATGGAAGAACCACCCAGGGATGACCTAGGAACCCCACAAATCTTAAACCACCCGACGCTCAAAGAGCACTCAGGGAGGGCCCCTTCTCCTCTACAAATCAGCAGCCTACAGGTGCATATTCAGAGTAGGCCCAGGCAAAGAGATTCAAGTGTTAGTTTTCTTTCCTCTTCACATAAAAGAATGTGATATTGACGTCTATCATTGGTATATTTGACATGTATATATATATAATATATATATATATATATATATATATATATATATATATATATATATATATATATATATATATATATATATATATCAAGTAAGAATATTTTCGAAACAGCGAGTGGGTTTGAAATTATTAGAAATGTAAGCTATATATAAAAGATGACTATTGACGTCAATACTCATCTTTTTCCATTTCTCCGAGGGTTATTAACCCCACTATCAGGCTAAATAATTTCTTTAATTTCTTTAGTCAAAATACGGCGATAGCTTACATTTCTAATAATTATATATATATATATATATATATATATTAGAAAGTGAGTTTTTTTTTACAAAATGAAAAATAACCGAGGTGTCCTACACGAGTGGAAGTATAAAGAAAAAGGGATGAAATCGAAAATGCAACTGAAGTGTTATTTTTTTTAAAAATATATATATTTATTTGGTTCCTTTACCGGTTTCGCAGTTCTTCTGCTTTTCAAAAGGTGAGTTTGAGATGGAGGGTCTGTGGTTTTTCATGTATGTATTTTACTATCTTTGGTAATATGATGCAATATTTACTTTGAGACTGTAGTGCAATTTGAAAGAGTTTGAATATATTTTTTCTGTAATATTTTATATAACAGTATTCAGAATTATATTTAGTCGAA
>OZ024741.1:353744545-353764545 GCA_964016885.1 Eledone cirrhosa
CTGAGCAGCCTAATTTGCATATCGAGTGAGTTCAGTCGGCCAGGCGTACCGAAAACGATAAGTTGTAATAGAATGAAACGAAATTTCATTTCTCACTCTTAGTTCGGCACTTACTTAAATGTAAGTATGTATGTATACGTACATACATATATGTATACAGACGTACAGTAGCATGCATATATACATATATATATATATATATATATATATACATACAGGTACACATATATATATGTACGTATCAATTTAGCGGACGTTTATTATAACGCCCGCTTTGTCCGTTTGTAAACAAACGGACAGCCTAATTTATGCCGTACGGTGTTAAGGCAACCACGTCACCTTTTTGTTCGACACTGACACAGGAACGATGTACTAGTTTCAAGCTTCTTAGCTATCATCAGCACCGTATACCCTTCTGCCAGATGGTTGAACGTTCGAAAGTATATACCTTCCTTATGAAAATTAATGGCTGAGCAGCCTAATTTGCATATCGAGTGAGTTCAGTCGGCCAGGCGTACCGAAAACGATAAGTTGTAATAGAATGAAACGAAATTTCATTTCTCACTCTTAGTACGGCACTTACTTAAATGTAAGTATGTATGTATACGTACATACATATATGTATACAGACGTACAGTAGCATGCATATATATACATATATATATATATATATATATATATATATATATATATATATATATATATATATATATACATACAGGTACACATATATATATGTACGTATCAGTTTAGCGGACGTTTATTAAACGGACAAAGCGGGCGTTATAATAAACGTTAATATAACCCACCATTTAATATAACCCACCATTCTCATCTAATCTAGCCACTAATATCCCCAATCGCTTCTTCTCTATCCTATCCAAACACTTCCCCCCTAACCATAGATATTACAAACTCTTTAATAAAAACAACATTAAAATCTCATTCTCCACTACACCTAACCTAGCTAGCCACATCGCGTTCAGTAACCATCATAAGCTTAGACACTATAACTCTCACACCGCGGTACCACCACCCCTATCAAATACACCACGCCACTACACCAATAATTACTCTAGTAGCACACCTCCCCCCATCTAATCCTTCTAGCACGGACCAACTGCTTAGGTTAAATAACCCTACTCTCACTAACCGCAGAAGCAACTGCAACTGCCGGTACCCCAATGCATGCCCATTAAATGGACACTGTCTGACACCCAACATATTCTATAGGTGCACAGTTGAGACTGTTTCGAATACCAGCTCTTCTATCGGGTCTACCTCTAACCCTTTTAAGGTACGCTATAACGCGCACTCTTTTTCCTTCCGAGACCCTAGCAACAGATGTTCGACATCGCTAGCTAGGCTCATTAAAAACCTTAAATTAAACAAAGTTCAACACTCACTAAAATGGGATATCGTAGCTAGGGCCCAACCGTTCCATGGACGAAGGAAATCTTGTGATCTCTGTGTTACGGAAGCATATTACATAACTCTATCAAGACCTCTACCAATTAACGATAGAATGGAGGTAACTATTAGCTGTCAACATCGAAGGGCTAATTCCTTCGCCAATAGAGTTTCTGACCCAACTTAGTCATGTAGCCCCATCTCTAATTGTAGCTAATAAGTTAAATTGCTATGAACAACTCGATAATTATAAGTTACCTCCCCTACATTGTCTCTCAATTAAATAATTTAAATACTAGCACATAACTATAAAATACACACAATCTCTAATCTCTCGAGAAGTTACTTCCCCTGAAACCACCCTCTAATTAGTAAGGTAAATATGCCCTTTGGCAGCCATCTTGTTACCCATAGGCAGATCTCACACAATGCAGCCTCGACAGATGAGTACTGCTTGATTATGGCTGACAGCTGATGAAACAAAGGCACCATAGTAAAAACTAGTATATGGAACATTATATTATGTAACATTATTTTAATTTATATTCCTTTGAGTTCCGATGAGCCACTCTGTTTTTTTAAATATGTTAATTATTTTCAACTGAACCAGATCAATTATGATACATAGTCATCTGATCCATAAATATTATACGGAGTAGCGAAACAATTGAAAACGGGCATTATTATTATTAATATTATTATTATTATTATTCTCTACATTCCTTACATCAAACTAAATATGTTGACAATCTTTTAATAATGTCTTCCTTGTGAAATTTGTGGTCTTGTTTTGCTTAACTAATGAATATATATATATATATATATATATATATATATATATATATATATATATATATATATATATATATATATATATATATATATGAAAAAAAAGAAAAAATGACCACTTGTAGTGTTAAAAAATGTATGATTTAATGTTATAATATAATTGTTTCTACTTTTGGCACAAGACCAGCAATTACCTAGTGCATTACTGGTACTTTATTTTATCGACCCCGTAAAGATGAAAGGCAAACTTAACCTCGGCGGGATTTGCTTCTTGAAATAATACACAGACCAGCTCCACCATCGCTTCCACAATGATATATACCTGAAACTGGTTTGGGGATGTAATGACATTAAACGTAGATGACAAGCATGAATGCGGTAGAGTTAGTAACGTGTAATATGGAATATGTGGCTGGATCTAGGTGTACACAGTGTAAAATAAGAATCAATTAGTGTGTGGAGATAGAGTGTAGCTATATCTTGAATATATGCGTGTGTGTGTGTGCACAAATAGACACGTGGCTACTCCAATGATACGAGGACGGACAGTGTGGGAAATTCCTATTTAGCTTGCAGAGCCACAAGTGCAAACCGATTGATGGTCTCTGTGGATGGCTAGGGAGACGCGTTGACGTAGCCATGCCAGTTTAAGGGGCCCACATCAGTTGATGTTCAACTCAGCTTTGGTGTTAATGGGTAAGAAAATGGTATGGGAACCAAATAGGCCAGAAGTATCTACAAGTTCTTGTACTTGCTTGTACTTGTGTCGACATTCACCCTGGACGGGTTGAGCCGGCTTCTTCCTTTGTCCTGATGGCATCCCGAACCATGGCAGCCCATGCACAACGGTCCTGGGCTAGGTCACTGGAGATAGTGAGCCAGTCACGGTTCCATCGGCGCAGGCCGACCACCTGTGTACCTGAGAGTTCGGAGAGGTCCTCCTTGATCGTCGTTGCCCAGGTCTTCAGCTGCCCGCCAACGCGCTTGCGCCAGTTAGGGGGGGGGGAGAACATCGCGGATCAGCTCACCCTCAGGACGCCGGGCTGCGTGACCAAACCATCTCAAGCGCCGTTGCAGAATCACTGAAGGAAGGGGTCGAAGATTCAGGCGAAGACGAATCTTCAAGTTCAATGACAAAGCTATCGGAAAGCAGCCGATTGCTCATCAGCTTGTGATCTTCAGTTCATCGGGTATTTTGGGTCTGACACTAAATGCACCGGGTTACCTTTAGAGAATGTGTCGCTACAGTTCGCGCCCCAGAGGAGGAGCTTACCGCCACGGAATGTGGAGATCGTGGCGCCATGTTTAATGATTTATTTGAGAGCAGCTTGGAATAGGTGGTGACCGACACGGTGACGGCATTACAGTGGGTGAAGACCGAAGCATTCAGCATAGATCTATAGCGACATATGTGTTGCTCGCAGATACTGAGGCCGAGCCCCACAGAAACACCGATGTGCAGAAGGTCGTTGTCCAGTACCGGTCGATAGTGAGGGTACAACGTTTAACCAAGCACCACTATGGGGCTGGAAGGCAGCATACCAGACTGTACTAGTCAAGCAGACGCACAAAGCTGTACAAAGACTTGTCTCACTGAATTGCATCACATTTCCATTAATAGGATTGGATGTCCCCAAACTGTTGAGGCCGAAACGGTTTATAGGCCGCCTGTGGTGAGGTGGATAACCTTCTGGGTGAGAGTAGAACAGGAGATCACCGTCGAAAGAAATACCAGTAAAGCCAATGAGATTGGAAGCTTGAAGCCAAGCCACTATATCTGATGATTAAGCTGGCGATCCGGTGACGTCAAACTGAACATTCGAGCCGGATGCAGTTATCGAGATCTGTGAAAATAGATGCGTGACTATGGCAGCAAGCTCTGCGAAAGATATACAAAAGATTAGGCATGGTGAACCAGTTCCTCAACATGAAGAGAGATGGATATGCCTCAATCAGGTTCACTCTGCTTATAAATGTTTCCAGCTGGTGTAGCTTAGGATTGATGGCAGATCGAATGGCAGACTAGAGTATGAGATCATCTTTTTTCAGGGTTACCTGCACCTGATGGAGTATCGGAGGCACGTCCGAGACGGGGGATCACAAAGCCCTCTGTGTCGTAATTAACTTTCATACCAGAGTGCGTATATTCAATATAAAAGCTACATCACAAAGACGTTTATTCTTAAAATAATTCTCAGGAAGATTCAGCATGACAGTGCACCACAATGCTGGCCCTTTGAATTACACACACACACACACACACACACACACACACACACACACACACACACACACACACACACACACACACACACACACACAGATACATACACATACATATATACATAAAAAGACAGATAGAGAAGGGAGAGAGTAGAGAAAGTATGAATAGAATGAAGACAATATCGCAAAGCAAGTGATATCATTCCGTTTTCTTTCGAAACTGTCCTCTTAGAAAAGGAAAGAGGCGGGTAATGGCATTTTTCGTCTTTGTAATATTAGTTTACGGTCTGATTCAATGAAGATTTCAATGACAACATTGAGCAAAAGCTATAAATCATAACAGAGAATACCTTTCATGAGTTGCTTTTACAATTACATCTGGCATTTTAATTTTTCCTTCTTCCTCTACAGCATTATCTTATTCTCTTTCATCTCCGTCCTATCCTTCATTTTCATCACCGTCAACGGTGAGAGCTACTTCCTTTACTTATTCTTCTTTTGTTTCTCATTCCACCCTCTTTTTTCTCTATTTCCTCCTCTTCCTTCTTTTTTGTCTATTGCCATGACAACAATCAGTACACTTACTCTTTATCACATTCTACTCTGTGTTTTTTTTATCTTCTTAAACAATTTCCATTACTACTACTACTACTACTACTACTACTACTACTACTACTACTCTTAGGCGTAGCAAAGAGGTTGCAAGGAGAGGAAGTTGCCCCGGGTGCAGGAAAGAAGAGGTACAAAATTCTCTCTAGCCTATTACCTCAGTTAATTAAGGTGGAGGCACCAAACTAAACTGTGTCTGCCTCTTGGCACTAAGAGATCCTGTTACATGATTGATTCTGGCTGCAATTATTCTGATTATTCAACCAGTACTCCTAAACAGTTAACCACAAAATCTCCGGTTGCTCAGCCCTTGATATGTTAAATATATATACAGACACGATTACGTTAGAAGCTTTATCCTCTGTTAACAATTTGATCTGAAAACTAACAAATAGTGGCACAAAAATGTACCAATCACTGAACATAACAACTCCCATGCCTACACTTAGATATACCTATTCAAATTGAACAGGAGATCAAAGTGAATCACCTAGTTATATTAATCAAGGACTGGAACAAAATTGCACATTTATAGACATCGCGATCCCATCTGAACCAAATATCTCCTGAAAAGAAATGAGAAAACTGTTAAAATACAATAAATTCGAAAGTGAAATATACAGGATGTGGAGCATGAAGGCAAACTCAGTAATAGAAGCATTGGATATGATAAAACAAACATAAATGAAAATATACAAGCCTAGAATGCACATATTGATGAAAACCCACTATTTTCTTTTCAAGAACGAGATCCTTTGGACCATGTGACAGCCACTCCTATGTCATTAATGCCGTTATGAACGTGTAATCAATGGCTGTATTGTGATAAGACTTACTTAGGGATAACCCTCGTTCCGTTCGAGAAAGATAAATCTTTAATCTGAGACACCACGTACTGCGACATGTACTCCACTGCCAAACTTGATGTTCCGGCCACCAAACTGGGTATTGCCGTTCGTAACGTTGAGGAGAGGAGGATAACCAAACACCGGCACTTGATCAATCGTTTCCTTTTCGGGCCGATCACCGTCGAGACTTCTGGTCTCCTCGGTTCCTGAACAGCAGATTTTCTCTGCAAAATTGAGAGGATTGCATCTCGTCTGGCGAAAAAGTCGCCGTGAGTTTGGATGGCTGATGCAACGGGAATTTCTGACTGTTCTTCGCGGCAATGCATTTGCAATTTTGTCCGTGAGACGCAGTTGAAACATACCGTTCAGACTGGATGTAGAGTCTGTCAATCCTTCCCTCTTTCCTTTACTTTAGTTGTTAATTTTTTATTTATTTCTTTCGCTTTTTTTATTGCAAACTTTACATTGACAATTTATTACAAATACGATCTGAACAAAACCCCGGAAATGTTTCACTAATCTAGAAAAAGAAAAATCATCTCGATTCTTTAAATTAGTTTTTATTTGAAAATTTATATTTAAGAGTATGTTTCTGTGTTGGTGTATACAAATTCGCTTGTGTGTTTAAATGATTTTGCGTCTATAAATGTGTTTGCATGTATAAAAGTGTATCTGTATATAAATGTATTTGTATGTATAAACCAAGACAACAAATGGCTACTACAAACGAAATGGTATGGTGGGATATATCCCAAAAGAAGCACCTAGAAATGAAATGTATACTAATTCATGTCTTCAATGGAGGCAAGCCATCATAAAAATAATATCGATGGTAAGAAACTAACAATCAAAATGTAATAGCAACAGAACAATCGAAATCATATATAACTAATCTAGTGTAAACAATAGCCCAAGTAATAACAGAAGAATCTTACATTGGAATCAATGACGACTGAGTAAAAGAATCAGTAAGAAAATTTGTCGAAGCACAAATATATATAAATTAAAAGGTTAGGGACTATTTATCCCACACACGATTGTCATATATATGATCTTTGTTTGAATCTTTTGTGATCAGATATCTTTATTCAATGGAAGATCAATTTTATTGACTGTATGGAAAGGGAAATTGGAGTCATGGCGTTCAAATATTTCTATATAGCATCAGTAATGTGAAATAAAACAGTTACAATTGAGAATTGAACACGAATCGCAGACGCAGTTCACCTGGGAATTTGCCTTCTTTTCAACGTTTAAATATATCAGTAATATTGGAACCTCAAACAAAAGGATAAAAATATCAATCAACAAAATTACTAATGAACAGAAAAAGTTGTCGAGTCTAAACAAGAACACAACAGTTCACAAAAAGCTTAGATGAAGTTTAAAAAAAAGGATATCCTGTTTATAAGATATAATAGGGAAACCTTGAAGAATAAATAAGCTATTTAAGGAAAGAATAAAGGAATTGAAGAAAAGTGATATATTTTAAAATAATTGTTTCTACTTTTGGCACAAGGCTGGCAATTTGAAGGGAAGGGGAAGTTGATTAAATCGCTCCAGTGCGTTACATTGCTTTATTTTCTCGAGCCCGTAAAGATAACCTTGGCGGGATTTCAACTCAGAACGTAAAGAGCCGTAACAATATTCCGCAAAACATGTTGTCCGACGCTCTACCGATACTGCCAATCCACCGCCTTTATATTAAAAAGAAATAAAATGTAGGTTGGATGAGAAAAGCAAAATAAGAGAAAAAAAACAACAATAAAAGAAATGTTAGAATGTTTACATAAAAAACAAGCATTTTAGAAATTACCAATCTAAGCAAATAAATGCTATCTGAAGTTGGATTCCAGCTTAATCCCAAAGTCCTCTCGTGTCTTAACTTTGGACACATTTACTGTCTCTGCTAGGATTTCTGTGTATACCGCAAGTGCAAGCATGAGGACTTATTTCCAAGCCAAGCTTTGTCGGCATCTTTCCTTGCTCGGATGGCATCTTTGACCCCTTTATTGAACTAAAGGATCCACTTTCCATCCGGCGTCGCACCAAGCCGCTTTCGCCCGCATCATTTAACAGCTGAAGCAGAAACTGCAGCGCTGAAAAATCTCAAATTTCGTCGTGGTCAACTTATCCCTTAATCCTACCGAGGGTTGGTCGATAAAGCAAACCACCAGTGTTGATTTGATAGACTTACCCATTTTCTGAACTGGCTGGCATTGTGTCTAAATTAAAACTTATATATAGGCAAACATATTAAACAAATTCAAATAATTATCATGAAATGCATCTTAAAATAATGTTAAAGCTGAAATGGCAATGTCATTTGAATAGAAATAGAATTTCTGGTGATTAATTTTAAATTACAATGACGTAGATAATTTTTGAATCATAATGAATTGACTGCCAATGATACACTGTCTGAGTATTCTTTCTATATAACGATTTCAGTATTCTCGTTATCTATATATCAGTATGTCTTGCAATCAAATTTATCAGATCTATCTATCTATCTATCTATCTATCCATATATATATATATATATATATATATATATATATATATATATATATATATATATATATATATATATATATATAACGAAGGAAATGTGGTAAGGAACCAGGTGGACCATAACGCACCAAAGTACTCAATACTTGAGGTAGTAGAGTGGGTAATAGGAACCAGTAAGACCCCGACAGCTGAGCTCAAGCCGTTTCGACGGCTAATTCTGGACTAAGTGAAAATTAATCCTGGTATTTAAATAGCCGATCTTCTCAAGGGGTAATTCCATATATGGTCAAAGTGATTGTCAAAAATCAGTAGTAATTCTGTGGTTGCAAATTAGTAGGGGAGATGGTGGCTAAACCTGCCAGTAGGAGAAAGAGGACTTACCGCATGTGACTTCAAGACCCGGCTATACCAACATAGACATACCTTCCGAAACCCGGCCCGGCGTCACGCCACTACACTTTCGGGCCACATATGGGACCTCAAGGACAACAACATCACCTATGATCTCACTTGGAGATTACTGTCCAGAGCCAATTCTTACACGGGAGGACGCCGTCCGTGCAATTTATGCTCGGAGGAAACTTTACAAATGCTGTTTTCGACGGACCAACTCCTAAACAAGAAAGATGAACTGGTTACTGCATGTAAACATAGATTGCGTAGGACTTACCTCGCCCTCAAACCCCATAATGACCCGGGGGGGGGGTAGACTAGGGCTATAACACCCCACTTGCCGATTTTGCAATGGGTAACCCCTGCTTGCCAAGGGAGACGTAAGATCTTCTTTGTATTCTTTTATCGCTTCCTTTATTTCCTTCCTTCCCCCCTCTCTCCTTAGTCCTTCTACCCCAGCTCTTCTCCTTTGTCGGCGTCTTTTCTCGCCCACCCGAGGCTGCCCTTTGGCCCCTTGTAGCCTTAGTACCCCCACCCCCTCCCCTAGTCTAGGATAGATTTGGCGGACTCCGCCCTTTATAGACCCCGGATACTTGTCCCGTTTTCCGACCGCTCCCACTATTCTCTGTGCCCTCTATATTTCTCAGTGGCACTTATGCCTTATTTTTTCGTTTCAGTATTTCTTTCTTCGCTTTTATTTTGGGCGGGGTGGATTCTGAATTTATTCTTCCGTATTCTACCTTTACTTCGTACGAACTTTCATGTAGCTTGTTCTAGATCTTTTAGAGTTAGCATTAGTATATATTTTTCTCGGGACTCTGAATTATTATCTCGTATTAGTTCACTTTGCTGCACTGGGTGGTTGCTGGAATTGCGCCCGGGATGGAAACCTTTATTGTTTATTTCGTGGTAGTCTCTTTAGTATTTTGGCCCCTTTTGTTGACCCGTCACCGTATCATTTACGTACTTATACCTCTTTAAAGGGTCCTCGCCTATCCCGTCCCACCTAGTTCTTTTACTTATTTCGTTATTTCTTTATTTCTTTCTTTACTTCTTTCTTTCTTTATTTATTTATTTATTCTAGACTAACAATAGCCAGAGACCTAGGTCGTAGAATTTAATTTACTTTACTTTTTTCTTTACACTCATTTGTTTTTCTTTACACTTATTTGCTTTTCTTCACTCTCAGTATTTTTTCTTTCCTATATATTTCTACCCCTATTGTTCTACCTACCGTTCCGACTTCCTCCCCCTCCCCCTCCCCTGTATCTTCTTTGACCTCATGCCCAGCTGTAGCTGGCACTACAAACGCTTGATTGGGGCTACTCCACCCCCTCCCCTCTTTCTCCTACTGGCAGGTTTAGCCACCATCTCCCCTACTAATTTGCAACCACAGAATTACTACTGATTTTTGACAATCACTTTGACCATATATGGAATTACCCCTTGAGAAGATCGGCTATTTAAATACCAGGATTAATTTTCACTTAGTCCAGAATTAGCCGTCGAAACGGCTTGAGCTCAGCTGTCGGGGTCTTACTGGTTCCTATATATATATATATATATATATATATATATATATATATATATATATATATATATATATATATATATATATATATATATATATATATATATATATATATATATATGTATATATATATATATATATATATACATATATATATAGAGAGAGAGAATTTAGTATATCTACTAACATATGCGTACAGATGTACGCTAATGCCAGCAAATACACAGGTTATGTCATAGTACCTAGGTGGTTCAATGCAGGAGGATGCAGAACAATAATATAAAAGACGTAAAATAAGAAAATTAAAAAAATTTTTTTTTAAATTAACTTACTAAAATTTTCACTCCAACTAATTAGTTTCTGCAATGGGATAAAGACAGTTACGTAATAAACTATCGAGAATTCATTGCGTCATCAGGGAGTCTATTCTCAGCTAAGTCTCCAGGCAATGCGCGGACACTGGGGACTCATATAAAAATAATAATAATTCGGTAAATGGAACAGCTAGCGGGGACTGGATTTAGTAAGTTAATTTTTAAAAAAAAAATTTTTAATTTTCTTATTTTACGTCTTTTATATTATTGTTCTGCATCCTCCTGCATTGAACCACCTAGGTACTATGACATAACCTGTGTATTTGCTGGCATTAGCGTACATCTGTACGCATATGTTAGTAGATATACTAAATTCTCTATATTTATCTCCAAATTACTTATTTGTCGAGCAAACCTGCCAAAACCACTACTAATTTTTTGGTGTGTTAGTAGGCTTCTGTCATCTTACCATCCCACTCCTACCGACTAGCCTCTGTGTCACGTGATTGATTCTTTAGAATCTGCCATTTGACCAGCGACGGCGAGATTTTCAGTACATGGAATCCAGTCCCCGCTAGCTGTTCCATTTACCGAATTATTATTATTTTTATATGAGTCCCCAGTGTCCGCGCATTGCCTGGAGACTTAGCTGAGAATAGACTCCCTGATGACGCAATGAATTCTCGATAGTTTATTACGTAACTGTCTTTATCCCATTGTAGAAACTAATTAGTTGGAGTGAAAATTTTAGTAAGTAAGTTAATTTTTTTAAAAAAATTTTTAATTTTCTTATTTTACGTCTTTTATATATATATATATATATATATATATATATATATATATATATATATATATATATATATATATATATATACACACAGTAAATATATATATATATATTTACTGTATATATTTCATTTCATTTCATTTGAGCTTGAGTCCATGCTCAGGCCAAGTCGAAGACTCTACCCTCAGAGTCTGGTGTGGTTGCCAGGTTGGATTCTCTGTTTAATTTTGACATGTGTAGGAGCGAGTTTGAGTCAGTTTGTGCTCGTTGTGTATATCCTGGGAGATGGGGTTCATCTCTAATGGTGCTTAAGTATCTATCCAGCTGCAATTTGAATGATTCCACACACACTGCATCCTGATAGATTTCTGACATGTACCGGAATGGAGTTGAATAGTTGTGCCCCTCGAACCAACAGACTTGACTCTCGCAGGGTTTTTGCTACCTGGCCAGCCCTTTTGTTGATTGGTGGTAGCTGGTAGCGTCTTCCGTGGCGCAGTGAGTGGTAGGTTTTGATACCAAAGTTTGGCACCTTTTGCTCTATCATTTTCCAAATGTATATAATTCGGTATCGCTCAAATCTTCTTTCTATTGAGTACATCTTCAAGGTTTTGAGTCTTTGCCAATAGTCCAGGTCCCTCGTTTCTGAGAAGTATGAGGTAAAATTTCTTTGGAGCGATTCCATCTTAGATAGCTGGCCCTTTGTTGTTGGTGACCACAACTGAGAACAGTAGTCAATCCTCGGAAGTACCATACTGTTCCAGAGGGTTTTCATTGTTGAGGTATCTCTTGATTTGAAGGTGCGCAAGATCCACCCGCTGTACTTTCTTGCAGTAAGACAGACTGAGTCAAGGTGTTCTCTGAATTTTAGGCTGGTTCCCATGTGGATGCCTAAATCTTTCACACACTGTTTTTTCATTATTTGTTGTCCTGATGGGTTTCTGTAGTTTGTTGTATTTTTTAGATCTTGATCTGTTCCGTAGCGAATTAGTTCAAACTTCTTATCATTTAACAACATGTTGCTTGTTTCCTGCCATTTGTATATGATGGTTAGGTCCTTTTGTAAGGCCTCTGTATCCACCTCGTCTTTGATTTGTCTCATGACCCTGGTGTCATCAGCAAAGGATGAGACGTTGCTGGTTGTATCTTCATCTATGTCAGAGATGAGGATGAGAAACAGGATCGGGCCGAGTACTGTACCCTGAGGAACACTGCTGGTCACGGGTGATGGCGTTGAATGGGTTCCATTCACAGTGACTGTTTGAGTTCTATTTGTAAGGAACTCATGTATCCATGTACCAACTTTTCATCCTACTAGCTTTCGAAGTTTGTGTCCCAGGATGCCATGATCTACCTTGTCAAATGCCTTGGCAAAGTCGAGGTAAATAACATCTGTGTTGTATCCATTCTCTAGATTTTCTAGGATTTGGTCATGGTGTGCCATTAGTTGGGAAAGACATGATCTACCTAACCTGAATCCATGCTGATTGCAATTCATCAGATTGTTGGATTCCAGGAACTCAACCAGTTTTCCACGAACTATTCTTTCGAAGACCTTGATAATGTGTGATGTCAGTGAGATTGGTCGGTAGTTCTTTGGTTTTGATTTGCTGTCCCCTTTATGTATTGGAGTTATGTGTGCTTCTTTATATGTATTTGGTATTTTGCCATTCTCCATATATATATATATATATATATATATATATATATATATATATATATATATATATATATATATATATATAGAGAGAGAGAGAGAGAGAGAGAGAGAGAGAGAGAGAGAGAGAGAGAGAGAGAGAGAGAGATCTGATAAATTTGATTGCAAGACATACTGATATATAGATAACGAGAATACTGAAATCGTTATATAGAAAGAATACTCAGACAGTGTATCATTGGCAGTCAATTCATTATGATTCAAAAATTATCTACGTCATTGTAATTTAAAATTAATCACCAGAAATTCTATTTCTATTCAAATATATATATATATATGTAGAAGTTCTATTTAAATTGTTGGGATACAACAAGCAAATATTTTTTATAACTGATATAAAGCACTCAACAAATTATTGGAGCTTCCAACAGAAATGGTCGCATTCTTTAAGGGTATGTCAATATTAATTTATAAAACTGATCTATATTATATTTTATCTGATGAAAGCACACCATAATTTAACTTGGTGTCCTTGAAATATGTATAATGAAATAAATATGGTTTTATAAATATAGTTTCCACTTGTTAATATATCGTATATATATATATATATATATATATATATATATATATATATATATATTAGAATTGGAGCTCTGAAATATATATATTAAAATAACAGATTAAAGTTTAAGCAAAGAATCGATGCTTTCACCCTTAACGGGATCTTCTGAAACTAAAAAAAATCAATCTGCGAACGCAGAAGTAAATATTTAATATACGTACATACACGTGCATACGCGTATGCACGTGTATGTACGTATATTGATGTGTGTATGTATATATTTAATTATTATTACTTTAATAAGGCGGTGGATTGGCAGTATCGGTAGAGGGTCGGACGTCATGCTTTGACGCATAGAGTTACGGCCCTTGCCATTCTGAGTTCAAATCCTGCCGAGGTCAACTTTGCCTTTCATCCTTACGGTGTTGATAAAATAAAGTACCAGTAATTCACTGGTTAATTGCTAGTCTTGTGCCAAAAGTAGAAACAATTACTTTAATAACCTGTCATTTTCGTTCTACTAATTTATTTACCCGCTTTCCTGTCGCCACAGTGCCGGCCGCATTCCACGCCATACTGCCCTCAACGAGGTCATTAAGCATGGCTTGGACGCTGCAGGCTTCCCTCCCAGCTGGAGCCGGTGGGGCTGGATCGAGGGGACGGCAAAAGGCCAGATGGCATGACCATCTTCCCGTTCCGCGGTGGCAAACCCCTCTGCTAGGATGCCACTTGCACCGACACATTCTGCAACCTGGTGCAGTCTGCGACTGACCCAGGTTCTGCTGCACGTCGGGCTGAGGGAGCCAAACTCATCAAATACCGGTCGCTCTCCGACAGGTTTGCGGTCGTTCCCCTCGCAGTGGAAACTTCTGGTGTCCTCGGCCCCAGGGCTACCTCCTTACTCACCACCATAGGCGCTGAGCTGGCCAGCCGTAGGTGTGAGCCCCGCGAGTTGGAGTGGCCTTCTCCAGCGCGTTTCCCTTGCCATCCTCCGGGGAAACGCCTTCTCCATTCTGTCCGCCGGGGCTGTGGGTGGGCCCCATCGCGTACTATTACATTAGTTAAATACCATTCTTTCGTTTCAAATAGGTAAATAATTATTTCTTAAATGTATAGAACATGTTTCTCATTTATTTACATTATTCTTAACTCGGTGGATTGGCAGCATCGCTAGAGGGACGGACGCATAGAGTTACGGCCCTTGCCATTCTTAGTTCAAATCCCGCCGAGATTAACTTTGCCTTTCATCCTTACGGGGTCGATAAAATAAAGTACCAGCAATGCACTGGGGTCGATTTAATTGACTTTCCCCTCACCCAAAATTACTGGCCTTGTGCCTATTGTAGAAATCAATATTATTACAACGATATGACCATCCCCAAGTATAACAATATTTGTTTTGACACACGATTTCATATCAAAAACCTCGCAAAACAAATTCATCGACGTCACTATATATATATATATATATATATATATATATATATTAGAAAGTGAGGTTTTTTTTACAAAATGAAAAATAACCGAGGTGTCCTACACGAGTGGAAGTATAAAGAAAAAGGGATGAAATCGAAAATGCAACTGAAGTCTTATTTTTTTAAAAAATATATATATTTATTTGGTTCCTTTACCGGTTTCGCAGTTCTTCTGCTTTTCAAAAGGTGAGTTGAGATGGAGGGTCTGTGGTTTTTCTCACATCTGGTTGGTCTCTAAATGTTACTTGTTTTATATGGAAAAACTGGCTCGAAAACCAGGTTTTTCGAGAAGTAATTTGATTGGTTTGTCAATAATTATAATAAATTTCGCGCCAGTTCGCGTTACAATAGTTCTTCAAATAAGAGAGGGGGGGGTTGTCACAGGTTGTTTTTTCATATATGACTGTTTGAATTTCTTTTTACTTGAAAAAATGAGGCTCACGAAGGCTTTTTTTTGGTTGGTTATAAATGAAATTTGGCTGTCACGTGAACAAGTTTTCATTACATTTTTGCGCCCTTATTTGGAAAACTATTCTGTAGTCTTTATAGTGAATGTTATGACAATGGAGAGATAGTGGTCAAGGGAAAAGGGATTGGGAGAAATGTTCTGGTTCAGTGAATATGGCCAGCTGTCAGAGTTCAGGTGTCAGAGTTCAGATTTTCTATTGAGACTGAAGATATGTGTTTATTTGTGTGCTTGTGTGTGTGTATATGTGTGTGTGTGTGTGTGTGTGTGTGTGTATGTGTGTATTGGAAGATGATTCTATTAGTAGATATGGGGGAGGGAGTTGTGTGTGTATATGGGTGTTATGTGTGTGTGTGCGAGTATGTTAGATAGAGAGAATATATATTTTTTGTGTGTGTGTATATATATATGTGTGTAGGAAAGTGGTTCTATTAGTAGAAATGGCGAGGGTGTTGTAGGTGTGGGGGTTTTTATGTGTGTGTATGGGTGTTATGTGTGTGGGAGTATGGTTAGCATGTTAAGATGAAGAGAATATATATATATATATATATATATATTGTGTGTGTGTATGTGTGTGTGTAGGAAAATGATTCCTTTAGTAGGAATATTTTTGAATGAACATATTTTCCTGACTTTTTCGTGTTTGCTGTTGTATTGCCAGTGCAAACGTATGTTTAAGGTTTATTTAGTTCGGGTTTTTATTTTCTAAAGTAGGTGTTATGTGTGTGTGTGTATGTCATATTGTGGTGTTGACATAATGTATATTAAACCTTATTTAATGTTGGTCTATATTTTTGAATAAACATATTTTCCTTATTTATTCGCATTTGTTCTGTTGTATTGTTAGCGCAAAGGTAAAATGGGAAGACTTGGAATTTGGGTGTCTTATTACTTGCGCAAAACTATAACGATAATCCCAGAAACCATAGACAAAACTATAACCCTACTAACAAAAACCAAAGATCCCCGAACACAAGGCAGGACCTGATCCGCAGATCACAACCCACACAAAACCTATTCCAAAACCGTAGACCCCTGCCCACACAGAGCCTGTTCCAAAACCATAGATCCCAACCCACACAAAGGAACCAAATCTACAACCCGGACTATCAACAAACCGAACCTCAATACGTCCGAAACTTCTATACAAGACCACACAACAACAGGGGAAATACCATTAGATATAATAATACCAATGAAAAAACATTCCAGAAAAATCATTTTTTAGACCAAGGCTACAGGACTCACGACACCCGGTGGCACAAACCGATTTTGAAAAACCGAAAATAATTAACATTTCAAATACAAACCTCTCAGCCCAACAAGTAAAAATTCTCTCCAAAGGTCTGAAATTCACACCAACACCACAATATCCTAACCCCAACGAGATAAATGACGATATCTCACACTTCTGTAGAAAATTACGTCTCACAGAGGAATTCTTTGACAAGGAGAATAACGACGAATCAATTGTACGGAATAAAAGCAGCTACAACCCAACAAAAGGTAGAAACAGAGTTCTGGACAAATTTTGTGACCACATAGCTACCTTCCCATACCATGAACTACCGCAACCTAAACCCAAACCCAACACAAGTCGAAGGGAATGGGAGATTATCCATGAACTAAAAAAACAATCCGGACATTGTAATTAAGGAAGCGGACAAGGGAAGTACTGTTGTCATTATGGAGGCTGAAAAATATAAAAATTCTATGTTCTCTCTCTTACAAAATGCTAATTACTATGAAAGAGTAAAAAACTACCAGCAATCAAAAATAATGACCAAATTAAACACACTGATTTATCGATACCAGGAAGACCTAACTAAAAAGGAACGCGATTATTTAACAAATTTTGAATACAAAACCAGCAACCTTTACGGACTTCCGAAGATCCACAAATGTAAAATAATCAACGATGCCTGTAAACAATCCACCTCAGCCTGCGTGAACACACAATACCCCACAGACCTTAAATTAAGACCAATTGTAGCGGGCCCACAATGTGAAACACACAGATTGAGCAACTTTATAGACATACTACTGAAACCAATACTGAAACACATACCAAGCCTTGTAAGAGACGATCTGGACCTCTTAAACCACCTCCCCAAACATGTCAACAACGACACTATTATTGTGTCTTTCGATGTAGTGAATCTCTACACAACGATCCCACACCAATACGGACTAGAAGCAATAGGATTCTGGCTAGAGAAATATCCCAATGAGATACCTGACAGAATAGAAAAAAGCTTCATCACCGAGGGATTAAAATTCATCCTACAGAACAACTTTTTTGATTTCGATGGCAATACTTACAAGCAAATATCGGGGACTGCGATGGGCACAAAAGCCGCTCCAACTTATGCCAACTTAGTCATGGCATACTTAGAAATCCAGATATATGAACAGTCCAAATCAAAATACGGATTGAACTTCCACAAATATTTATCAGAGAATTGGAAACGCTACTTGGATGATTGCCTCATTCTTTGGTCCCACACACTCGACCAACTGAAGGATTTCAAAAACTTAATAAACGGCATCAATAACCACATCCAATTCACAATGGAATACAGCCAAGATCAACTCCCATTTCTGGACATCTTAATCACAAAAAAAGACACAAATATCGAAACTGACATACACTACAAACCAACAGATTCCAAACAATATCTGCTATTCACCTCCAACCATCCAAAGCACACGAAGACGAACATTCCTTTTAACCTAGCAAGAAGAATTTGCACAATTGTCTCCAATTATGAAACGCGAAATAAAAGACTTCAAGAATTAAAGGAAATTCTACTTGAGAGAGAGTACCCACTATTACTAATAAATAATGGAATAGAAAGGGTTAAAGCAATAGGCATTGATGAATTACGGAAACAGAAACAAATTCAAGGTACGTCCAATATTCTATCATATATCTCAACACACAACCCAAGAAATGCGGAAGCTTACAACACTATTCACAATAACATCCCACTACTAAAACAAAACCCAAGAATGAAAAAAGCCCTTGAAACACACAAAATAATCAAAAGCAAAAGACAACCAAAATCACTGAAAACATTACTCACCAATGCCAAATTACCTACCACAAACCCACAACCAAGTATCAAAAAATGTGGTCGCTCTAATTGTGGAACCTGCACTCACCTCATTGAAGGCAACACGTATACATTTAAATCAGGACAAAATTTTACTGTAAAAAATCACTTCACTTGCTCATCAAAAAATCTAATTTATGCCATTAAATGTAAAGGATGCAATGAAGATTATATAGGACAAACTAAACTCACACTCAGAAACAGAATGACAGTTCATCGCCAACAATTACGAGATCCAACCACGAGACAAATACCACTAAGTGCACATCTAGACATTTGCGCAAGTAATAAGACACCCAAATTCCAAGTCTTCCCATTTTACCTTTGCGCTAACAATACAACAGAACAAATGCGAATAAATAAGGAAAATATGTTTATTCAAAAATATAGACCAACATTAAATAAGGTTTAATATACATTATGTCAACACCACAATATGACATACACACACACACATAACACCTACTTTAGAAAATAAAAACCCGAACTAAATAAACCTTAAACATACGTTTGCACTGGCAATACAACAGCAAACACGAAAAAGTCAGGAAAATATGTTCATTCAAAAATATTCCTACTAAAGGAATCATTTTCCTACACACACACATACACACACACAATATATATATATATATATATATTCTCTTCATCTTAACATGCTAACCATACTCCCACACACATAACACCCATACACACACATAAAAACCCCCACACCTACAACACCCTCGCCATTTCTACTAATAGAACCACTTTCCTACACACATATATATACACACACACAAAAAATATATATTCTCTCTATCTAACATACTCGCACACACACACATAACACCCATATACACACACAACTCCCTCCCCCATCTCTACTAATAGAATCATCTTCCAATACACACATACACACACACACACACACACACACACACATATACACACACACAAGCACACAAATAAACACATATCTTCAGTCTCAATAGAAAATCTGAACTCTGACACCTGAACTCTGACAGCTGGCCATATTCACTGAACCAGAACATTTCTCCCAATCCCTTTTCCCTTGACCACTATCTCTCCATTGTCATAACATTCACTATAAAGACTACAGAATAGTTTTCCAAATAAGGGCGCAAAAATGTAATGAAAACTTGTTCACGTGACAGCCAAATTTCATTTATAACCAACCAAAAAAAAGCCTTCGTGAGCCTCATTTTTTCAAGTAAAAAGAAATTCAAACACTCATATATGAAAAAACAACCTGTGACAACCCCCCCCCCCCCCCCCCTCTCTTATTTGAAGAACTATTGTA
>OZ024741.1:353767045-353774545 GCA_964016885.1 Eledone cirrhosa
GGGGGTGTTTTTGTGGGTCCGAGTGTCTGTGCGTGTGTGGATAGGGAGGTGGGGGGATAGGAATCAGGAGGCTGAGGGTGTAAATATGTGGTGGGAAGCACGTGTGTGTGGTTTAAGCGTGTTGTGGGTGTGGGTGGCGTGTGGATAAAAAAAATGTTTGGGGTGTGTGTGTGGGTGAGTTATATAGGTGATGGTGTAAGAGGATGGTTGAAAAGTTGGTAAGTTCCACGGATGTTTGGAGATTTGGTTAGAAGTCAATTTCGCGTGTGGGTAATCCAAGAAGCGGTGGTCGGAAGAGGAGAGATGTGGGGTGCGCGCGCAACAGGAAGTGGTCAGCAGTGGGAGTGCTGTGGTCAGTTGGTGCTGAGAGGTGGTCGGAAGGGCATAGCAGCAGTCGGTGGAATGGTAGGGAGGCGAGGATAGGTAGGTGTGAGAGTTGGAGTGAGGAGGGTGTGTGTGTGTGTGTGTGTGTGTGTGTGTATTAGTAGGGGTGTTAGTGGGATGAGTGAGTGTGGAGCGGGGAGAGAAGGGTGTGTGTGGTTCTATGGAGGGAGTGTGGTGTACTGGTGTGTGTGTAGTTTGGTGAAGAGGTGTTAGTGGGTGTTAGTATACGGGAGGTGGGGAGGGGTGGAATGCAGGTGTGAGTGGAGGTTAGTGGTGGTAGGGTGTGTAGAGTTGGTGGTGTACGAGGGTGTGTGGGTACGCGTGCGTGGGGTTGGGGGGTGTTAGTGATGTTAGTTGCGTGTGGGGTGGGTGGTGTAAGTGGGTGCGTGTGTGCGTGTGATAAGGAGGGGGAGGAGGAGAAGAGGGGAGGGAAGGGATGTTAGTATGTTAGTTGGGGAAGGGTGGTCAGATGAGGGGTGGAGTAGAGGTGTTAGTATTGTTAGTGTGGGGTGGGCGGTGAAAAGGAGGGGTGCGTTAGTGGTGTTAGTGGGGGATAAGTGTGGGGGGAGGGGGGCGGTCGAACGCTAAAGGAATAAGGGTGGGGAGTTCAGGCCGGGGGGAGTGTGGGTCTGATATATATATATATAATACAATTCTCTGCTTATAACACTTTTAATAACAACTGTTGTAAACAGAATACTGTGCAGAAACGGTACCGTCCAAGGATTTGATATGCCAGTATCATTACCCAAGCACTGCCATCTTACTTACTGATTAACTATTAGTGTGCACTGACAATTCGTTTGCATTTTTTCACTTGCAAGCTTATTAGCTCATTGAGTAAGCTCGCTGAAGTAAATTCGGTGACTATCGTAAACTAATGCGTAGCCACAGTAGTAAGAAAAAATTAAGAGAATTTGGAGAGATGAATGTGATGCGGAAATGGGTGAAAGAAACCGCTCCAACTCTATAGGTCCGGCGATTTTTATCAATGTTTTATGTGGCTTAGAGCATGTTCCAAGTGCAAGCTTAAGGATTTGATGAGAAGGCGTGAAGATAGTTTCTGCAATAGATTACTTAAGGATTCAAAGGATAAGGACAGAAAGGTCAAAATGGAATATTTCAAGATTCCATTCGTTAACTCGTTTGATAGGCTGGGTCTGAATTCAATTTTTAGAAATAGGAAGGTACATGGATGCTTATCCGAAGAGATATGGGATAGGAGGATTTGCGTTAGTTATTCAAATCGATCTGCTACCAGGAAGTAAGGCACGTAATTATTGGTGATCTGAGTATAGTTGAGAACAATGATCTTAGGTGGCTTATGATAAAGGGAACTACATTTAGGGAATCTGTAAGGACATACGGGTCCACAGTAGGTAAATTAGTGTTGGAATCAATTGATGATTTCGTGGTTAGGTTAGGCCTGAAATTTGATCTTGTTTGAGAGGTGTTCAAGAAAAGGAAGGGGAGAGTTGTTAGCTTGGTAAAGAAGTTAAGAGAGTTGGGCACGACGGAACAGGGGCTGTCTATACTTAATAGGCCCGAGGGGAAGCAATTTTTAAGTGGGTTTTACAATAGGTACATCATAGCACCGGTGGATAAAGCAGCAGGTGATTTCACTATAATATGCAAACATTACTACCTCTCGGTTTTATCTAGGAAGTTAGGATATGATGTTAATTACAATTTTAGTGATAATGGTACCTACAAGCTGAGTCTGGGGAATATTAATCAACTGTTAGTAAAACTTAGGTTTGAAGTAGAGGATTTCAGTGATTGCCAGTTGAAGGAGGAGAATGTGTGTGTGTTCCTAGAATTTTCTGGATACCCAAGTTGCACATGACGCCTTATGGGTGTAAATTTGTAAGTGTACGAATAAACAAGTAGCTATTTTAGTTAAAGAAGCTTTAGCAGTAATTAAGGAGACATTTGATAGATATTGTTGCACAATTCTTGCAAATAGTGGAATTTATATAAGATGGAGTATAAGATCTACTGATTATTTTTTAACTAGATTGAATAGAATAAAGATGATAAAAACAGTGCACGGGTATGATTTTTCCACCCTTTACACTAGTTTGGAGCTGGACTTAGTTTTAAAAAGTGGGGTAGTATAATGCACATAGTTTTCGGTAATAAGTTCATGTATGTTTCCTTCAGGAACAGGAACGGCTTCATATATGGATAAAGAACAATGGATACACTAATTTGACAAAGATTAAGCTCATATAGGCGATCCGCTTTATAGTAAAGAATTCTTACGTTAATGTTGACTTACGGTAATGTTTTCGGACAGGTCAGAGACATTCCAATGGGCGGAAGCTGTAGCTCGCTCCTGGCGGATTTATATTTATCATCCAGTGAGTTTGACTATCTAGAGGAGTTAAGGAAGTTTAAAAGAATAGGTCAAATTAGGCAGTTGGTGATATATTGATGATATATTTGCCTAATTTTGGGCATTTCGAGGGTTTTCTACATAAGATCTATCCGAAGAGTTTAGAGGTGAATAAGAATGGGTGTGACGTTAGCAAAAATAATTATTTAGACATCACTATCGAAATAGGCAATGAGACGATAGTTACAAAGGTCTACAATAAGACTAAGGGATTTAGCTTTAAGGTGGCATGGATTTGCATCTTGCTGTGCACCAATAGCTTTAGGATACAATGTATTTTCTAGTCAAGTTATACGTTATGGTAGGATAAGTAGCCATGTGAATGTTTTTTACGAAGGTAGTGAATAAACTTTTAAAACATATGGTAGGACATGGATACAATGAGTCATTTCTGATACATCGTTTTCGTCGGTGCATTGGCGCTAAAAGAGAGATTCTTGGAAAATTTGGGGTTATTCTAGATTACAGATGAAAGGCATAGGACTTTGAAATTAACTTATTTTCATTAAGGTAGTAGAAGCTTAGCCTATTTAAAGAGATTCCAAACAGTTTTGGTGGGGGTGTAGTTTCAGTTTGCTTTGGAAAGTTTACGGATTGGAATTTAAATTTTATTTATTTGCTTTCAAATCTATGTAAATGTCGTACATTTGCCTTAAAGTAGTAATTTTTAGTAAAAAAAAGGTAAATATTGGGCATTTTCTTGAGTATTATTTTGGTTTTTATGTTGTGTTGTAGGAACTAGACTTCTTGTTTTCTTCATCTTGTATTCGTTTCACATTTCTTTAATAACCTAGTTATTTTCTACGTTATTAATTTTGCTTTTTATGTTATGTTATGAGAACTAGACTTCCGGAGCCCGGCATCACGTCATCTTGAATAGTTTGAGGATTTAATGTCGTAGGTAAACGGGAGAGACTGGACCAAGGCCTATTACGTATTGGGGCCATACACGCTGCAGATAATAATAACTTTGACTTTATTATATAGAAACTACGTGATATGATAACATCTGTCTTCCCCATTAGGTGGCTATTAAGGTCTGGTTGTGTAAGCCGAGTTTGAAAGGATGGGTGGTCTGCGTTTGATTTGCCAAATTTGGAGGGTAAGTACAGTTCGGTTTGGCAGGAGCCATGGGTACAGGTTGACATTAGGTTTAGGGTGTTTGCTGAGGGTTAGTGGAATGAATGGAACAATAACGGTCTTATTTACGTAAACGTATCGAGAGTCGATCGACAAGATCCCAGACCTCATTGCCCCCCCCCCCCCCCACACACACATATATATATATATATATGTTGATTTAAGACTGCACTATCCACAAGTGTTTTCTAGCCTTCATATCATGTTCTCCTGTTTTATCTGATGAAAACACAAATATTATTGCATGATGATGTTTGTTTTTGAAATGCGCATAATAAAATACATGGAACTCCTTTAACCATCTTTTGATCTTATATTATATATATATATATATATATATATATATATATATATATATATATATATATATATATATATATATATGTGTGTGTGTGTGTGTGTGTAGATAAATCTACCAAAATGTACGGTAGTGTCCAATCCGTATGAAGAACTCAATGTAATCCAAATATCATGAAAAGAAAAGATGTATTCAAAATTTTTTCGATGAAAAACACAGGAAAACAGAGTCAAGATAAATTAATAAAAATAATGAATAAAAACAAAGAAACAGTTCCTTATATTAAAAAATTCATCATTTTACTATCGTTTCTAGGATATATATGTATGTGTTGGTATGTATATCATATAGATCTATGTAAAATTTTTACAAACTATCAGAGGGAATATACATACCTACACATATATATGCTGTCTTCAGAAATAATGATATTTGTTTATTGAAAAAAACCAACAAAGATTTAATATAATAGGTCTGTTTGGGAACAGGTTTTGAATTGACCAATAGAAAGGTAGTAAGTGGTCAAGATGGTAGAATAGTAGTAATGGAACTTTAATTTATGGGTAGAGGAAAGCAGACTTCAGTTTTGAATGGAAAGAGTATTTGGGATGAAAAAGTTACTTTGGGGATGAAAATAGGTCAAGTCGGTAAAAGGTACACGAAAATTTGATGTTATAAAAGAATAATGCTAATGTAAAAATCTAAGGAGAATAAAATTTTACGGTAAATGTGTTAGTGAAAAATATCACACCTAATTTGACTATCTCCTCTGATACAACATTCACGAAAGGTTGTAACTGTAGAAACAAAGCAAATTGCCCATTAAAAGGAAATTGCCTTATTAATAACAGTATATAAATGTAAAATTAACACTAAGGACTCAACTTATTCATATATAGGAGCTACTACTAACCAATTTAAAGTAAGATTTAATACCCACAAACACAGTTTTTAAAATGCCACATTAGCTAATACAACATCCTTAGCTGAAATAATTAATAATTATAGACAAAAGAATATCGATTATAACCTGACCTGGAGTGTGCTCAAAAGGGCCACCCCCTTATCAAAATAATAGATATGAATGTAGATTATGTTCCCAGGAACTTTTTGAAATAATGAAACCTAAGGATATCCTATTAAATAAGCGACAAGAATTAATTATATCATGTAATCATAAAATTAGAAGAACTTTTAAATACTATAAACCTAATTAATATACACTTTACAAATTATTATAATAATTTTTTTTTTTTTTTTCTAAATTGGTTAACCTATAATTAATATTCTACTACTAATGAACTGCATAATTTTATTTCCCTTTTACAGCTATCTTTTCCTAAAATTTATACCAATAAGTATACATATAAACTATTTTAGTTTCAGGTTATGAATCTATATTCCTTATAATCTATATAAATTTGTTATTTCTGACTAATACATTTATCCCCCCCCCCCCAATTATTATTATTATTTTTTTATTTTCCCTTCGTTTTTAACAACATTCTTCAATTACATCTTATTTATCATATCTATATGAATTAATATCAATTTATCAATATAAATATACCTATCAATTTAATTAATTTATTTTCTTTTTATAGATGTAAATTCCTTATGCTTTAAATAAGATTGATATTTTTCACTAACACATTTACCGTAAAATTTTATTCTCCTTAGATTTTTACATTAGCATTATTCTTTTATAACATCAAATTTTCGTGTACCTTTTACCGACTTGACCTATTTTCAACCCCAAAATACTCTTTCCATTCAAAACTGAAGTCTACTTTCCTCTACCCATAAATTAAAGTTCCATTACTACTATTCTACCATCTTGACCACTTACTACCTTTCTATTGGTCAATTCAAAACCTGTTCCCAAACAGACCTATTATATTAAATCTTTGTTGGTTTTTTTCAATAAACAAATATCATTATTTCTGAAGACAGCATATATATGTGTAGGTATGTATATTCCCTCTGATAGTTTGTAAAAATTTTACATAGATCTATATGATATACATACCAACACATACATATATATCCTAGAAACGATAGTAAAATGATGAATTTTTTAATATAAGGAACTGTTTCTTTGTTTTTATTCATTATTTTTATTAATATATATATATATATATATATATATATATATATATATATATATATATATATATATATGACACACACACGTTTCTAATTTAGGAATGCCGACAAACTCAGGCGCGCGCAAATACACACACTGTCCTATTACCACTTAAGAGCTTTGGCCCGGGCAAACATCCCCTTGATTTTGGAACCGTCTGGGTTGCCCAGAATTGATGGGAAAAGGCCTGACGGTCTTACTCTATGCACCTGGATGCAGCGGAAAGGGCGAGAGCTACTGCATCCGCAACCGAACGGAATAAAATCCTAAAATAGGCAGTGGTGTTCGAGACGTTTGGGGGAGTCGGGCTACTGACTGTGAGGTTCTTATCTTCACTGGCGGATCGCCTGACCGGTGTAACTGGTGATGCTTGGTTGTTCCAGCACCTCAACCTCGCCATCACCCTAAGGAACGCTGTGAGTGCGCTGACTTGCCTCAAAAATGATTAGACAGGTTTCCCAGTGCTCCTCGCTATATTGTTATCTTTTGCTCTGGTAGCTGCTCGTTGGTCCACCCATTTCGCCAGCCTTTTTTTTGTATGTGGTCCTAGATGTGTGTATTACCTGTTTGTGTGTTGTATGTGGTTCTAGATGTGTGTATTACCTGTTTGTGTGTTGTATGTGGTTCTAGATGTGTGTATTACCTGCTTGTGTGTTTTTCTCTTTCTTTTTTGTTCCTTTCCCTTTCGTTTGTATATATTATATTTGTTTGTGTTTTCGTTCTGTAAGCATTATATTATTATATTTGTTATACAACTGTGAATAAACCTGTAACAACAAATGAGTTTAAAAAAAAAAGTTGAACTGTGGTGTTACGAATAGATAAATAAAAAGTTATACTTCATACATATAAATGTATGTATATGCACATACACACACGCACACACATACACATACGCGTCAGCGCGTTGAAAAAAATCCTAATCTCTTCGTCTTTCTCTTTCTATATATTCATATATTTGTCACAGTCACTCTATCTGTCTGTATCTCTCTCTTCACACACTCTCTCTTTCTTTCTCGCTCTGTCTATATATAAGGTAGTTGAAGTGGTAGTGGTGGTGGCGATATACCGGAAGTTGAAATCTGAAACTTTTAAAAGAAGTGAATCTTGAAATAAGCAATACATTGAATTATT
>OZ024741.1:353784545-353789545 GCA_964016885.1 Eledone cirrhosa
TAGGCTCGATGGAGCCTGCAACCTTTGATATACTTTTGTTTATAGGCTCTGATGATTCCTGCCCTAGGGTATGGATGAATCACTGTTTGCAAATAAAACAATGTATTTTTAAGTACTCTTTGGTTATTCCTAAACTTATAACGGCTCTGTAGTATACTAGTTATCCTACATTGAGCTAAAGCCACACTGTCATACCAAGGACAATATATCTGTGTGTCTGTGTACATTAATATAATTGTCAACCAAACTATATATATATATATATATATACATTTAAGGAAAAGAAATTGAAAATGTAACTGGAGTCTTTTAAGAATATTTATTTACTCTACCGGTTTCACAGTTCTTATGATTTTCAAAAGTAAAATTGAGATGGAGGGTTTATGTTTCTGTTGTGGTTTCTCTCCCATCTGGTTGTAGTTCGAAAATTCTTTCTGTTTTATACGAAAAAGTGTCTGATTGCTATTTCTTTAAAATGTAATTTGGTTGGTTTATGACTGTCACGTGATTAGGTACAGTAAATTTCGCACCAGAAAAAGTAGCTCAGAATTGCTTATTGCTATTCTATTTGTTGGTGACAGTCACGTGATTAAGCATAGTAATGTTTGCGCCAAAAATTGATGGTCAGAGTCAGGTGATTATGCATAGATATTTTAGCGCCAGAAAAGGATTGTCAGAAAGTGGGAGAAGAGAGGAATATTAAAATCTGACATTCCTCAGCCATACTCACTGAACCAGAACACTCCAATTCTTTCCTTCACTCTTCTCCCAGATTCTAACCATCCTCGAGTTCGACGTTATGGTAGAGAAAACACAGCACTTGTTTGGAGGGGAGTCGAGTCTGAGGTAATTCCCACTCGAGCTTTTTCTCAAGAAGCAAAATGGCCTTTCTTGTTTCCATTTTCTTATACGCTGTGAAAGATGAAAAGCTAAATCAATCAATTTCATTTTAACGTGCCTTTGAGTTCTTACATTTCTAGAACCGATTCAGTCTACGAAAAGCAAAAGACAAGAACTTTATAACAATGGATGGAACTTGAAGAAAACCAGCACGTTTACTACTCACTAACAAGACCACCACTGAACCAACAATGCATTAGAACCTCATTGTTAATTCATTATCTTGCTGAATTATCAAAGCAAATATCCAAAAGCTCACCACATCAACGTGATACCAAATACTTCTTTGTACGAACAATGAAAACGAATCACCGATGTAAAATTACTTCTACATACATAGTTTAAGTTTATAGTTCATTTCATTTTGGATCTTATAAAGGGTAGAAATGTCTCCTCGTGTACACAGACGAAAATGGACAAAAACTGCAATTTTGAAGTAATTTTTTTCAGTTTTTGGTATAGCATTTAAAAAGCACAACATTGTGCAACCCCTAAATATATGGATATCTCATCGCCTTTTCCCCTACATACTTTGTATGTAAAATGAATTCAGGGTGCAATCGACATGAGGTAATTTCAACTAAAAACATTTTTCTCTATAAATATGAAACACCCTAATATTCATTCATATATACATATATGTGTGTGTGCGCATGTATGTGTGAATTAAGTTATACAAACGAGAAAAACAAAGCTTAATACATAGGATAGAGTAATCTTATATTTATATGAAAAGCTTGATAAGTGCTTTGGCACGTTACATTAGGTGATGTAGCCGCTGCTCGTGTTTTCTCTCTCTCTCTCTCTCTCTCTCTCTCTCTCTCTCTCTCTCTCTCTCTCTCTCTCTCTCTCGCTACCCTCTCTCTCTACCTTCTCTCTCTCTCTCTCTCTCTCTCTCTCTCTCTCTCTCGCTAAATATATATATATATGTATGTATATATGGATATATATATATATATATTACAGTCCAGTATTACTATAATTGCTTTACAGCATAGAGTTATGGCTCTCCACGGAGTCAACAAAAGAGAGTACCAGTGATGCGCTGGGCCAGTCGCTGGATCCGTGCCAAGAGCAGAAAAATTATTATTAAATTATTATTAATACTGGACTGTAATACGATCGGCTTCAACTATACAAACTCTTGAAAGTCAACAGTTGACATAATCTTGTAATCTTGTATCAGTAATGACGGTAATATATATATATATATATGTGTGTGTGCGTGTAAGTGAGTAGAGTAGCGTGTGTGTGTGTGTTGCTGTGTGCGCGCATATGTATGCGTGTGTGTGTATGTTGTACGTATAAGTGTCAATAAGTGATTTTTTTTTTTTTTTTTTTTTTTTTTTGCGCGGGGACATAGAAATAATCGGGCTGGATGCCCGATCGCGCAGTTAAACCACTGGGAGTGAAGAACCCCTAGCCCTTGTCAGGGTATTCTTCTAGGAGAAGGCATCTCAGGAAACTGGGTTAACTCCGATATAAAACCTGCGGCTCAGTAGTTACCGATGATGTTGATCTTTTCTTCTTTTCGAGTTATAGCTACTGTCGCTCAGAGAGTGGGATTGGCTCAGTGCACAGTCTTTCCTCACTTTAAAAATATTCGTCACGCACAGGCATTGCACGAGTGCATTAATAATTATTAATAGTGTACTATTATTATTATTATTATTATTATTATTACTATTATTATTACTTTTTTTTTTTTTTTTTTTTTTCAAATTCAATGATGTTCCAGAACAATGTAAACGAGATAATTGCCAATTTGGGTTCTGGAACAAAAAAGATCATTGGCAATAAGGGCAGGGGCCCCAAGTTATCACAACCTGGGCCCGCCCGTCATCGTGCCATTGTAATAGAGCCAAACAGGGCATTTAGTCTTGGCTGCTGGAACGTACGGACGCTGCTTGACAGGGATTCTTTGGAGCGTCCTGAACGAAGGACCTCTCTTGTTGCAAAGGAGCTTCGACGTTACGATCTTGACATCGTGGCTTTGTCTGAGACGAGGTTAGCTGGAGATGGTCATCTTACGGAATTTTGTGGAGAATATACATTCTTCTGGAAAGGAAGAGATGAAGGAACCAGAAGAGAGGCTGGGGTAGGATTTGCTGTTAAGACTGTACTGGTGAATAAATTAGAAGAATTCCCAGTGGGGATTAGTGAGCGTCTTATGTCCATGAGAGTTCCGCTGGACAAGGGAAGATATGCTACCCTGGTGAGTGTGTATGCTCCAACTATGAATTCTGTCGATGAAGAAAAACTGTCCTTTTACCATGCCTTGAAAGGTGTTCTAAGAAATATCCCTCAGGCAGACAAAGTCATCGTGCTTGGTGACTTTAATGCTAGAGTGGGTAGGGATTTTAACACATGGAATGTAATCGGAAGGCAT
Source organism: Eledone cirrhosa (assembly GCA_964016885.1). Taxonomy (NCBI): domain Eukaryota; kingdom Metazoa; phylum Mollusca; class Cephalopoda; order Octopoda; family Eledonidae; genus Eledone; species Eledone cirrhosa. Next base: position 353,787,835 of record OZ024741.1, read on the forward strand.
GGGGTGGGAAAGTGTAACAGCAATGGTATGCTCTTGCTGCAGATGTGTGAGGAGCTGGATCTGTGTGTTACCAACACCATGTTCCAACAAAAGAACAAATTCAAGACCACATGGATGCATCCTGCATCTAAGGAATGGCATCTTTTGGACTACGTCCTAGTCAGGATGCGTGACATACAGGATGTGCAGTGTGTTCGTGTTCTTCGTGGAGCTGAGTGCTGGACGGACCACCGCCTGGTACGCGCAAAAGTGAATCTAATCACCAAACGTAAAATCCGGGCTCCTGGTGTTACCCTGCCCAAAAGATTGAATGCTGCTCGTCTTAAGGATAAAAATGTGAAGAGGACATTGGAAGAAGAGATGCAGGCTGCAGATCTTGGTGAGGATTGGCCGACCCTTAAAAAGTCGGTTTATGATGTAGGCAGACGTGTTCTGGGATTGGTGCAGAGAAAACATCAGGACTGGTTTAATGAGAATGATGTACATATAGAAGACTTGTTGGCTGATAAGAGGCGTGCTCTGTCACGCTACTTGACGGCAAAACCACAGGAGAGGAATACGTTGCATGAGGAGCTCAGGGATGTAAAATCACGTGTTAGGCGGAGTCTTTCTCAGATGAAGGATCAGTGGTGGAGTGAGAAGGCTGGTGAGATACAAACTGCGTCTGATTGCAATAACACAAAGCTGTTGTACAGTCTCTTGCGTGAGGTTTATGGACCGTCTTCTTCTCTGGTGACACCGATTCGCAGCAAGGATGGCAAAGAACGTCTTCGTGACTCACAGGGAATTCTACGAAGGTGGCGAGAGCACTTTGATGATCTTTTGAATTAGCCGTCTGTCGTCAGTGAAGATTTCCTCAATCTCATTCCGGAAAGTCCTGTGAAAGTAGCTCTCGCAGAACCTCCGACGCTTGTGGAGGTTGCAGTGGCTATTTCGAAGCTGAACAGTGGAAGATCTCCAGGTATGGATGGCATACATGCTGAGCTCCTACAATATGGTGGTGAGAGACTCCTGCAACATCTTCACTCTCTGTTTGGAAGGATATGGGCTAATGAATCTGTGCCTGAGGACTGGAGAGATGCAGTAATGGTGGTCTTGTACAAGGGAAAGGGTAACAGGAATGATTGTGGGAACTACAGAGGTATATCATTGCTTTCTGTCGTAGGGAAAGTTTTATGTAGGGTGCTTCTGGACCGTCTGCTGACACACATTGCAGATTGTGTCCTTCCTGAAAGTCAATCTGGTTTTCGTGCTGGACGCGGCACTACTGATATGATCTTCTCAGCTAGACAGCTCCAGGAGAAGTGCATTGAACAGGGCTTGGATCTGTATCAGGTTTTTGTCGATCTGACAAAGGCTTTCGATACTGTCAACAGAGATGCATTATGGAAGGTTCTCCAGAAACTTGGTTGCCCTGATAAGTTCCTTGCTTTAGTTAGGTCTTTCCATGACGACATGAAGGCTTGGGTTAATGTCGGAGGTAACATGTCGGAGCCTATCTCAGTAAAAAATGGGGTGAAACAGGGGGATATTCCAGCACCGACCCTGTTTGCCATATACTTTGCAATGGTTTTCTGTATTGCATTCAGGAATTGCGAGCATGGTGTTTACATCCGATATCGAACCTCAGGCAGCATATTTAACATCAGGCGCTTTGCTGCGAAGACAAAAGTATTTACATCAGTCATAAGAGACCTCTTGTATGCAGATG
>OZ024741.1:353794545-353799545 GCA_964016885.1 Eledone cirrhosa
CTTCCAGCTGTTGGATCAACGAAACAGCCTGCTCATGGAATTAACATTCTGAGCGTTCTACAGACACGTGTACCCTTAACATAACCAGACCTGCCAACCTCTAAAAACCCAAACGGGAAGTACCATGAAAACAAGTGCCTCAAAACTAGCAAAATGGGGAGATTTTACATAATGAAAGCTACACCCATTTTCAAAAGAGAAGACATCAGTCACCCACCCCAAAGTGGATCGGAGATCTCCCCGTCGGACGAAGAGAGTTGACAGGACTGCATAACTCTAAAGAAGATTCAAATGTGACAGATTATATGGCAAAACTGACCTTTTGAATTACAGGCGCAGTCCATCTGACGGGCTTCCAAACAGTTCCTGTCTACCCAATTTCATTTACAAGCCATGGGTCGACCAGACGTTATGGTAAGTAACACTTACCCAAGATGCCACGTAGTTGCATTAAACCTGGGACCTAATGATTACGAATCAAACTCTTACCAATTCGACCATGCAGCTTTCATTTCAACAGCAATAACGACGGCATAAGAATTTAACGCCCGAAAATTTTGGTTTTAAGTTCACTATATTTAATTTAGATTGGCAGCAAATTGACAAAGCCGTTAGAACGTTGAATAAAATGCTTTGCGGTACTCTGCGTTCTGAGTTCAAATACCACCGTGTTTAACCTTTCATCCTTTTGAGGTCGATAAAAAAGTACCAATATAATTCTGGGTTTGATCTTTGCTCTATATTCTTTCTCGCTTCCTTTCTACCACTCTTTCTCCTCCCCCGAAAGAAATCGACTGTGTTCAGATCTGGGTTCCTCCAGATTAAAAATGCACAAGAAACGTCGTATGTCACTACGGATCCCTTCCAACTACATAAAAAATTACGGGTACATAAAAAACATGCACGAGAGGAGGCGAGATAGCGAAAGGAAATAAAAAGTGAAATGAAAATGGCGTTGAATAAAACAAAACATCCAAATATAATGTTGCAAAATAAATGGAAGTATATTGTTGGGCCTCCGTCAATTCCGACTACGAGTGTTCCAGTTATACGAAGAACTGAACAGCCTGCTCCTGAAATTAATATACAAATGTTTGAGCATTCCACAGATACGTGTATCCTTAATTCGGAGAGAATTAGCGTGACACAGTGCGTGATCGTGAACCGAACACCCTAACTTCTAAGCCACAAATGGGAAATACATAAATTAAATGAATGAAAGGAGCTGAAACTCACAAACATGAGAACGTCACACTGTAATAGAACTACATATTGCAACATTACGACAGGCACCCCTTGGGGGGGGGGGGAAGAAGAAGAATTAATAACAATTTACAACCTAAAATATAAAAAGGACATCATTGTGTGAGACGGAAAAGGCGAAATTGTTAGAACATCGAACAAAACATTTTAAGGTATTTAGTTATCGTTCTTGACTAACTATCTGAGTTCAGATCTCACCGAGGTCAAATGGGTCTTAGATCTTTCTGGGATTCATAAAATATATTGGGGTCAATGAAATTGACTTTCCTCCTTTCTCCAAAATTAATGGCTTTGTGTCTAAATTAGAAGCCAGCGCCATGGATTAGTAGAATCGTTTGAGCGTCGAACAAAATGCATTGTGGCATGTAGTTACGGCCCTTTATGTTTTGAGTTCAAATTAAACCGAGTTTAGCTTTGCCTTTCATCTTTACGTGGTCGATAAAATAAAGTACCATTAACACACTGGGGTCGATTTAATCGATTTCACCCTCCCCTTCAAATTGTTTGCCTTGTGTCAAATGTAGAAACACTTATATCAAGGATATTCTATTCCATATTCTTCTATTTAAAGAATCCCTTGAGCTCTCTTTATCAAATTCCTGGTTATACAGTGTATTACACCACTAGGATTAAGGTTTTAATCTAATCTGAAAGTTTGCAAAAGAAGACAAAACGAATAGTAAACACTAATTTCTAAAATAATTTTAAGCACCTTAAAGGTATCCTTAATCCCATTTTATTTTTTCATCCCTTTATATTTCATGTTATGTTTAAGCACCAAATATTTAGGTTAGCACTCTACTTCCAAATCATATTTATATTTTTACTTTATTTCATAAGACAACGTAAATATTTATAAACCACTACATAATCCTTCCGATTTAAACACCAAGCAAGAATTTAATCTCATCAGTCAACTTTCAACTTCTAAGGTTTTATTTTCCAAAGAGCCACAGATTTTCTATTTAAATTTAAGTATGTGGCATTACTCTTGCAAGATATTTACATATAGCATATTCAAAATATATTAACATGGCGGTTTCGACAGGACATAATTTATAGGACTAATTTATCCCACGAAAGAGTGTTCTAGAGTTGTATGAAAGGTTTTATATGTGCATGTATATATGTGTACGTATATATGTGTAGGTATATATGTGTATGTATTACAAATACACAGACCAGCACCACCATCCCTACAACAATGATATATGCCTGCGCAATGTAAGACAACGCTCTACAGCATGCAACAACCCAGGTGTATTCCGCCCCCTGTCTCAATGGACAAAATAGAGATAGTGTTACCTCGGAGTTTAGTGAGTGAGACGCGGTGAAATAGTAATTCCAACTCGTGGAGCTCACTCCTGCTGGTGGCCAACTCCGTTCCGCTAGCAGCGAGTAGGGGGGCATCGGGAGCAAGAACGCCAGACCTCTCCACTCAATCAAACATCAGTAGCATTATCTGTCTGCTGTCTGACTTTAATTAATGTATAATGTACAGTTCTGAAAATTGGATCTTAGGATCCTTATTAACTTAAAAAGAAAAATTATGTAAAAGTAAATTACTCTTTTACTCTTTTACCTGTTCCAGCCATCCGGCTGAGGCCATTTTATGTTTCGATAAATTTACATTTTATGTTTCGATAAATTTACAATAAGGAATAGTTTACTCTAAGTTTTAATTTTTAAATATAAATTTTCAACTTCAATTTCAGTTCTGTCTGTATAATCTTACTGTGTTTTAACGCCTACACTCCAATATTTAAATTTATAACATCTATATAATCCCGCAAATTTACAGAAATTATAATATACTTCATCCGATTTGAACAGATAATTCAGGTCACCGAAAATGTTAATTATTTTTTACTTATTGTCTGTTGAGTTTCAATGATCTAATCTGAAATTCATTTACTCTAAAATTAAACTTAATATACCTCACTAGCTGCTTGATAAATACTTCATTTACACATTGCTAGCTTTTAGTTTTCCTCACGAGTCTCCATAATTTAAGATGAGCGATGGCATTTGCTAAGTGTTAAATAATTTTGCTCATATTCATATACAGGATGGTCCAAAAGTCACATCTTACCTATTTTTATTAATAAAACATTACAAATTAACTCAAAATTATTTTTTCTTGGCGGGTGTATTTTTCCATAATTAGATCTTGTTTTGTTTAACTCTAATCTGAAAGAAAAAATATATATTCTAATAATAAAAAAAATTATGAATCTTTTAAAATAGGAAGTGGTTTTGGCTCAGCCTGTACATTCCAACACTGTTCGAAAATCTTTCCGACAAAATTTTCTTCGTCGTACTACTCCAATCCATATAGTTTTGAAGTAGTTCATGAAAGTTTCGAGCAGATGTTCATCCTCAACACTCAGATTTCCAATTTTTTCAGTTAGATGTACAAATAATAGAGTGTGAAAGGATTTTATCAGCATGTTTCAGATTTTAATTTTACCAGGCGGTAAACTGAATTGTTTGAATTTGACCATAACATTGTTTAAAATGAAAACCAAATTTCTGCTGTAGGGAAGTTATTTGAAACTGCATTAAATGCACCATTTTCAAAGACAATAGACACAGGTTCAAGGGGAAATACAATTGTTTGTTGTTTAGATAACTCGATTTGATTTTATGTTGAATCAGATTTCACAATTGAAGTTTGTGAATTAGAGTCCCCGTGGCGCGTTATGTCTTTGAGCAACATACTTTATTTCACATTGTTCCAGTCACTCAGCTGGCATGAATAAGTTGTACCTATACTTTAAAGCACGGCCATATCACACATTGTGTCGCGCTGAACTTTCTTGAGAACTACATTAAATTGCGTATGTCTGTGAATGCTCTGCCACTTACATGTAAGTTTCGCAAGCGGGATGTCCCACTATAGGAACAACCGGAACACACGTCGTCAACGGTATGATCCAACACCCGCGCATCAGATGTATCACGGAAAACAGTATATATCAAAGGAGTGATGCAGAAACCATTTATTGGATCATGAACGGTTCATGAATGATTACCAACTGGAGCAAAAGAAAATATTGCATCACTGAAATAGTTACTTCTTTAAGCAAGTAAGTCTAGATTTCTTCTTCTTCTTCTTCTTCTTCTTCTTCTTCTTCTTCTTCTTCTTCTTCTTCTTCTTCTTCTTCTTCTTCTTTCTGAGGGGGTCGTGGGGGCAGAGTCCTCAAACACTTCGTCCAGCGGGCGTATCAGAAGCAACCGTTTCCTACTGATCCGGCTGAATCTCCAAGTGAGACCAGCCGAACTCATGTATGTTATCCAACTATCTTGCTCGGGGTCTACACCTGGGTCTCCCGCCACTATGTTTTGCCCGTAAAATCTGTACAGTGATTCTTTCCTGAGACATTCTAACCCCATAGCCATAGTATTGGACCTTTGACCTCTAAATTCACAGAAGTAGCGGTTTACATGGAGTGCCTCTCTAATCTCTGAGCTACGCACCACTCTATCAAGTAACGTTACTCCAAAGACCCTTCGGAGAAACCCCATTTCTGCCGCTTGTATTCATGATCCTAATCTTTCGGTCATTACCCAAGGTCCATGACCATAGGTATTCGCATGAAAACCGAATTGAAGATAGCGAGTTTGGCTTTTACACATACCTTTCTTCTTCTGATTGCTAAATGTTGACGCTGGCACATTACTGCACCAGCTCCTGCAATTCTTGCACTTAATTCAGCCTCCTGCCTTTCATCACT
>OZ024741.1:353809545-353857045 GCA_964016885.1 Eledone cirrhosa
GCATTTATTCCAATTTCTAATTTCTGCCGGACCGGCAACCGCTCTTTCAAACCAGTTCCTGTACACAGCTAAGTATTCTATAAGTCTCTAGCTGTGTCATTCTCGATAAAAGCACTGGATATGTAGTCCTGATGATTTCTAACAAGAATGAAACGCGTAGATTACTTCCCTTGCTTTTATCGAGAATCTAATTGTAATACGTGACGTATTCTATTCTATAGCGATTAGGTCTTCAAAATGTTTATTATAAACATACAGAATATTTTCGAATATTCTATGTCTATATTCACATATATATCGCTATTTCAGAGCATTTATTCCAATTTCTAATTTCTGCCGGACCGGCAACCGCTCTTTCAAACCAGTTCCTGTACACAGCTAAGTATTCTATAAGTCTCTAGCTGTGTCATTCTCGATAAAAGCACTGGATATGTAGTCCTGATGATTTCTAACAAGAATGAAACGCGTAGATTACTTCCCTTGCTTTTATCGAGAATCTAATTGTAATACGTGACGTATTCTATTCTATAGCGATTAGGTCTTCAAAATGTTTATTATAAACATACAGAATATTTTCGAATATTCTATGTCTATATTCACATATATATCGCTATTTCAGAGCATTTATTCCAATTTCTAATTTCTGCCGGACCGGCAACCGCTCTTTCAAACCAGTTCCTGTACACAGCTAAGTATTCTATAAGTCTCTAGCTGTGTCATTCTCGATAAAAGCACTGGATATGTAGTCCTGATGATTTCTAACAAGAATGAAACGCGTAGATTACTTCCCTTGCTTTTATCGAGAATCTAATTGTAATACGTGACGTATTCTATTCTATAGCGATTAGGTCTTCAAAATGTTTATTATAAACATACAGAATATTTTCGAATATTCTATGTCTATATTCACATATATATCGCTATTTCAGAGCATTTATTCCAATTTCTAATTTCTGCCGGACCGGCAACCGCTCTTTCAAACCAGTTCCTGTACACAGCTAAGTATTCTATAAGTCTCTAGCTGTGTCATTCTCGATAAAAGCACTGGATATGTAGTCCTGATGATTTCTAACAAGAATGAAACGCGTAGATTACTTCCCTTGCTTTTATCGAGAATCTAATTGTAATACGTGACGTATTCTATTCTATAGCGATTAGGTCTTCAAAATGTTTATTATAAACATACAGAATATTTTCGAATATTCTATGTCTATATTCACATATATATCGCTATTTCAGAGCATTTATTCCAATTTCTAATTTCTGCCGGACCGGCAACCGCTCTTTCAAACCAGTTCCTGTACACAGCTAAGTATTCTATAAGTCTCTAGCTGTGTCATTCTCGATAAAAGCACTGGATATGTAGTCCTGATGATTTCTAACAAGAATGAAACGCGTAGATTACTTCCCTTGCTTTTATCGAGAATCTAATTGTAATACGTGACGTATTCTATTCTATAGCGATTAGGTCTTCAAAATGTTTATTATAAACATACAGAATATTTTCGAATATTCTATGTCTATATTCACATATATATCGCTATTTCAGAGCATTTATTCCAATTTCTAATTTCTGCCGGACCGGCAACCGATCTTTCAAACCAGTTCCTGTACACAGCTAAGTATTCTATAAGTCTCTAGCTGTGTCATTCTCGATAAAAGCACTGGATATGTAGTCCTGATGATTTCTAACAAGAATGAAACGCGTAGATTACTTCCCTTGCTTTTATCGAGAATCTAATTGTAATACGTGACGTATTCTATTCTATAGCGATTAGGTCTTCAAAATGTTTATTATAAACATACAGAATATTTTCGAATATTCTATGTCTATATTCACATATATATCGCTATTTCAGAGCATTTATTCCAATTTCTAATTTCTGCCGGACCGGCAACCGCTCTTTCAAACCAGTTCCTGTACACAGCTAAGTATTCTATAAGTCTCTAGCTGTGTCATTCTCGATAAAAGCACTGGATATGTAGTCCTGATGATTTCTAACAAGAATGAAACGCGTAGATTACTTCCCTTGCTTTTATCGAGAATCTAATTGTAATACGTGACGTATTCTATTCTATAGCGATTAGGTCTTCAAAATGTTTATTATAAACATACAGAATATTTTCGAATATTCTATGTCTATATTCACATATATATCGCTATTTCAGAGCATTTATTCCAATTTCTAATTTCTGCCGGACCGGCAACCGCTCTTTCAAACCAGTTCCTGTACACAGCTAAGTATTCTATAAGTCTCTAGCTGTGTCATTCTCGATAAAAGCACTGGATATGTAGTCCTGATGATTTCTAACAAGAATGAAACGCGTAGATTACTTCCCTTGCTTTTATCGAGAATCTAATTGTAATACGTGACGTATTCTATTCTATAGCGATTAGGTCTTCAAAATGTTTATTATAAACATACAGAATATTTTCGAATATTCTATGTCTATATTCACATATATATCGCTATTTCAGAGCATTTATTCCAATTTCTAATTTCTGCCGGACCGGCAACCGCTCTTTCAAACCAGTTCCTGTACACAGCTAAGTATTCTATAAGTCTCTAGCTGTGTCATTCTCGATAAAAGCACTGGATATGTAGTCCTGATGATTTCTAACAAGAATGAAACGCGTAGATTACTTCCCTTGCTTTTATCGAGAATCTAATTGTAATACGTGACGTATTCTATTCTATAGCGATTAGGTCTTCAAAATGTTTATTATAAACATACAGAATATTTTCGAATATTCTATGTCTATATTCACATATATATCGCTATTTCAGAGCATTTATTCCAATTTCTAATTTCTGCCGGACCGGCAACCGCTCTTTCAAACCAGTTCCTGTACACAGCTAAGTATTCTATAAGTCTCTAGCTGTGTCATTCTTGATAAAAGCACTGGATATGTAGTCCTGATGATTTCTAACAAGAATGAAACGCGTAGATTACTTCCCTTGCTTTTATCGAGAATCTAATTGTAATACGTGACGTATTCTATTCTATAGCGATTAGGTCTTCAAAATGTTTATTATAAACATACAGAATATTTTCGAATATTCTATGTCTATATTCACATATATATCGCTATTTCAGAGCATTTATTCCAATTTCTAATTTCTGCCGGACCGGCAACCGCTCTTTCAAACCAGTTCCTGTACACAGCTAAGTATTCTATAAGTCTCTAGCTGTGTCATTCTCGATAAAAGCACTGGATATGTAGTCCTGATGATTTCTAACAAGAATGAAACGCGTAGATTACTTCCCTTGCTTTTATCGAGAATCTAATTGTAATACGTGGCGTATTCTATTCTATAGCGATTAGGTCTTCAAAATGTTTATTATAAACATACAGAATATTTTCGAATATTCTATGTCTATATTCACATATATATCGCTATTTCAGAGCATTTATTCCAATTTCTAATTTCTGCCGGACCGGCAACCGCTCTTTCAAACCAGTTCCTGTACACAGCTAAGTATTCTATAAGTCTCTAGCTGTGTCATTCTCGATAAAAGCACTGGATATGTAGTCCTGATGATTTCTAACAAGAATGAAACGCGTAGATTACTTCCCTTGCTTTTATCGAGAATCTAATTGTAATACGTGACGTATTCTATTCTATAGCGATTAGGTCTTCAAAATGTTTATTATAAACATACAGAATATTTTCGAATATTCTATGTCTATATTCACATATATATCGCTATTTCAGAGCATTTATTCCAATTTCTAATTTCTGCCGGACCGGCAACCGCTCTTTCAAACCAGTTCCTGTACACAGCTAAGTATTCTATAAGTCTCTAGCTGTGTCATTCTCGATAAAAGCACTGGATATGTAGTCCTGATGATTTCTAACAAGAATGAAACGCGTAGATTACTTCCCTTGCTTTTATCGAGAATCTAATTGTAATACGTGACGTATTCTATTCTATAGCGATTAGGTCTTCAAAATGTTTATTATAAACATACAGAATATTTTCGAATATTCTATGTCTATATTCACATATATATCGCTATTTCAGAGCATTTATTCCAATTTCTAATTTCTGCCGGACCGGCAACCGCTCTTTCAAACCAGTTCCTGTACACAGCTAAGTATTCTATAAGTCTCTAGCTGTGTCATTCTCGATAAAAGCACTGGATATGTAGTCCTGATGATTTCTAACAAGAATGAAACGCGTAGATTACTTCCCTTGCTTTTATCGAGAATCTAATTGTAATACGTGACGTATTCTATTCTATAGCGATTAGGTCTTCAAAATGTTTATTATAAACATACAGAATATTTTCGAATATTCTATGTCTATATTCACATATATATCGCTATTTCAGAGCATTTATTCCAATTTCTAATTTCTGCCGGACCGGCAACCGCTCTTTCAAACCAGTTCCTGTACACAGCTAAGTATTCTATAAGTCTCTAGCTGTGTCATTCTTGATAAAAGCACTGGATATGTAGTCCTGATGATTTCTAACACGAATGAAACGCGTAGATTACTTCCCTTGCTTTTATCGAGAATCTAATTGTAATACGTGACGTATTCTATTCTATAGCGATTAGGTCTTCAAAATGTTTATTATAAACATACAGAATATTTTCGAATATTCTATGTCTATATTCACATATATATCGCTATTTCAGAGCATTTATTCCAATTTCTAATTTCTGCCGGACCGGCAACCGCTCTTTCAAACCAGTTCCTGTACACAGCTAAGTATTCTATAAGTCTCTAGCTGTGTCATTCTCGATAAAAGCACTGGATATGTAGTCCTGATGATTTCTAACAAGAATGAAACGCGTAGATTACTTCCCTTGCTTTTATCGAGAATCTAATTGTAATACGTGACGTATTCTATTCTATAGCGATTAGGTCTTCAAAATGTTTATTATAAACATACAGAATATTTTCGAATATTCTATGTCTATATTCACATATATATCGCTATTTCAGAGCATTTATTCCAATTTCTAATTTCTGCCGGACCGGCAACCGATCTTTCAAACCAGTTCCTGTACACAGCTAAGTATTCTATAAGTCTCTAGCTGTGTCATTCTCGATAAAAGCACTGGATATGTAGTCCTGATGATTTCTAACAAGAATGAAACGCGTAGATTACTTCCCTTGCTTTTATCGAGAATCTAATTGTAATACGTGACGTATTCTATTCTATAGCGATTAGGTCTTCAAAATGTTTATTATAAACATACAGAATATTTTCGAATATTCTATGTCTATATTCACATATATATCGCTATTTCAGAGCATTTATTCCAATTTCTAATTTCTGCCGGACCGGCAACCGCTCTTTCAAACCAGTTCCTGTACACAGCTAAGTATTCTATAAGTCTCTAGCTGTGTCATTCTCGATAAAAGCACTGGATATGTAGTCCTGATGATTTCTAACAAGAATGAAACGCGTAGATTACTTCCCTTGCTTTTATCGAGAATCTAATTGTAATACGTGACGTATTCTATTCTATAGCGATTAGGTCTTCAAAATGTTTATTATAAACATACAGAATATTTTCGAATATTCTATGTCTATATTCACATATATATCGCTATTTCAGAGCATTTATTCCAATTTCTAATTTCTGCCGGACCGGCAACCGCTCTTTCAAACCAGTTCCTGTACACAGCTAAGTATTCTATAAGTCTCTAGCTGTGTCATTCTTGATAAAAGCACTGGATATGTAGTCCTGATGATTTCTAACAAGAATGAAACGCGTAGATTACTTCCCTTGCTTTTATCGAGAATCTAATTGTAATACGTGACGTATTCTATTCTATAGCGATTAGGTCTTCAAAATGTTTATTATAAACATACAGAATATTTTCGAATATTCTATGTCTATATTCACATATATATCGCTATTTCAGAGCATTTATTCCAATTTATATATATATATATATATATATATATATATATATATATATATATATGTTGTTATACTTTGGGAGGGTCATGTAGCCAATAAGAAACACACGCACCAGTTGCTTTCACTTCAATTTATTATATATTTATAAATTTACAAATTTATAAATTTCTGGTTGGTTGGTTGGTTCCACAACCAGATAGTTGTTTATATATAGTCATAGTCCTTTCGTCACACACTCTGTGACCTCTTCAGTGACTGGGGATTCCTTTCTTTGTTTCTGTGCCTTTCCTTTCTTCTGTCCTACGCCATTTTGTTTCTGTGTGTGTGTTGTGTGCTCAGTTTGCGCATGCGCCACATCCGGGTGTCTGTGTGTGTTTGTGTTCATTTATCTATTTGTTTATTTATTTACATGTTATTGGTTGGTTGTTTGTTCTATGTGTGTGTGTGTTTTCATTTTGTCCTTAATTGTAAGTTGTGATGTTGCTGTTCCACTCATATTTTCTATTTAATTTTGGTTGTAATTCTTTTATGTTTATTGCCTCTGTAATTTGTCTAAACATTGCATCTTTTCTGTGTGTAGATTCTATTTTTATTTCTATGTTCTCTAATTTTATTTCTCTGTTCTCTAATGTTACCCTTGTGTTCTATCTTAGCATGTTGGTAGAGTACAGATGATTCTTTATTATCTTGAAGGTCTTGCCAGTGTTCATTTATCCGTTCCCCTATACTACGAGCTCTCTCACCTATGTACACTATATTTTTGTTTCTACATTGTCCTTCAGTACATCTTATGTTATACACTACATTTCTAGTTTTACAGTTAATATGGGGGCTTATTTTACAGGTTATACATTTCTTATCTATACATGAGGGTCTTTGGAACGGGTATGTCTTGCTAATAAGTGTTTTTACGGAGGTACCTGGTCTTTCTACTATCTTAATATTGAGTTTATGTTTATTTAGGGCCCTTCTAAATGTGTAGGCTAGTTCGCCTCTAGGGATTGTATCGATGAACATTACACTCTGGTATTTATTGCTATCATACCATGAGTTTATTCTATTGGCCTTGTTCCTAGTTCTTTCTATTCTATTCCAAAATTTGCTCCTATACAAAGGGCAGGTCCCATTTATGTCATTATTTACCATTTTTTCCCATTTGGTTCTGGCTCCTCTATACACTCTGATTCTATCTCTCTGATTGTAGCCAGAGAACTGCATATGGTGGGTGAAGTGTTGTATGTGTCTCTCTAGTTCTTCGGGGTTGCACATGCGGGACACATTTCTCATCACCCGTACCAAATCCGCAATCAGTATGTTGATTTTGGTATGGTCCGAAATGGCCGAGTTTCGGTGGATCAGATGTTTGGAAGTCATGGGTTTGGCATAATGGGAATGGAGGATTTGTTTTTGGTTGTTAATGGTATCTAACCAGAGCTCTGTGTCTAGTACAGGTAATCGATGGTTGGGGTGTCTACTTGGGTAGTCTATAGTAACTCTAATGCTCTGGTGGATGGAGTTTGCTATTTGCTGGATGCTTTCCATTGTGTTTTTCTCTAGTTCCTGACTGTTCTCTAGTGGGGGTGTCTTAACTACGATGTTTATATCATCTACGTAGCGGGAGTACATTATCAGGGTTAAGCTGTCTTCTAATTGTTCTTTAAGTTTAAGTTTAAGTCTACTGTCCCACCATACCATGAATAAGTTAGCTATGTCGCCTGCAATGCTAATACCAATGGCTGCTCCTTCCTCTTGGGCATATGTTTTTCCATTAAATTTGAACATATGTTCCTTAAGGGTTAATTTTATGCTGGCCCCTACCGCATGTGCAATCATTTTCTTCAGTTCATCGTGGTTTTCGGGTGTCCGTATGGCTCTGGTCCACCCGTTCCATCTATCTGTGTGGGTTTTCTTGGCCATTGAGGTAATGGTAGGTGGTCTGCCTCTTGCTGGTCTTGTAGGGCACAGGTTGCTAAGGTCATGTGTCTAGGTAACTATTACTATGGGTAAGCTTAAGTAGAAGTCCCAGCTCACTGGTATCAATCCCACGGAACTCAACCTTGCTCTCGCTGATCATTTCTACGCATTTCTCCACAGCAAAATCCACATCAATAGATGGATACAGGGACACAACATCCATAGTGCCTATTATGCAGTTTGTTAGGTCCCCAGATCGGTTACTCACGCCGATTCTGCTGAGGAGGTCCTCCGTGCTGTCACATACATATGAAGCTAAACCGTATTTCTTTTTTATTATAAGTTGAGCCAACTTATGCAGCTTCATATGCAAATGAGATTAATCACCTCATTTACACAGACGAGAAAACTATATATTCTCACCTGTCCAGCAGTCGCAAGCGGTGGGAGGGACCGTCCTGACGAAGGCCAGTTAAACCTGAAATGCATAGAGGGTTGTCCCCCTTGCTTCTGCTGGTCATCAGCAGAGGGTGTTAGGCCCTGGTGGCTTCCTAAAACCGTATTTCTTTGGAGATACGAAATATTTATACATATTGTATAAAGCTATGCTTCAAGCGAAATCCTATTTCTTCTCTCTCTCTCTCTCTATATATATATATATATATATGTGTGTGTGTGTGTGTGGGTGTGTGTGTGTGTGTGTGTGTGTGTGTGTGTGTGTGTGTGTGTGTGTGTCTGTGTGTGTGTGTGTGTGTGTGTGTGTGTGTGTGTGTGTGTGTGTGTGTGTGTGTTTATGTGTGTGTGTTTATGTGTGTGTGTGTGTGTGTGTGTGTGTGTGTGTGTGTGTGTGTGTGTGTGTGTGTGTGTGTGTGTGTGTGTGTGTGTAAAAAGGTTAAAATGCTGAAAGATCCAGTTGCGAAAGTTATGCTATGCAAATTTCAAGCTCAATGTGGCACATCTATCAGCGTACAGAACGAATTACTCAACCAATGAGTAATCCACATGGATTCAGAAGTTAAAGTTTGAGTAAACAAATCCATGATTTTAGTATATGCTTTTATTCCTATGTCCTATAATGCAGCTTAAGAGAATGTTTTCCAATTACCATATTTCATATTTCCTTTCGTTGAAACACATGTAATACTATAATAAAATGTCTTAAATAGCTTCATCATTGTTCTGTATTTGTTATACGTGTA
The DNA here is from genome assembly GCA_964016885.1 of Eledone cirrhosa. NCBI lineage: Eukaryota > Metazoa > Mollusca > Cephalopoda > Octopoda > Eledonidae > Eledone > Eledone cirrhosa. The sequence continues at coordinate 353,818,547 of OZ024741.1, forward strand.
TTTCCACATGTAAATAAAATTACATTATCATACACTGCACATTAACGATTGATCATGGTTTGTTTCTCAAACATATATAGAGGTATAGCATTATCAATATCTTTATACATACAGACACAGGCCCACATACACACACTGACGTACCCCTCCCCTACACACACAATAGCAAGTATTTTTGTTTTAGCCAGAAGCTCTACTGATATGAAATACATGCTTTCATTGATATATTATTTTTCATAGTAATATTTAGTTGAATAAAGTTTAGGAAACAATGCCAAATGTATTATACACAATATATGAAAGAGCCCTTGGCACGCTCCATTTTAACAGGAAGTAAACGTCAATGAAATCACAGTTTCTTTTCCCTCTTTGTCTTTCCTTTACTACGAATAATCACTGTCCGTTTATATATATATATATATATATATATATATATATATATATATATATATATATATTATTAGAAAGTGAGGTTTTTTTTTACAAAATGAAAAATAACCGAGCTGTCCTACACGAGTGAAAGTATAAAGTAAAAAAGATGAAATCGAAAATGCAACTGGAGTCTTATTTTTTAAAAAATATATATATTTATTTGGTTCCTTTACCGGTTTCGCAGTTCTTCTGCTTTTCAAAAGTAGAGTTGAGATGGAGGGTTTGTGGTTTTTCTCACATCATATATATATATATATATATATATATATATATATATATATGTATGTATGTATGTATGTATGTACGTACGTATATATATATATATGTATGTATGTATGTACGTATATATATATATATATATGTATGTATGTACGTATATATATATATATATGTATGTATGTACGTATATATATATATATATATGTATGTATGTATGTACGTATATATATAGGAGAAGGAAAACTCTGATATAACACCTGCAACCCTGATGGTTTCCAATGATGTTGACTTGTTCTTCTTTTTGGTAAATATCATCTTGGTTAAGAGAGTGGGACTGGCTTTGTGCAGTGCCTTTGCTCACTATAAAAGCTTCACAGCACAGGCATTGCTTTATATCTGGAGATCTCTCTGCACTTGTCGTCACATGGTACCACGGGCTCAACACTATGTGTCAATAATTGTCACAAGTGTAGTGTTTGTACCAGAGTTTTCAAGTCGCTGGCTGGACTAAAAAGTCACACTTATTCAGCGCATCGGTAGGGGTTCTCCTACATGGATATAAAGTAGTGGCCGTACTCGAAAACGAGTTGGCAGCCACCATATATATATATATATATATGTATGTATGTACGTATATATATATATATGTGTATGTATGTATGTACGTATATATATATATATATGTATATATGTATGTATGTATGTACGTATATATATATATATATATATATATATATATATATATATATATACATATATATGTATATATGTATGATTTGTTTTTTTAGAAAAGTGGATGAGGGCGCGCGTCTACCTGAAATGAAAAAAAAAACGTTTTGTAAAAAGAGCTATATTTTATATATATATATATATATATATATATATATATATATATATATATATATATATATAAAATATAGCTCTTTTTACAAAACGTTTTTTTTTTCATTTCAGGTAGACGCGCGCCCTCATCCACTTTTCTAAAAAAACAAATCATACACAAAACGCCAGCACCAACAGTTTTGCAAGAGATGTCAACATGAATGGACCTGTTATATTTATCTAAAGACATTTTTTCCAATTCCATCCTGCCCGTCCCCTCTATCTATTTTATTTCTCATTCTTTCTTCTGGTGAAGGACTAGCGTCCGAAACGTTAAAGACCCTCTTCCTGCTATATCAAGCGTTAACCTAATATATACCTTCCATATACTGTACCGATTGTGTTGTTATTTCTGTTTACCTTTTACACACTCATATATATATATATATACATATATATATATATATATATATACATACATATATATATATATATATATATATATATATATATATATATATATATATATATACATATATATATATACATATATATATATATATACATATATATATATATATACATATATATATATATATATATATATATACATATATATATATATACATATATATATATACATATATATATATATATATATACATATATATATATATATATACATATATATATACATATATATATATATATATATACATATATATATACATATATATATATATATATACATATATATACATATATATATATATACATACTTTTTTTTAAATATATATATATACATATATATATATATATACATATAGATATATATACATACATAAAAACATGTAGAATTTCCAAAACTAATCAGATTAGAGCAAACATCACGGACGCTCTATCTCAAAATTATTTTTGAAAAGCATTAGAAATGCGCAACCGGTAAAACTTAAAACCAAAGCTGAATACTAACCAATACTATTACTAATTCTCACTTATTCCTAATTAAACTATTTTTCACTGTGAACAATTTGTCAGCATTTTCTTTTCCGTTTACCAATATATCATAACTTGTGTGTTACACCTCTATTCTTTTATATATATATATATATACATATACATATATGAAAAGAATCAGAACCCCGGCGGCTGAGCCCCGGCCGTTTCGACAGGTATATCCGAATTGGTCTAGTTCGTATCTAGTGGTCGAAACGGCCGGAGCGCAGCCGTCGGGTCCTGAACCTTTTCATATTACCCACTCTCGTACCCCAAGTATCGATTACTCTGGTGGGTTATGGTCTAGCTGGTTTTTACCACATGCTATCTCCAAGAGATGGCAACATGAATGGATCTGTTATTTTTCTCTAAAAATATTTTTTCAAATTCCACCCCGCCCGTCCATTCAATCTATCAAATTTCTCATTCTTTCTTCTGGTGAAGGAATAGCGTCCGAAAGCTTAAGACCCTCTTCTTACTATTTCAAGCGTTAACCTAATATACTCCTTCCATATTATTTCTGTTTGCCTTTTACATATATATATATAAGGAAAAAAGATGAAATCGAAAATGTAACTGGAGTCTTTTTAAGAATATTTATTTGTTTTCTTTACCGGTTTCACAGTTCTTATGCTTTTCGAAAGTGGAATTGAGATGGAGGGTTTGTGTTTTTTCTCGCATCTGGTTGGTATTTGAATGCTAAATTGAATGTTTGTAAAAAATAATATATATATATCTTTTATATATATATATATATATCTATTCTCTACCCTGTCGCCACAATTTTAACATGCTAACCTTACCCCCCACACAAACATACACACACATATAACACACATACACACACACAAATAAATCCCTTCTCCATTTCTACTAATGGAATCATTTTCCTACACACACATCAGCTCGCAAATAAGAATATACTGTATATCTCTATTTTCTATCCTGTCACCACCACCACTATCAATACAAACATTCAATTTATTTCAATAGAAAATCTGGATTTTGACACCTCAGCGCATCAACCATACTCACTGAACCAGATCAATTCTTCCCATCCCTTTTTTCTTGACCATTATCTTTTGTTTTACACAAAACTCTCTTTGACAAATCATGTGACTGTGAAAAGCATAAGAACTGTGAAACCGGTAAAGGAAACAAATAAATATTCTTAAAAAAGATTCCAGTTGCATTTTCTTTTCCTTATACTTTCACTCGTGTAGGACATCTCGTTTTTTTTATCATTTAAAAAATAAACTCATTTTCTTTATATATATATGACTCTATTCTCCACCTTTGATGGTATATATTACATGACTTGTTTTGTTATATTCAATATTACAAGTTACATACCTCACTTATATCGCTTGTACTTTAGCATTCTTTTTTATCTTCTATTTTCGTGTAGGGAGGAATATGTTGGGGCTAATGGCTCGAAGGAATATTGGTAGAACCTAAAAGTAATAACCGCCACCAAATTAAAACACAAGCAGCTTGATATTGTAGTTTTGGACCACACATTAAAACAATGCGCCGTTGTAGACGTCAGTTGCCCACTCGATGTCAATGTAATAAGAAAAATGCAAGAGCAGGAGGATATATATATATAAATATATAAATGTGTGTGTACGTATGTATGTATATATATATATATATATTTATATATATATATATATATATTTATATATATATATATATATAGAGAGAGAGAGAGAGAGGGGGGGGAGAAGTAGAAACACAACAGTTAGTTCACCATACCGAGAACAATTGTTTCACCTTAGCGGATCTTCAGCTCGTACTGGTCATGGTTATACGGAACAGGATGTACAACCGTATGAACGCGTATGCGCAGAAATGGTCACTTCACCCAAGCGATACAAAGCCACAGGCGAAAGGTGTAAGGGAGATAACTGCGAAAGTCCGGAAAAGGTGGTCGAGTTGATTAGAAAATTAGAATATTGTTGTTATTCAATCCGGAGCTTTGTAGTTATGCAAGAGGTGTTTCCAGATATGAGGACAACGTGAGAAGATTTCATTCCTTAAATTTAGGCAATCGCTATTGCGTAATCTCCTTAGAATATTTATTCTTTCTTCAATACACAGTCCACAAGACGGATTGCCCCTTGCGTATGGCTTGGACTTAGTGATGGCTTTCCATTGAATGGAGTAGTCTATACCTGAGTCCTTGGTGGTTGAGGAAGCGTTCCTTAAATCGTCCCTCCGCCATACCTACATACGATTTGACCTCCTGTGGTTGATTTGGTCGGTTGGAAGTGACCACAGTTTCATAAACTACAGCGGGTGTGTTGCATTGCTGTTGAAGGGGACAAGCTTCAGGCTTTCGGCAAGAGCATCCTGGTGGGGTGCCGCTCTTAGGACTGTTGGTGATGTGGGCCTTCATATTCTTAACGCAGGAGTAACCTAGTTTTACTCTGTGTCTGTTAAAGGTGGAGTGGTATTTGTGACCTATGGGAAAGTGTCTATCTAAGAGTGCTAAAAAAATGTTCCTACATTAGTTTTAACGTTGAGTGAGAAGGGAGGGGAGAACCAGATAGTTTGTCTATTGTTATGATTTCTTTTCTTATTGCTGTTGTTGTTAGTGGAGGAGCAAGTAATTGGTTGCGAGAAGCCACTGTTAGCTAATGCAGTGTTATAGTAGGTGCCGCTCTGTCAAAGATAGTCTTATAAGAGGAGAGGTTAGAGATTCTAGTACTGATATTATTTACGAAGTTTCTAAAAACAGTAGGAGGGTGGCATGAATCCTTGTGTATATAATTAAGTTTTTCGTTTAGCTTATGGAAGGGTTTGAAGGTATGTGTGCGAAGGTCTAAATTAATGTCTAAGAAATCTATGCTAGAGAGGTGGTAGCTACTGTTATCCTAAGTCCTAATTCATTAAAGGTAGAAGTTAAGCCTTTTTTAAACCGGTCTAGGTCGTGACCACTTTTATGGCTCGATAAGGTCAGGCCATCGTCGCGGTATAATCCCGTGTGGAAGTCCGAGAATCTAACACGTAATATATCTAAAATAAATAGGCCAACCAAGGCGCATACGTCAGCACTGTCAAACGATCCCATGGAGACGTCGAATAGTTCTGAAGTGATTGACTTCTTTGCCCAGGCAGCAAGGCTTCTGAATTGATGTCGTGGTAGGCCATAGGGTTAGCCTTCTTATATTTAGAGGTAATAGCGTTATGTGCCAAATGGCTGTAAGTAGTGTTGTGGACTTCATAAATATTATTGGTTTTGTCAGAAAGAATGAAAGTGTTATTGGAAACCTAAATTTCTTAATATATATATATATCATTTCTAAGTTAATATATATATATATATCATTTCTGAGTTAATATATATATCAATTCTAAGTTTTATATATATATATATATATATATATATATATATATATATATATATATATATATATATATATATATTAACGGGATCTTCTAAAGATCTCGTCAAGGGTGAAATCAGCGATTCTTTGCTTAAACTTTAATCTGTTATTTTAATAAATATTTGCTCTATGGTTTTATATATTTTGATATATATATTATCCTTATCGAGCCCTCTTCAAATTTTAGTCTTCACATTTATTATTATTACTATATATTTATATATATATATATATGTAAGCATGTATATGTATATATATATATACACATATATATATATATATATATATATATATATATATATGAATGTACGTATAGTATATTTGGCAATATACCGTATGTTTAATTAAAAACATTTTGAAGACCTTGCGCTATCATTTTTAAAGTAGTGACTATGTCACTTACTTCTTTTTTAGGCAAAAGAAGGGGGAGAAGCTGACAGATTCTGTTTCACGCTGTTGAACATTATAGAGGCTGGATTCTTATAGAATTCCAGTAATAATCAGGAACTGATTATACAGAGCGATTGCCGGTCCAGCAAAAATAAAAAAATTAGGATTGGTGCTCTGAAATAGCGATGTATACATGAATGTATGTATAGTATATTTGGAAATATACCTTATGTTTAATTAAAAACATTTTGAAGACCTTGCGCTATCATACGGTATATTGCCAAATATACTATACATACATTCATGTATACATCGCTATTTCAGAGCACCAGTCCTAATTTTTAATTTTTGCTGGACCGGCAATCGCTCTGTATAATCAGTTCCTGATTATTACTGGAATTCTATAAGAATCCAGCCTCTATAATTTTCGGCAAAGGCGAATGAGGATCGCCAACAGCGTGAAACAGAATCTGTCAGCTTCTCTCCCTTCTTTTGCCGAAAAATGAAGTAAGTGACATAGTCACTACTTTAAAAGTGATAGCGCAAGGTCTTCAAAATGTTTTTAATTAAACATACGGTATATTGCCAAATATACTATACATACATTCATGTATACATCGCTATTTCAGAGCACCAATCCTAATATATATATATATACTGTATATATATATACTGTATATATATATACTGTATATATATATATATATATATATATATATATATATATATATATATATATATATATATATATCAGGTTACATATATACCAATATTAAACTGGTTAGACCATTATTCAAGAGAGTACTCGATACCTTGGGATAGTAAAATGCGACTATATTAGATAGAGTCGGGGCCCGACTCTTTCTCATATATATATATATATATATATACTAGCAGATTTACCTGGCGTTGCTCGGAGTTTGAAATTATGCTAACAATATACAGCTAGGAAGTAAAAGAAGAAAATTATTTGTCCCCAACCTGTGAAAATAAGCAGAAGTCTTCAATAATTAATGCAAACGAATATTTAGTGCAATCTTTGTACACATAAAACTATGCTGATAATGAAGGAAACTTTTGTTTTAACTGATTTCTTCATTGTAATAATAGTTTTTTTTAATAAATTCACAATATCCTGGAAACATAGATAGTGACTGCCTCAAATGTGGACGAAATTACTTTAAAAATGTAAAAGTTGTAGGTCCCAACGGTTTGATTGGAAAGTCCCATAAGGATTGTTTTTAGATTGACTTCTCCCTTACAGCATACACTTTAGAAAAAACAATATTCTTGTATTACCTCGACGGCATAGGCAATGCCTGCCTCACATTTGGTAAAAAAAAGCTTGAAAATTGTAAAAGTAATTGCAACTTTTAATTTGCATGGAAAATCCCATAAGGATTTTGTCTTCATTGTTATCTCCCTTACATCATGCACTTTAGAAAAATTAATTTTGCTATCGATTTTTTATGGCTCAACGTGGGTCGATTTTTTAAAAAAATTGTGACCATCTTAGCGACAGGTGCAACGTGCACAGAAAATTTGGTCAAATTCAGTTGGGAATTGTAAAAGCCTTAGGTGTCCAAATTTGTCCACACACACACACATCCTCGCTTATATATATATATATATATATATATATATATATATATATATATATATATATATATATATATATATATATGCAAAGAAGCAAGTAGGGCCATCATATACATCAATGTGAACATAGATATACCTAGAGAAAATGCAAAGTAATAATAGAATGCCCTATACTTAAATAATACACTCAGAAAACCAAAGCCAACAATAGAAAAGATATCTAATGGATAAGATATATATATATACAGGCTGCGGACGGTATTTGGGAACAGATTTGTGGTTTTAAAAAAAGCTTATATGATATCAGAAAAAAACTGTATTCTTATATAAATAACATAAACATAAAGCTAAATTATCAGGCTTTCAAAGAATCTTTGGTGCTATGGGGGAGGTGGGGTGTTCATTGACATTTTTCTCAACGATGCTCCATGCATAGTAATCCAATGATTGAGATCTGGAGAATTAGGAGGCCAAATGTTGGGGGTAATGTGATCATGCAAATTGTCAGCCAGCCATTCTTGTGTCATTTGAGCCTTGTGTGATGGTGCAGAATCTTGTTGAAAGACATAAGGCCTTCCATTACATACACTGTTGATCCAAGGCTTAACAACTTTATCCCGAACCTCAATATATGCAGCAGCATTCACCCTAAGACCTTGTGGGAAAATGTGAGGAGGCATCACATGTCCTTCATTGCTAATAACACCCAAAACCAGGGTCTGCACATAGCTACCTATCATTTCTTGTTAGTTTTGTGGTCCTGGTCAAAGTTTTTCTCATCTGAGAAAAACCAAATCACACCATCTTCTGATGGATTTTTAAGTTTGTTCAAAAGTCTTTTGGATCTGATTAAACGGTTTTCTTTTGTTTTTTTCTGAAATGAATTGACCTCTTCTCATCACGAAAACTTTGTATCTGATATCTTCATGCACAACATTTCCGATTGTTTTTTCTGACACACGAAAATGTTTTGCAATTGACCTCATTGATTTTCCTGGATTATTTTGCTTAACTTCCTGAATAAATTCAGGTGTCTTGATAAAGTCAGAGCATTTGGATGGTTTTTTTTACATTTTGATACAGGTAATACGCTTCCATCTTCTTTCTCTAACTCACACCGAATCTTGTGGACAAAAGATCTTGCAACTTTCAGAAAAGGAAAAATTTCTAAATCACAATGCTTAGCCTTCAAAGCCAAAATCACAGCATGCCTTTTCATTTCATTAGTAAGCATAGTTATTTTCTGAAATGGAAGTTCAATAAAAATTAGTCAAATAAAATAATGACTAAAAATACATGTGTCCTCAAATGCCTTCCGCACCCTGTATGTATATATATATATATATATATATATATAATTCTGCAGCACATCCCCAGTGTAGCAACTTCAGGCTTTATATATATATATTCTATCTATACAAATGTACACACACACACACACACACACACACCTGCAGTTACAACAGCTAGTTTGAAACACTCTGGAATTAGAAATTGAAACGACTGGTGCTCAGCCGTTGGGGTCCCGATCTTTATAATATAACCATACTCTACTACTCCAAGTATCGAGTACTATTTTGAGTAATGGTCTAACTAGGTTCAAACTGGTTCTATCCTGATTTACATATATGTATATGTGTGTGTGTGTGTGTGGTGTAAGTGTGTGTGTAAGAGAGAGAGAGAGAGAGAGAGCGCAAAATTAGGCAAAACGAGTTGTGGAGATGAAATATTGGGAAAGTTTCTTAATGTGTCGGCTATACTTTGTTTCTGCCTAAGTCCAACCATATTTTGTCTTAGACGGAAGTAAGTAGTTGTAAATGTTAGACTGGTACATATACAATGTGTGTGCTCCTTTCCTTCATTCATCATTATTGACATCACATTGAGAAATCTAATCAAACGTTACTGAAATTGTTAGTGTTCTTGCCCTTGGTATATTGATCAGGCATCAATCTTAAAACAACTGAAATATTTGTATTTGCTTCATCGCTATTTCTATAATTGTTGTTGAGAAAGTTCAGCAATCCAAATTCCGATATTTAATCAATTATATTAGCTTCTTGCTAGAGACATGCCTCCGTTTTTATTCAATCGCTGTATACATAGTGTCTATACCATTCTATATACAACTGTTATGATATCTTCTTACCATGCGTCTTTAACTCTAAAAAAAAAGAACTTCGATTGGTTAACTTTAGTCGTTTGGTTTAAATCGATACTTTACGGTTTTTTCTATGAGGAAATGTTTCATTCCTTTATCGTTGCAGCTTATAATTTCTGCTTTATGGACTTTTATGGAAGAAATGTCTATGAAAGGGATTTAATGTGCTCATATAATGAAAACTGAAGATTATTCAAGTGAGGAAATGTTATTGTAAATATATGTTGATACTAATTTTATTGCATCACCATTATCCAAGTCTATCCACTAGAGCGTTGGCAGTCCATGTCGTGACAACGATATAAAAGACTTCAAGCTACTCGTCTAACAGTTATCTCCTGGTAATCTGAACATGACTTCAAGTCAATAAAATGTAAAATGACGCAGTAATAAGCTGAAATCGCTACACCAGTGTTACACAGACACTGGACTTGTCGTGGTGTAAACATATATCATGATGGAGTAGATCGCCTCTATTTTGCCGAAATATAAATTAACTATCCTATACTATGTTATAAACTGTTGGTTAGACACCAGTATATTACAAGAAGGAACAGTCTTAAATTAAAAGAATTCTTTACTATTAGAAGAAAAACTAAAACAACACATTTAGACTCACTTGCACACTTGTTATATAACGCATTGATTCAAATATAACTTAAATCTGCCTTAACTTCACCAGATCTCATATGGGTATCCATTATTTTTCAATTGCCAATCATCTTGTCTATATATTCTTCTAATATTTTGATTAATTATGTTTCTTCAGAATCGATAAAATAATCACCTAAGAAGAATCAATCCACTACATCTTATCCTATAACGTTGGCATTCTACCCCATTAAAAGGAGTTCAATGTTGTTCCGGAAACAAAACAACCTATATTTACTTGCTGTTTTCATATTTAAATCAAAAATACAAATCGAAAATCGAAAGCGACTCGACAAAAACCTTTCATTCTTTTGATCTTTATTTGTTCTGTTTTGGTGTTTAGTTGCTCTTATCTAGGGGCAATTAAAACTATATTTTCTAATTATTCTAATTTGTCTATTCAGCATAGTACGCTGATGTGTGTAAATATATAAAACTAAGATGCAATATATTTATCATGTGATATATATATACATATAAGATAACAACAAATAACAAATTTTCTGAAGTTAGACATTCAGGTTTCTCGAAAATACATAATTTATAATGTGAGAAACATATAATTGATTATACATTCATTATAGTTCTTTCAATATTTATTTATTTAAATCGCCGATGTTATATATTCTGAAACAAAACTATGACTACGTGAATTAAACCATAATTAAACAGAAACAATATAATCCTTATACAATAAAATTGTGCATATTACATCCAAATGGCGCTTAGCTGGTTTCTTGAACACAATTATTAAAAAGTATTCTATCTTCCCTAGGATATTTTCCTCTTCTTACGGATGATGTCCGACAGAATTGATTCAAGTAGTCAACGAAAATCCACACCTTGTATATTCCTGACTGTGTATAGAGAAATGACAGAGAAATTGTTCGAAATTATCGAATTTTGAAAGAAAGAAGAAAAACGTATAGGAGTGTTTTGCAAATAAATAGGTTTTGTTCCTGTTGGCATTCCATAAAGTCGTGCATCTGACGTCATTAACAAGCTACGCCGTGTTTTCTGATATTTGTTGTTACTGTTCTATTCGAATTGTATGGAACTTGATGTGAAGTAGGGTGTAAGACGTGGTAAGAATATGCTGTAAGCCATATATGAGGTGTGGTATTCTAGATGCAAAATTGGCGGAAATCAACGAATAAATAACGGAACTGCTACAAGATGACGTGTTGCTCGAACAACAAGTGTTGTGGACAGTATGATTTTATCATGGAGAACAACAAATAAAAACGTGTTTAGGTATCGACTACGAAACTTGTAATTAAATATAGAACATCGTTTGTGAATGTTCGGGCGCAAACAGAATTGTACATTGGTGTTATAGTTATATATAATATAAAACACTATTTTCTGCGTGAAATAAATATATAAGTTGTTGCATCTCCCGAGGAACAAAGGAAATAAGACGTTGATATTGATTTCAATGGTTACATGATTGCCATTATAAGAATTCTGATCATGTGTTTCTTTAAGGGGTATCCTTTCAATCTTTTTACAAAACTATAACTATTTTTATATTATTATGTTATATAACTGAGAGCAGTAGATTCAGGAAAGTGTCGAACAAAATGCTTGGCCGTATTTATTTATGATCCTATACGTTCTGTGTTCAAATCTCGCCTTAGTCAACTTTGTCTTTCGTGGCTCGAAAAAATAAACATTAGATAGATAAATTTCTTTATTAGTCACAAGGGCACAAAAGATGGAGACAAATACAAATGGAGAGTTTACATACAGGTATATGAAAATAAAACTATTAATAAAATAACAAATAACAATTGGAATCCTCAATAGGAGGAAGGCGTTACACAGGGGTTGTACACACCCAGAAAAAAAGTACAACCCTCATCTCCAGGAGCACCAAGAGTGAGTACTCCCCTCCTCTCTTTCTATTTTTCCTCAACCTACAGGCTTATATAGAGAGAAGGCCCAACCACTCGGGCCATCTTTGCCACATTCACTCACCTTTTATAAAATTTGCTGGGGTACAGCACCTCTCTCTCCATCCTGATTCTTCTTCCAAAATGATATTTGAAAAAACGAATCAGTTGTTCGCCGGAGAGAAAGGTGTCTGACCCTTTTAACCTCGTCCACCATATAACCTCTTTCACCATAGCCATAACACATAGGAAAACTGCCTCTCCTTCGTTTTTGAAGGAGGGGGGCGGTTTGATCATGACAATGGACTCGGTGGTCAACTGGATTGGTCCCACCCGCGACAATAGTCGTTCTACATAGTCCCACAGGTCGGTAACGCCCGGGCAGTGTACAAATGCGTGTGCGTCGGTTTTCTCGTCGCGCACGAATCTCTGACAGATCTTTTTTGAAGGGACCCTTCCCGGGCGCCCGTGTCTGTAGAGCTTGTCACGAACTGGTAGAGCTCCCCGGTAGCACTGCCAGGCCAGGGACTGTTGGCAGTTGTCCATCGGTCCCGGGCGGAAGGTTCTACCGAACAGACTGGCCAGTTCGTCTTCCTCTACGCCTAGAGTTTCTCCGAGCGCGTCGTCGCACTTGCTGCGGACCAACCCTCTATAGAATGACGAAGTGGAGTCTCCACTGATCGCCGGGTCCGCCTGCTAGAGGGCTGTGAGCGCCTGAGCACATTCGATGTGCCAGTCGCCCATTTTCCTCGGTCTTTGCTTGATACAGGGTTGCAGCTCGGTCGTCAACGAAACGAGTAGTGGGAATGCTCGCCTCACACCGGTTGTCTGGTGAGGAATACGTGGAGGTGCCGCATCGTGAGCGCGTGTTTGTGTATCGTCAGCCACGGCATCCCCAGCCCTCCATTGGAAGGGTATTGGCAGCAGATGGATCTTCTCACCAAAGGAGCCCGCTTCTTCCAAAGGAATTGGAAGAGTGCGCGCTCCATTTTGGTGAGCGTTTTGGCAGGACAAGGCACGGCGGCCAAGCGGTAGTAGATGACGGCCGCTATAAAAGTGTTCGCCACCTCTGTTCGGTCTTTCAAGGATAGTTGCACTCGGCCCACTTCTGGGTGAGCGCAAACACCTTGGCCGTCACCTCGTTCCAGTTCTTCTCCACCTGGAGGTCCGGTCAAAACCAGACCTCCGAGCAGCTTTAGCGGTCCTTCCGTCCAGCGTCCGACGACGCCATCAGAAGGCATCGGTTTGCCTCTCCACGTGCCGAGATGCAAACCGAAGGATTGGTCCCGGTTCAGCTTCGCTCCTGTGAACCTTTCGTATTACTTCAGTAAGGTGCCGACCTCCCCGATTTGCGAGGTGCTCGACACCATTACTGCCACGTCGTCGGCGTAGACCGACACCGCTTTTCGCAGTCCCGGTTCCAAAGGGATGCCCTGCAATAGCTCCAACTTCCGCAGTAGTGACTCGAGAGTCAGTACGTACAGAAGGGGGGAGAGAGGGCATCCCTGTCGGGTGGATCGCGTGATATGGAACGGCTCCGAGAGGTAGCCGTTCACCTTGACCCTTGAGCAGATGTTGCTGCTGTGCATTGCAGCAATCCAGCCCCTGAACACGGGTCCGAAGCCTGCCGCCTCGAGCACCGCAACCAAGTAACGATGGTCAACCCTATCGAAAGCCTTAGACTGATCCAAGTTGATCAGGCCGCCACCGAAGCCGGGTTTACACTACCCTCTCTATGATGTATCGCATGAGGTGGAGGTGTCGTGTATGGACATGGTCGGGATTGCGCATGTCTGCGCTTCTCCTACCAGGTTTTAGACGACAAGCACCAGCCTCTTTGCCAACACCTTGGCCGGCAAAATCTGTAACTCTGTGTTTAGCAGAGTTATGGGCCGGAAGTTGCCTATGTCATCCCCCCTTATTCTCGTCCTTCCTGACTAACGTGACTACGCCCTTGGTTACAGAACTGGGAATACTCCCGTTCTGCTGCCAGTTGCAGTAGACCGCTTCCAGGAGACCGGAGAACAAGTCTGGTATTGCTACGTAAAATTTGTAGGGTAGACCGTCGAGACCTGGAGATTTTCGTTTGCAGCATTGGCTCAGCGAGTCTCCTATCTCAGCGGCCGAAATCGGCCTTTCGCAGGACTTCGCCTCGCTGTCCGAGAGTCGCAGCAGGCCGTCGAGGTATGGACCGAAATCCATAGCCCCTCCCAGCGCGCCGCCTTGCCCGAACAGTTGAGTAAAGTGCTGCTGAAAGGCCGCGCACATCTGCTTCGGCTCACGTATCACGCGTCCGTATTGGTCCTTCAAAGACCGAATTGTGGACTTGTGGCCACTTTTCGCCTCCGTCACTCGGGCTCTGCTAACAGCTTTGTTTCCCAGAGCACGTATTTTACTACTGACAACGCATCCTTCATGCTTTGCGTCGAAGAACTGGTCCAAGGCCGTTCTCGTTGCTAGCACGCTGGCTACATTGCCACTCCTCAGTGCCTCTTCTACTTTATCTACCAGCTCCTTTTCGGTCTTATTTCTATCTAACACTAATTCTTTACTAAAACCTATTGAGTCTAATCTAACTTCCCTCTTGAGAGAGTACCACCATCTGTTGTTGACAATGGCGCCCGTCAAGTGCTGCTTAACTAAAGTGCTAATCCGTCTACTGTAGGCTTTGCATGTCGGTAACGACAAGTTCAGCTTCCAGAGCTAGGTCCCTGTCTATGGGTTCTGTCAAGGTTGACTAAACAGGTCACTAGTTTGTGATCTGAATAGGCAACCATGAACATTTGTGGACAGCTTAACATGTCCCTATCGCTAACTCTAACTAGAAGCCTATCTAGGTACGCTCTAGATGTTCCGCTATGGTTGGTCCACGTCCACAGTGGCACAGTTGTAAAATCTAGTCGATATCTATCGGCCAGTTGAAATGGGCCGATTAACATTTTGAGGCTGTTACACCCCCTCTATTGGGACATGCTCCCACATCGTCCCAACGTGCATCTAGGATTCCATTCTAGTCCCCCACTAACAACAGAGAGCGGGACGTTCCCTGAAAAGTCTCTAGACGTTTGAAGAAGTCTGGCCGCAGTGTCCCGGATGGGGCATATGCGGCCACCAGCCTGAAGGATCCACCTTCACTGCCGTCAACGTCTAGGACCACCAGTCGACCTTCCGGGTCCAGATGTACCGTCTGTGTTACGAGGTCCAAGTCTTTCCGCAGCAAAACGGCAACCCCACCCCCATCTTCCTGCTGACAGAGAGATGCGTAGATCTCAAAGTCGTCGAAGATGGGGGCCAGTTGTCGCTTGCTGTGGATCCTGGACTCGCAAATGGCTACTGCATCCATACTGTACGACCTGAGGTAGTTTAAGAGTTTACCCTGTTTCCAGGGCATCCCCAGGCCGCGTATATTCACACATCCAACTCTTATATTGGCCATGCTGGTGCTGAAAAGTTAAAAGAAGAGGAAAAGAAATCACTCACCTCTTCGTCTCCTGGGGACTAGGCTGCACAATTTCCATGGGGGTGTTGGAGGGGTTGTTTGGTGGGGTGATGGTCTCTGGCGGGGTGGGGACGGAGATGTTTGGTGGGGAGGGGGTGTCAGGTGGGGTGGGGTTGTCTGGGGTGGGGTGGGGAAACATTTCAAAAGGACGAGGTTATAGGGTTTAACGCAGGGGCTCCCTACGTCGTTAGGAAATTTTTCTTTTAACAGTTTATGTGTGTCCATGGAGATCCTAATCATTTTAAGATTATGATTCTCCGAAGAGGGTGTAAAAGTGTTCTCTTCGGTCTCCACCGAAGGGTTTTTATATATGGTGTCTGTTAAAGTTTTATTGTTAGTATTTATGTAGGTGTAACATTTTTGTTGTGTTGTGTTGCTTTTTGTCTGTGGTTCTTGTGTGTGTTTACGTTTTGTAGTAGGTGTTTTGTTTTCAGGAGGGGGTGTTTTTGTTTATGCTGTTTGCCTCTCTTGTGTTAGTGTTTGTGTGTTTGTTGCATTTTTGTTTGTGTTATGTCTTTTCTTTTTTCTTTTTACTGGTCGGAAAGGCTCTCCCTCATCGTCACTGTGTGACGGTGATGAGGCCTAATCCGTGTTGTTGGGGAGCTGTTATGTGTGTGGGTGTTTCTGGAGTTATTTTAGGTGGGGAGGGGTAGGGTGGGACTGTGTTTGTCGTTTGTTTTATTATCACTATTTTTTTATGTTGTTGTTGTTGTGTTGGTGGTGGTGATTGTTCTGCTGGTGTTGCAGGTGTTGGTAGTAATGCTTCTTTTTGGCTAGTTAGCCGAGGACAGGAAGCTCTCAGGTGACCCCTGCTTAGGCAGTGGTAACATGAGGGCCGCCTACCCTCGACCGAATGTTTATGTATATAAGCCCATCCAGCAGCACATGTTCCGGGATCCTAGCTATTCGTTCTGGCATCATTTGGACCAGAATTTCCAGGCTAGTTCCGCTGAACAGGTTGCCGGAGGACTTACTACCGATATTATTGAGTCTTTTTCGAGGTTTAAAAATCCACATAGTACCCACCAAATATCAATATTTGGTGTGATACTTTGGATTTTTATTTTCTGTGTTCTTTTCCCCATGTAAGTAGGGAAAAAGGTGACACAATTGGCGACACAGAATATTTCTGTGCCGTCAGTTGGTCTTTCATCAGAATGGATAGACTCCCGTAGAGTCTACCCTTCTGAATGAAAGCAATGTCTTTTAAGGCATCTTCTAAAACCAACTCAATTTCGCCTTGTGAAAGTTGAGTTGGTTTTCGGGTTTTGTTTGAGACTGTCCTGAAAACCACAGTTTTCAAAGCAGCTTCTCTTCGCAAATCTGGGGGAGAGTTTATGGAGAATGATCCGTTCTCCCCAAAAGTTATGTACTGTCTGGCGTTATTCAAAAGCTCATTTGCATTTGAAATATCTACCGGGGTGTAGCTTACCGTTTTCTTTACGGTTTGCGCAAACGATATTTTGTCGTTTACTTCCTTGTTGCAGTTATTGGTCATGTTGTTGTTGTTATTGTTCTTGTTGTTGGTGTTGTTTTCATTCATAGCATTGTTGTTGTTGTTGTTGTTGTTGTTGCTGGTGCCACTGGTTGTGCTGTTTTTGTTCATTGTTTCACACTTTTCGTTTTGGTTTGTTGCCATGGCAACGTCAAGTTGTCGGTCAGCAGATGGGGAAAATCCTTCCTCTTGCTGATCTTTTTCTTTGACATCTGCTACTATGACAGTGGCAGAGGGAAGCTGTAAGCATATCTTCCCCTTTCCTCCTTCGAATGTTGGTGAAGAAGCTTCAGCCATTTTCTTTTTAAATATTAGTTTTTCCAAAAACATTTGTATGAACTATTTCGCCTAAAGGCGTAGAATATTTTGAGAGACTGACCAGATCAAAATTTGACCTGGCATCCCTCTACAAATTGGTATAAACATGAAGGTTCACAGTTAAGAATGTCTATAGAAATTTATACAGAACTTACCCAGCAAGTTTCACGCGTGTGTCCATCCCAGAGATAGATAGATAAGTTTCTATTTATTTGCTATGAGGGCACAAAAGGAGGGGACAAATACAAGGGGGGAGTTTACATAAAAGAACGAGTAAAAAAAAAACAAATACCAAATATAAAATTAACAATACAGTCCTCAATAGGGAGGAGGCGTTTTGGGGGTATACACACACCCCCGAAAAAATGTGTAACCCTTTTCCTTGGGAGCACGGAGAGGGGGTGCTCCTTTTCACTTCCACCTTTCCACCTACAGGCTGATAAAGAGAGAAGGCCCATTCACACGGGCCATTCTCGCTACTTTCACCCACCTTTCATAAAACTTGCTGGAGTAGAGCACCTCTCTCTCCATTCTGATCCTTCTCTTAAAATGGTATTTAAAGAAAAGGACCAGTTGTTGGCCGGAGAGAAAGGTGTCCAACCTCAGCCCTTTCAAACGTGTCCACCATACCACCTATTTCACCATGGCTATTACACAGAGGAAGACCGCCTCTCCTTCATTTTTGAAGGGGGGAGGCGGCTTGATCGTTACAATGGACTCAGTGGTCAACCGGATTGGTCCCACCCGTGACAGCAGTCGTTCGACATAGTCCCACAGATCGGCAACGCCCGAGCAGTGTACCAATGCGTGCGCAACGGTTTCCTCGTCGCGCACACATCTGGGACAGCTTTTTTTCGAGGGGTCCCTACCCGGGCGCCC
This sequence comes from Eledone cirrhosa, assembly GCA_964016885.1. NCBI lineage: Eukaryota > Metazoa > Mollusca > Cephalopoda > Octopoda > Eledonidae > Eledone > Eledone cirrhosa. Next base: position 353,837,295 of record OZ024741.1, read on the forward strand.
GTGTCTGTAGACCTTTTCTCGAACGGGCAGCCTCCGTCGGTGGCACTGCCAGGCCAGGGACTTCTGGAAGTTGTCCATAGGTCCCGGGCCAAATGTCCTCCCGAATAGGCTGGCCAGTTCGTCTTCCTCCATGTCTAGGGCTTGTCCGAGGGCGTCGTCGCACCTACTAACCACCAGCCCTCTATAGAATGACGATAGCCGGGTCCGCCTGCCAGAGAGCCGTGAGCGCCTGGGCACACTCGGTGAGCCAGGCGCCCAGTTTTATCGGTCTTTGCTTGACCCAGGACTGCAGCTCGGTGAGCGAGACGAGTCTCGGAAAGGCTCGCCTCACAAACGGGGCCCACACCGGTTGACCGGTGAGGAATACCTGGAGGTGCCGTAGCCTTAATGCGTGTTTACGCATCAACAGCCACGGCAACTCCAGCCCTCCTTTCGAAGTGTGTTGACAGCAGATGGATCTCCTCACCAAAGGAGCCCGCTTCTTCCAAAGGAATTGGAAGAGTGCGCGCTCCATTTAGTGAGCGTTTCCCTTGGGCAAGGCACGACGGTCAGGCGGTAATAGATGACGGACGCTATATAAGCGTTCGCCACCTCCGCCCGACCTTTCAGGGATAGTGTGCACTCAGCCCACTTCCGCGTCAGCGCAAACACCCTATTCGATACCTCACCCCAGTCCTTCTCCACCTGGAGGTCTGGCCCGAACCAGACCCCGAGTAACTTCACGGGGCCCTCCGTCCAATGTCCGACGACGCCGTTGGAGGCCATCGATTTGCCCCTCCACTCGCCGAGTTGCAAACCGACTGACTTGTCCTGGTTCAGCTTAGCCCCTGTAAACGTTTCGTATTCCTCCAGTAAAGTGCCGATCACTCCGATTCCCAAGGCGGTTGACCCCATTACTGTCACGTCAGCGGCGTAGGCCGACACCGCTTTCCGCAATCCTGGTTCCAAAGGGATGCCCTGTAACAACTCCAACTTCCGCAGCAGTGGCTCTAGGACCAATACATACAGAAGGGAGGAGAGAGAGCATCCCTATCGGATGGGCCGCGTGATTTCCAACGGCTCCGAGATGTAGCCGTTCGCCTTGACCCTAGAGCAGATGCGGCTGCTGTGCATGGCAGATATCCAGCCCCTGAAAACGGATCCGAAACCTGCCGCCACTAGCACCGCATCCAGGTAACGATGATCGACCCTATCGAACGCTTTAAATTGATCCACGTTAATCGCATGAGATGGAGGTTGTCGTGAATGGACCTGGACGGGATGGAGCATGTCTGCACATCTCCCACCAGGTTGCCCACGACAAGCGTCAACCTTTTGGCTAACACCTTGGCCAAAATCTTTAACTCTGCATTTATGTGTTATGGGCCTAAAATTACTTATTTCATCCCCCTTGTTCTCGTTCTTCCTCACTAGTGAGACTACGCCCTTGGTCACAGAACAGGGAATTCTCCCGTTCTGTTGCCAGTTGCAGTAGACCGCTTCGACGAGATCGAAGAACAAGTCCGGCATACTTAAATACAGTTTGTATGGAAGACCATCGAGGCCCGGAGATTTGCGTCTGCCGCATTGGCTCAGCTCGTCCCCTATTTCAGCAGCTGAGATCGGCCTCTCGCAGGACTTCGCCTCCTCGTCCGAAAGACGTGGTAGGCCGTCGAGGTATGGACCGAGGTCCACATCCCCGTCCGGCCCCTCGCCCTTTCCGAACAATCGGGCAAAGTGCCTTTGAAAGGCCTCGCTCATCTGCTTAGGTTCAAGGATCACCCGTCCATCCTGGTCTCGCAAAGACCGGATAGTGGATCTAGTCCCACTTTTGGCTTCTCTCACGCGGGCCCAGCTAACAGCTTTGGTCCCCTCGTTTCCCGGAGCACGTATTTTGCTTCGGACAACGCAGCCTTCGTGTTTCGCGTCGAAGAACTGGCCCAAGGCCGTTCTCGACGCAAGCACTCTGGCTACGTTGCCGCTTCTAATCGCCTCTTCTACTCTATCTACCAACTCCCTTTCCTTCCTATTTCTATCTGAGGCTAACTCCTTACTAACTCCTATTGAAGCTACTCTCATCTCTCTTTTGAGAGAGCCCCACCACCTGCTGTTGACGATGGCGCTCGTCAACCGCTCCTTAACTAATGTACTAATCCGGTTCCTGTAAGCTTTACTTGCCGATAAGGACAAGTTGAGCTTTCAGTAACCGGGTCCCTGTCTATGCGTTCTATCAAGGTTGACCATGGAGGTCACTAACTTGTGGTCTGAATAGCCAACCATGAGCATTTTTAGTCCCTATCCTTATTTCTAACTAAGAACCTATCTAGGTACGATCTAGATTGACTGCTATGGTTTCTCCAAGTCCAGGTTGGCACAGTCGGAAAATCTAGTCGATATCTATCGGCCAGGTCGAATCGGCCGATTAACCCCTTGAGGCTGTTACAACCCCTTCTATCAGGACATGCCCCTACATAGTCCCAACGTGCATCTAGGATACCATTCCAGTCCCCCATTAAAAGCAAGGAGCAGGACGTCCCTAGAAAAGTCTCCAAACGATGGAAGAAGTCCGGCCGCGTTGACACAAAAGGGCCGTAGACGACGACAAGCCTAAAAGCTCCGCCTTCACCACTGCCAATGTCCAGAACCACTAGTCGACCCTCCGGGTCCAAGTGTACCCTCTGTGTAGCGAGACCCAGATGTTTTTGCAGCAGAACGACAACCCCACCCCCACCTCCGGGCTGACAGAGAGATGCGTGCATCTCAAAATCATCAAAGGTGGAGGCCAGCTGTCGCACGCTGCTGATCCGGGCCTCGCAAATAACGATCACATTTATACATCGTGACCTGAGGTCATTTAGAAGCATTGCTTGCTTCCAAGGTGAGCCCAGGCCACGCACATTTAGACAACCTATTGTCAACACAGCCATGTTGGTGGTAAAGAGAAAACGCACTTACCTCTCTGCGTCCCGGGGACCGGGCCGCACAATTTCCATGGGGGTGGGGATGGGTTGTTGGGTGGGGTGGTGGTTTGTGGAAGTGTAGGGGCATCAGTGTGTGGTGGGGTTGGGGTGTTTGGAGTTGTGTGGGTGTCTGAGGAGGGGTTGTTTAGGAGGACACGGTTAATGGGTCTGACGCAGGGGAGCCCCACGTCCTCTTTAAAAGTCTTTTAACGTTTTGTAAATGTCCATTGGGGCTTTTATCATTTTTAGATGGGGAAGCCCCGTTGCTTGTGCGAAATTCGAACCTTCGGTTTTTATTAAGTTGTTATTATAAATAACGTTTAACAGTTTTTTTGTTTATTGTACTTCTACCATTAAAACACACGAGAAACATCCTATGATGTTAAATACAAAAAACAAAAAACTGTTAAACGTTATTGCGTGATGTTTTTTGTTTGCTGTTGTTGTGTGTTTTTTTTGTGTGTTGATGTCTGTGTTATGGCTTGGGGAGGGGTTGTTTGTATTTGTGTTCCTGTGGTGTGTTTTCTTTTTTTTCTTTTAACTTTATGAAAGTGCTCACCCCCCCCCCTCCTCGTCTGACGACGAAAGGGGGTCGTCTTCCGTATTCGAGAGGAGGGGTTCATTTTCGGTCGTGTTTGTGTTGTGGGTGTTATTGTATTTGTTTTCGGCGTGGGGGGATGGGTGGGATTGTTTTCAGTTGTGTTTTAACTTGTGATGTTACTTGTTTTTGTGGTGGTGATGGTGGTGGTGGTGGAGGTTGTGTTGTTAGTGTTGTAGTTGTTGGTGTGGGCAAAATCGGTGTTTTTTTGTTTGCTTGGGAACAGGCAACCCTCAGGTGACCTCTGCCACCACAGAGGTAACAAGCGGGTCGTCTCCCCTCCACTGTGATGTGTAAGTAGGCACGCCCATCCAGCAATATGCGGTCGGGGATCCTAGCAATTTGTTCTGGCTGCATTTGCACCAGAACTTGCAGGTTAGTTCCACCGAACACGTTGCTGGAAGACTTACCTACCGAAATTACTGCATCCTCTTTCAAGTCGAGGAGGCCACACAGTACCGCCCAGAAATCAATATCTGGATCGATACTGTGTATGGTCAATCTTTGTGTATTTCTTCCCAAATAAGTGGGGAAGAAGGTAAATAAGGGGGACACAATTGGGGCCAGGGAATGTTTTTCGGCCATCAATTTATCTTTCATTCGGATGGATAGACTACCGTAGAGTCTATCCTTCCGAATGAATACAATGTTTTTCAGATGATCTTTTAACGCCAGTTCAATCTCTGCCTGTGTGAGTTGTACTGGCTTACGGGTTTTGTTTGATATTGTCCTATAAATAATAGTTTTTAAGCTATTTTCCTTTTTTAGCTCTGGGGGAGAATTTAAATAAAATAGACCATTCTCCTCCAAAGTTATATACTTCCGTGCATTTTCCATCTGCTGAGCCATGTTCGAAATGTCAATAGGTTCGTACGTGATAGTTTTTTTTATGCTTTGCGCGAACGTCATTTTGTTCGCCCCCTCTCTGTTTACATTTGCCGAAATGTGGTTTTCTTGTTTTATGTTGTTATAATTTTCATTTTTTGTTGTGTTTGTGTTATTTATGTTGGTGTATGCGTTCACATTTTTTTCCCCGTTGGGGTTAGACTCCATTTTTTCAAAATGTTCACTTATATTTTCAGTATCCGAGAGACTCGTAGTTACAGCTATTACTTCTCTTTCAGCTTTGCTGGTGGGCGTGGCACCGTGAAAAGTCGAAACGGCATCCATTAATTTTGGCAATTTCTCCGAGTCAATTTTTTTCACATTTTTTTCGTTAGGGTTAGGCTCCATTTTTTTCAATGTTTCTAATAATTATTATTCTTTCAGTAGGGAGGCTTGTTGCCTCCGCTACGCGTTCTCCTTCAGTTTGTTTAGTGGACATGTCATCGTTACCTGTGGCTTCCATTACCACTAGCGTAGAAACAATTACAAGATTTTTAGGATGAAAAATTTCACCCCAAAAGGGGTGAAATAAATTAACCCTAATGTCCGAAGACCCAGGCAAGGGGGTTAATTAACGCAAGAATACAGACAAATACTTACTGTTAACACGTAATATCTCCAATACTCGCGGAGCCGATGTGAATAACGTCTATACAATCCGGAGATAGATAGACAAATAGACAGACAGACAGGCAGAGAGATAGATTGATAGATAGATAGGATGATAGATAGATAGACGGAGAGACAGTCAGATAGATGTATTTCTTTATTTGCCACAAGGGCGCACAAGAAAAGGGATAGATAGGTAGATGCATAGATAGAAACGTTTTGCATCGGTTTCCATTTAGCTGGAATGCTAGGATAAAACTTTAAAATATATATAACTTAGTTCTATAAAACGACGTGGAAATATTTGGACTAATTCTGAGTGTTGTCTCCTGGCTCTACGCATCTACCACAGTTATAAATAATTGTTTCTACTTTTGGCACAAGGCCAGCAATTATCCCAGTGCATTACTGGTACTTTATTTTATCGACCCCGTAAGGATGAAAGACAAAGTTAACCTCGGCGGGATTTGAACTCAGACAATAAAGGGCCGTAACTCTTTGCTGCAAAGCATGGTGTCCGTAAAAGGAGATTCTTACAGCACCTAGGTTTCCCAAGCGGTCATCCATCTAAGTACTAACTAGGCTCGACGTTGCTTAACTTCGGTGATCGGACGAGAACCGTTGTTGTCAGCGTGATATGGCCGTAAACTTTGTCAGCCTGATATGTAAATAATGTCTCTCGTTGTGGCTTTGGGAAATATAATGGTTAGTTGGTGCAATTGGTGATATTTAAATTAAATCAAATTAAACTTAAAGTGTTAAATACATTTGGAATTAAAGGGTAAAGGCAGAAAACAAACTTAGATAGAAACATACTACCGGACAATATATCCATATTATAAAAAATTTCTCATGGAAAATAGACTATTAATTATAAAATCATAAAATAAACCTACACACAACATACGTTCTTAAACAAAATAAACGCAAGACTGGTGACATATACACCTACTGATAAACCTTGATTTTCAAATTCCCATTATAAAACCAACAATAAAAGAAGCAACAAAAACTCAACAAAACTCCACATTCTGTGAGACTGTGAAAATTTAGTAACGTTTATTATAGATTTAGGAACCGTGATGTTCCCATAAGGAAATAAAGAAAGAAGTCTTATAAAAAAAAACAAAAGGTAAAAAATTCTTGTCATTGATAATAATTTCTTATTTGGGCACAAGGCCTAAAAGTTTTGGGCGGAACAAACCTCGATTATATCGACCCCAGTACCTGACTGCTACTACATTTTAGGATGAAAGGCAAAGTTGACGTCTGTGGGATTTCAACTCGGAGAGTAAAGAACCGGAACAAGCATCTGTCCGACACTGTCAACCCATCACCCTACATCCGTAACTTTGATAACACAGATTTAACAGAAAAGCTGTTCTCCATAGATACCAATGCAAATATATATATATATACATATATAAATATATATATATATATATATATATATATATATACGTGTGTGTGTGTATGTATTGTGTAAGTGAGTGTGTGTGCGTATAATGTATTTCTATCTCTCTCTCCTTCTCCCTCTCCCTCTCCCTCTCAATCTTTGTGTGTATAAAATATATATATATATATATATATATATATATATATATATATATATATATATATATATATATAAGGTTTACTTATGTGTTCTTGTTACTGTTACGTGTATCTTAATAGGCGAGGTGTGCATATAAAGGAACTTTAGTAGACGCCCAGCATGTTTTCAAGTTTCACACAACAGTGAGTAACCATAAGCGATAGAAATTTCTATTCTAATTCGATTTCAAATTTAGACGTTGCAAATTTCAGGTGTTTGTTACCTAGCACATGAAAGCCATTTTCATCTCAATTGAACATTGTCTTCTTGTTCCGGTTCCAATCAGTGATTTTAATTTAACCATTCTCATAGAACTTTTTAGTCATTATGGTGATTGCTGGTCTGAATAGACATTGGATTGGTAGAAATCGAATATCGATATTTGTTAGGTATATTTAAGGAAGTAAATCAAAGTCTTGATTTCAATAATCTAAGAAACGAAAACAAAAAAGTAAGGGAAGAAAATATCTTTTTAAAAAATAGATCCAAAGGAACTTAAATTATAATACTAGGCACTTTTAGCTTTCATAAATTCTGAAAGGTAAATATGGACAAAACATATTTAATATTATATTACAAAAAGTGCAGATGTCAATAGCATTGTAATCATGTGCACCGGTTCCCTGACATTCATCTCTTCATATCTGAAAGTTTGAGTGGCACTCCGTCGGTTAGAACGATGGGTGTTCCAGTTTATCCTACTCGTGAAATTAATGTGCAAGTGGATGAGCATTCCACAGACACGTGTACACTTAAAGTAGTTCTCAGGGTTATTCAGCGTGACAAAGAATGTGACAAGGCTAGTTCTGCGAATTACAGGTACAACTCATTTTTGCCAGTTGGGTGGACTGGAGCAACGAGAAATAAAGTGTCTTTCTCAAGGATACAAAGCACTACCGGGAATCGAACTCACAACCTTACGATTGTGAGCCGAATACCCTAACCACAAAGCCACGCGCCTTCACGAAAGTTCATATTCACAAGATATCACACTTTAATTTCACCCGATTTCCTTCCTCATTTGTTAAAAATAGCAATCATATCTCCCTCGGATATTGCCCTACTATTGTCTTAAAAAGTTTAAATAACTTTTATCTCTGAATAAAAGACTGGATGGTTACAACTGAAAGGTCATAGATCTGTTAGTATTGCCTAGCGTTAAAAAAAAAAAGAACAAAATTAACAACACCAACCATAACAAAACATCACCGTTAAATTGAAATGAATGAATCTGAATAATTTTTGGATCTGTGTGAATTATTACTGAATCAACATATTCAGAGAGAAACAGTAAGATGCTTAGCTACTTCATATAAATTAATCATTTTTGTAAAGAAATATATAAGCTTTATGAATATTACTTAACAATAATGTATTTACCATAAAGAAATAGATTAATGTACCAAGTCCAGCTTTAAGAATTGGAGTAGCGTTGTTGCTATCAATTACTGTAATCTTCATTAATATAAACACGAAATAAATAGTTAGATAATCATTTGAGCTACTCCAGCAGACAGTTGATGTAACCCTAGATAAGCATTAATTGAACAGACCTAAGCTAAAAGAAATGTTTCAACCATGAATTTCCAGGACGTTTGTATATATGTGACTATACCGTCTAATGTATCGTCCCATGTCTCAGATGTGATTTGAAGGAATTTCAACTATTATTCTAACACGGAACTATGTAGATAATTACTACTTCATGTGGATATATGGTTGTTTAACAGGATGGCCTAAAGTAATAGATGTAACTTTCATTACTGTATATAAACATACGCACACACAAAGCACACTCACACACACACACCACATACATGTTTATATATGTGTGTGTGTGTGTGTGCGTGTGTGTGTAAAAGGTAAACAGAAATAACAACACAATCGGTACAGTATATGGAAGGAATATATTAGGTTAAAATTTTCGATAACAAGAAAAGGGTTTTAACCTTTCGGACGCTAGTCCTTCATCAGAAGAAAGAATGAGAAAGTGGAAAGATTGAAAGGGACGAGCGGAGTGGAAATGGAAAAATTGTTTTTAGAGAAAAATAACAGGTCCATTGATGTTGCCATCTCTTGCAAAACTGTTGGTGCTGGTGTTTTGGGTAGGATTTATTTTTTTAGAAAAGTCGATGATGGAGCGGGTCTACCTGAAATGGAATAAACCCGTTTTGTATAAAGAGCTATACTTGTGCGTGTGCGTGTGTGTGTGTGTGCTATTATACGTCCGTACGAAGCTAAGAGGATATGTGTGTGTATATATACATGTGCGCGTGTATGTCTTTAGAGAGAGAGATAAAAAGAGAAAGAGATGGGAGCAGCGACTTGGCAGAGTCGGACAAAATGCTTCACAGTATTTGTTCTGATCCTCTGCTCTTTTAGTTCAAATCCCATTGGGGTCGCTAAGCAAAATACTGGTTTACTACTGGGGGCGATTTTTCTTCTCTCGCTTTCTTTCTCTGAAAGAAACCGACTGTGGTCAAGCCTTCTGAGATTACTGGTCCGTTAGATATATTTTCAAGACACCACTACGGTGCTCCTACGGTTCTACCAAATGTTGAGGGCTCGAAGAAGGGAGAAGAAACATATTATATATATATATATATATTTGTGTGTGTGTGTGAGAGAGAGAGAGAGAGAGAGAGAGAGAGAGAGAATATACATGAATCAGAATGGATGTAGTAAAAACCAGTTAGACCATTACTCACCAAAGTACTCAATACTTGGTGTAGTAGAGTGTGGTAATGTGAAAGATTCGGGACCCGATGGCTGAGTTCTTGCCATTTCAACAGCTATTTCGGAAATAGCTGTTGAAACGGCAGGAGCTCAGCCGCCGGGGTCCCGAATCCTTCATATAAATATATATATGCGTATATGTATGTGTGTGTATGTATCTGTATCAGTGTGTGTGTGCGTACAATCACCCATGGCTTGCTATGACGCCACCACAACGCTCCTGGGATATTATTAGAAGCAATTAATCATACGTATTCTTAGATGCTAATCGAAATGAAATAGTTCTCGTTCTGTTTTCTTAGTGATGTTCAAATCTAAATATATCAAGTAAGAAAAAATTACATATCTTTTTTTTCCTTCTTGTTTATCATTGAAAGAAATATTTTGCTGTTGTTGATCTTATACCTGACTAAATATTTTACATAAATACGTGTTGTTGTCTAGCAGCGACGATATTTAGGTATTGGCATTTGAAATTTGTTCTTTAAGATCTACAGTCGTCTTCTCAATTACAACTTACCAATGTTTCAGCGAGCCGGTTATTCTTGATTTATATGATAAACTTGACCTTAATATAAGACGTTTATTGATCGGCGTGCGTTTCCCTCATAACTGAGATGTTTTATTCTGTACATATATACATTCGCATTAATACATATATAGACGTAAATATTCATACAGAGAGTAAACGTACATACAGTGATATAAACATACGTACATAGAGATTAATATATGTACATATATATGTATGTGTGTATATATATGTATGTATATATATATATAGAGAGAGAGGGGGTAATAACAAAATATACATAGTGAAAACCATATATATATCTTTTATAGAGAGATAGATATAAGCGTCAATCATAGATATAAGCATGCATATATAGATATAAACGTATATACACAGTAATAAATGCACAAAAATATATAGTAACGCACATATATAGCTATATACGTAAATATATAGATATAAACATATATACGTACAATAAATGTTTTCATATTCCCATAAAAGAACATTTGCTATTTTCTGTATGTTATTTTTCTGAAATTAGTAATAACGTTTCAGTCGTGATTCCAACCAATCAGAGATACACACATCTGTATGTACTGGTATAAGGGAGTCGTAAGGACGCCGTATTGACATACGGCGTTTCTGGGGCATTTTAAAATTTGGTGGAGCCTATCTCCTCTCCAGGTCTGAATACAGCAGATTTCTTTTAGAACAGGATAGAATGTGAGAATGGAAATGAGAAAGATATATAGAGGAAGAATTGACGTTATAGAAATAGTAAATCAAATGCGATTAGGGGACAATGAAAAAATATAATAAAAAAGAATATAATAAAAAATGAGAGAAAGATGTATCAGAATGTAATACATCTTTCTCTCATTTTTTATTATATTCTTTTTTATTATATTTTTTTCATTGTCCCCTAATCGCATTTGATTTACTATTTCTATAACGTCCCTCCTCCACTTTCTAAAGAAACCTTTTTTCGCCAACCTCCTCTGGCTTACTTTCATACACAGTCCTTAGAATTTGCCGTGTAGATTTCACCTTCTACGCTTGACCGGCTCTACCCACTCCCCTATCGTTCTACAGGCAAGTTCAGCCACCCCGCACCCACTGCCATGATAGACTTTTCTGTGTCTGCTACAAATTTTGACCAATCCTCTTGACAACTACAATCTTCCCATATAAGGAAGTACCCCTTGAAAAGTTCCGCTATTTATTTACCAGACTAAAAAAACTCTTAGAAACTCCAGAAAAGCCGTCGAAACGGCTTGAGCTCTGCCGTCGGGGTCATACTTTCTCCTATTACCCACTCTACTACCCTAAGTATTGAGTACTCTGGTGCGTTATGGTCCATATGGTTCCTTACCACAACTCCGTCGTTATATATATATATATATATATATATATATATATATATATATATATATATATATATATATATATATATATATATATATATATATATGTATGAATAGAGCGGTATTCTGGAAGCTTATATCATTTATTAATTACGTGTATACATAGGGACATAACGAGAGGGTCGTGGGGGAAGAATCTTCAAACACTCCTTCCAGCGGGTCCTGTCAGAAGCAACCGTCTCCAACTGATCCGTCTAGATCCCCAAGCGAAACCAGCCACCAAGCTCATGGACATTATCCAACCATCTTGCTCGGGGGTCTATCCCTGGGCCTCCTGTTGTAGGTTTTACCCATCCAATCTATCCAGCGATTCTTTCTTGGGGCTTTCTAACGGAATGCCCATAATATCGGAGCTGTGATCTCTCAATTCGGAGAAGTAGCGGTTCTACCTGGAGCGACTCTCTGATCTCCGAGCTACGCACTCTATCAAGTAACGTTACTCCAAAGACCTTTCGGGGGAACCCGATTTCGGCCGCTTGTATCGTGATCGTATTCTTTCGGTCATTACCTAAGATTCATAACCATAGGTAAGAGTGTTATGCTTACCTCCCTTCTACTGATTACTGAATGCTGAAGCTTGGCGCATAACAACACCAGCTCCTGTAATTCTTGTTCTAAATTCAGCCTCCTGCTTTTTATCAATCGTGAACACGACCCCGAGATACTTGAACTTCTCGGCCTGCTTCAGTGGAACTCCAATTATACGTAGACTGCACAGCGCAGGCTTCATTGAGAGAACGAGTGTCTCAATTTTCGCAGTACTCGGCATCAAACCTACCGAGTGCAAGTCGGAGATCCCTTTCTATAGATTTAAGTAACACCATGTCATCTCCAAATTCCAGCCGACTGATTTTACACCCACCAGTCATGATACCACTTCTAATCCGACAGCATATGTCAATCCAGTTCATGTAGATAATGAACAGGAGAGGTGAGAGCACCACCCTTGTCGGGGTCCGACTCCCACACACATATATATATATACATATAATTTACATGTATATATTACGTATATATATATATATATATATATATATATATTATATATATATAGGTATATCAAAGGGTAAGAGATTGTCTAGACAAAGGTATCCATATTATGCATGTTTGTACAATTATATAGGCGTAATGATATAAGATGATCTGAAAGAAGAGTTGTTATGAGATCGATTCTAACCATCCATATACATATACATATATATACAAAGTAGTCATGAAAAATTTTCAAAGAAAATATAAAGCCTACTTATATAATATTTTAAAGCTATCCTGTTAAAACATTTATAATTTGAATAATTCAAAATGTATAGTCTACAACTGCATGATTAATTGTAATTTCCTTCAATTATACAGTCCAAGAATTAATTAGATAGGGATTATTTTTACTGTACATTGCTTAAAACCTAAAAGAAAACAGATATACTAAAGAATAACTATGAATATGAAACAAATATATACTGAAAAGTCTAAGCATTGCTTATTTATGACATTACATGGCCCCTGAGGGATCTGTAGAGGCGTCTTGATGTTATACAGCGTTTCTAGGGCATTTTAAAATCTGGTGGAACCCATCTCTCTCAAGGGTTGAATACAGCAGATTTCTTCCAGAGAAGGATAGAGAATGAGAGAATGGAAGTGAGGAAAAATTGACCCCAGTACTAGACTGGTACTTTTATTTTTATTGACCTTGATTGGATGAAAGGCAAAGTCGACCTTGGTGAGATTTGAACTCAGGGAACAGAGAGCTGAAATGAATACTGCAATGCATTCTATCCAACATTCTATCGACTCTGCCAATTCACTGCCTTTTGTTTATTTATATCCAATTGTTAAAGAAAAATTAGAATATTGGTTTCTTATATAGGCACAAGGCCAGCAGTTTTGGGGGAGGGGAAAGTTGATTAAATCGACCCCAGTGAGTGACTGGTACTATTTTATCGACACAAGAATATTAACAGTTAACTAGAACAGAAAGGTGAGATAGATAGAAAGAAAAGAAAAAAAGCAGGTGAAATAATGAATATGATAATGAACAAAGGCAAACAGAGAAATGTTTTAAAACTTTTGATACCAACCTTCCCAAAACCACCTCTACTTCTATGAAACAAGACCACCCATTTTAAAGGGCTCCTATTTAAATTAAAACTTTCCAGCATAATTTTATATAAGAACATTTTGTTGTTACAAATATTGTTTTAATGAAATTACAATTTTATTAAATCCTTCTCAAATTCTTCATTAATTGATTAAAGTACAAAATACTTCATTAGAAATACTGTAATGAAAGACTTAGTGGAATAAATATCCATTTAATTACTATAGTATATTTCCAAGATAGAAATACATTTTTAATGATGGAAACTCAACCATAATAATATGCCACATGTTTGTGTGTGTGTGTATATATATATATATATGTGTGTGTATATATATATATATGTAGTGAAAAATGGAACGGGAACAAAACAGAGAGTCAGTACAAACAAAGGTTTATTAGTTTCACGCTCTTGAGGGTGGGGGGTGGGGAACGACGTTTCGGGCATAAGCCCTTCTTCAGGAGAAAAGTGGGTGGGAAGAGAGTTCCGAGGGTGTGTGGGGGAGTGGTGGGGAGAGATTTAGTAGAAGGGGGAAGGTGGAAGGGGTACAAATAAAAATAAAAATAAACATGAAGATAAACAAGTGGTGGAAGGATGTGGGGCGTGTAGGGGTGGTGGCGGGTGGAGTGAGGAGAGGGAGGCGGGGTGTCCGAGCGGGGAGGGCTGAAAGTGGTGTTTGTGTATGTGTGTAGGTGTACGTGTGTGTGTGTGTATGTGAATGTGAGAGTTGGGGGAAGAACGAGGTTCCATGTTCAGGAAAAGGTGTATGTGTGGGGTGGGGTGTGAGTGCGTGTTGATGGGGAGGGGTATATATATATATATATATATATAATATAAAACGAAAAATCAGTGATGCATCTGGACTCAATTTATTGTGTGTTACAATTGTTTCGCCGGCAGACAGTTCGAGACACGATCATTGTGTGGATCTGTCTGATTCTGGACCTGCAATAATTTCGGATCAAATTTTCTCACTGAGGTGTTAGCGTCAAAAAACATCTTCCTCGTTTGTCCTGCTGTTGGCTGTTGTTTTTCTACGTCATCATAAATTCTGGCCAATAGTTGCTGTCACTGGCCATAAGCTGTCCCTCCGCCTGACACACTTCAATGAATCCATGGTGGGTTTGGTATTCACAAGTCCGCTCGCGCACTCACACACACATATACATATATATATATATATACAATACATAAAAATATATACAATACATAAAAAGAGAAAGCCTTAAGCGATACTCTGACCAACTCCATCTCACTCAACAAATATTAGGATATTCCTAAGTATTTTCCCAATTTAGTGTTTGGGGTACTAACTAATCAGTATTTCGTGGATAGCTGGTTGTATTATTTTATATAAGACATTATTAAATAAATAACTCTTTCCTTCCAGACGGCCGTTTCGTTATAAGATTTCTACAATTTGGGATAAATAATTTCCAGGTTACATAGAAACTTGTATATAAACCATAGTTTTTTACACAAGCGGGCTCTTATAAACTCATCAGTGGATGCCCAAATAATATCGATATAAGAATTATATCGACATTAATAGATTAGTGATGGTCTCCCTCAGCGCTAAGAAGAGACTGGTAGATTAGAAAATCCAGCAGTCCTCCCAAAGATAAAATACACGCTGTCCCCAAGAGGGTAAGGGGAGGTCATCTTAAAATAAAACAATATACACGCTGGTCATTTAAACCTGTTAGGTATTAACCACGTGTTTAAGAACTCAATTGGATATTAAAAGAAATAAATATATGTATACACAATCAATGCACACATAGAGATATTAAAACATAATAAATACATGTATGGACCACCCATATACACACATAGCCATTCTATAAGGCTAAATCAGACATGGGATACAAGGAAGATCAATCAGTATTTCATATAAAAAAATAATAATAATAAAGAGAGTCATACCTTATATCTGGAAATCATATCTGGCCACCAAGAGTATATATTCAATACATAAACAGAGAAAGCCTTAAGCGATACTCTGACCAACTCTATCTCACTCAACAAACATTAGGATATTCCTAAGTATTTTCCCAATTTAGTGTTTAGGGTGCTAACTAATCAGTATTTCGTGGATAGCTGGTTGTATTATTTTATATGAGACATTATTAAATAAATATCTCTTTCCTTCCAGACGGCCGTTTCGTTATAAGATTTCTACAATTTGGGATAAATAATTTCCAGGTTATGTAGAAACTTGTATATAATTCATAGTTTTATACACAAGCGGGCACTTATAAACTCATCAGTGGATGCCCAAATAATATCGATATAAGGATTATATCGACATTAATAGAATGACTCATCACCAGAGATTTAAAATAGGATTTGAACGCACATGGTGAGGAACGTAATAATATGAGGATATAGACAGGCCAACGGGAATACTACAAATAGAACTTTTTATATCACTGCGCCTATATAACCGTACAAACATGCATAATGTGGATATGTTTGTCTAGACAATCTCTTACCCTTGAATTATTATATTACTGCTCCTAATGAATTTTTTTTAATTTTATATTAATAGAGCTGACTTTAGGTTCTAATAGCGACTATCTGTAGCACTTTGGATAACCTATACTTTTATCAGACAATATGATTAATAACTTTACGTCTTGATCAATATTTTAATACATATATTTCTGCTCCTAACACTAAATTTAATAGAGCTGCTTCTAGCGGATATATATATATATATATGTGTGTGTGTGTGTGTGTGTGTGTGTGTGTGTGTGTGTGTGTGTGTGTGTGTGTGTGTGTGTATGTGTGTGTGTGTGTGTGACAGCTGATCGATGTATATATATATAGTCCGGATGCTGACTGTGGATGACCTTGTCCTCTTAACTAACAAGATTGTAGATGCAAGGAAATTACTGCAGATACTGGAAGAGGCAGCTCCATGGGATTGGCCTCTATGTGAAAGCAACCAAAACAGAATGCATAAGCTTCGATTAAGATGGTGAAATGTATACAGTTAACAGATCACCACTGAAGAAAGTTGAACATTTCACATACTTGGGAATTAATATATCCTCCACAGAGAAAGACGTAATGATCCGTATTACCAAAACCTGGAATGCGCTCGACAGGCTAAGACCTATATGAAAATCGTAGCTAAATGAAAAAATAAAGCGGATCTTCTTTCGTTCTACTGTACGGATCATCAGCTTCAATAATAAAGAAAGGAGTGCGGGACTGCATCCAGAATATATTTTTTTACCCCGTTTGTAAAATAAGTTGGATTACTTTTAATAATTAATTGTTTCTACTATTGGCACAAGGCCAGCAATTACCCAGTGCATTACTGGCACTTTATTTTATCGACCCCGTAAGGATGAAAGGCAAAGTTAACCTCGGCGTGATTTGAACTCAGACCATAAAGGGACGTAACTCTTTGCTGCAAAGCATGGCGTCCGACCCTCTACCGATACTGCCAATCCACCGCCTTACTTTGAATAAATAATTGTTTCTACTTTTGGCACAAGGCCAGAAATTACCCAGTGCATTACTGGTACTTTATTGTATCGACCCCGTAAGGATGAAAGGCAAAGTCAACCTCGGCGGGATTTGAACTCAGATCGTAAAGAGACGTAACTATGGTGGAAAGCATGGCGTCCGACCCTCTACCGATACTGCCAATCCACCGCCCTTTGAATAAATAAATTATTACATAATTTATGTGCTAAATTTTGTGGCTGTTGATTAAATATATTTTATAGCTTATTTAAAAATTCACTTCTTTAAAATTGTCAAATGTCAACACTTCCGGTTAACGGCCGTTATATTATAACACTTATAATCGCATACATTTCCGTCGCTAATTTTCTCCTAATGCAATTTATATATAATGTCGTCTTTTTTTTAATGTATCATGGATTACTGATTACATAAGACACTGTAACACAGTCTTCGTTCAATTTCTGTGTATATTGTCAATTACGATTTTATTTACATGCATATATATTTGTGTATAATATCAATATACACACCGGGTGGTTTTTCTGCTAGTGACCAATAATGCTGAGAATAAACTGGATAGGACTTACACTTGCATGCTGCGTACAGTACTCGACAAAGTGTGGAAGCAATATCCGACAAAGGAAGAACTATATGGTCATATATCGAAGATGACCACAATAACTATAGAGCGGAGGTCAAGATATACTGAACACTGCTACTGAAGCAAGGATGAGCTGTCTACTGTGGATGCTTATACATGGTAAGACTCTAACAGAACGACCGAGAATAGCCTACATTGATCAGCTGTCACGAGACGCCCAGCTAGGAATTGATGATCTCAATAATACCATGGAAGAGTGTGACATCTTGAAGAGAAGAGTAGAACTGGTCCGAGCAATCCACCCGACCTAAAAAAAGATATATAAACCAATTTCAAAAAGGAAAGAGGTGTGAATACAGCATATTTCTTCTAGAGAAGGAAAGAGAGTGAGAGAAAGGAAGTGAAAAAGAAATATACTGAAAGAATCGACCCCAGAACTAGATTGGTACTTTTTTTTTAATCGACCTTAAATGGATGAAAGACAAAGATGACCCCCAGCGGGATTTGATCTTAGAGAGCAGCGAGTCGGAACGAATATCGCAAAGCATTACTATCAGATGTTCTAACGACTCTGATGATTTGCCGCTACTCTACTAATTAAAGAAAGTAATACGTTGTTACACATCATGGCTGAAGAGACAGAATAGATAGCTATCCGATATGTTGAAATCCGTTTAAGAATTCCGACCAAATTCCGATGTAAGTCTGTACGAATGCATACATAAAGAGCCTGATTGTCTGTAAAAGTGAGATAAATCAGGAAAATAAATTGGAAATGCAGTAAAGAGTAAAGCTGACGCGACACAAACTGACACAAAACCTTCATGCATGTCTAAGCAGATAAACTCAAAAGAAAAGATTTAGGTTTTTTAAGTCCCTTTCACTTATAACCGTAAGTTAAATAAAACATTTGGTAACAATTGATTATTTGATACACATACATTCTCTCTCCCCATCTCCTCTCTTTCCCCCATCTCTCTCTCTCTATCCTCTCTCTCTCTCTCACACAAATTCACACATACATACTCTCTTTTACACACACGCACATTCATATTTTACATACATTTCGTACTGCATGTCATTATCTTCATCAGCTCTCGACTGGAGATTACAAAGATTTCGAGGAGTGAGGTATGAGTTCAATACATTTATAAAACATAGACACATAATCTCTTGATACTGATGCAAGTCTTTCTTCTCTGGCCTTTGTAAATTGTATATAGTAAACAAAAGAATTGATATTCTTTTCAGTATATGCTTATTTGAACATTATTTTAATGCATTGAATGTATCTCTACGACATTTCGAACTATCAACCCCATATTTAGAGATGAAACTTTGTTATATTATTTACACCTAATCAGCGTTTATGTTAAAGTAAGGGTTAAATCATATTCTGCTATGTTTTATGCCGTTACTGTTACTATTTCTGATTCCTACAGACGTGTACCAAGCCCTCCATCTTTGTCACGAATCTTTACCAGTTCATTCCGCGATTATATCCGCCCATGTTTTTCCTCGCCCAACACTTTAGCCTTCTTTTACCCAGAACTGTTCCTTGGAGGATGGTCTTCATCAATCCATTAGGGTGTTTGTAGTTGCCCAAATATTACTAGATATTGAATGGACGGAAATCAGTGCCATGACAAACAACCAAGACAAGACTGACTCCACAATTTCTATCAATGGCCAGGAGCTTCAGACCGTTGATCACTTCAAATACATTTATGTTTCGAACTAACTGTAAAGTTCAGAGGATCTACAATTCAGAATTGTATTCAAATTTAGGTGATATTTGACAGAATTGGACTAAAGAATATCCAGAACTAAACAACATTTTATTCTAGTTCTAAGACACGGTAAATGACACATGATACGGCAATTCGTTTGTCATAGTTGACATAGACAATGCCAGTTGTATATGGTAGATCCTATAGCTTAACTAGTAGAATTATTCTTGAATTGCCTTGAAGAAATATCGTCCTATATGAGGGATTTCGAAACATTGTCTGCGTAACATATATATTTCTATTATATACTGGTGCTATGCAGCCGTTTCTTGATTGTTTTATTTATTTATTTATTTATTTATTTATTAGTATTTTGTTCTATATTTTTCAATTTGTACATTAGTCGCCACTCTGAAATTTCTAACACAATTCGTTATTCATCAAGTATTGGAAAGATACCAAGATCATAGAATTGTGGATTGCTTTGTGCGTTACAGATATATTCAAAACTTACTTACTATATTTACATATATACATAT
>OZ024741.1:353859545-353904545 GCA_964016885.1 Eledone cirrhosa
ATATATATATATACATATATATATATATATATACATATATATATATATACATATATATATATATATATATACATATATATATATATACATATTTATATATATATATATATATATATACATATTTATATATATATATATACATATTTATATATATATATATACATATTTATATATATATAAACATATTTATATATATACATATTTATATATATACATATATATATATATATATATATATTTATAAATATATATGTGTATATACATATATGTATGTAGACATATATGTGTGTCTGTCTGTATGTATGAATGTATATATATATATATATATATATATATATATATATATATATATTTATACACATGTATATATATTTATCTATATATATGTGTGTGTTACCTTTTCATTATAAGCGAAATATATAGAAAGTAGGAGATTCCTTTTCGGCTAAATGCTTTTAAATAGTAAAACTGCCATTGTCTAGATAAGATGATGATTATAGAGAATGACATTAACGAGACAATTTTAAATAAAAGGTTTAACTTCAGTTTATTCATCGAATCGCTTATTGTTTTAGTTATTCTCTCTGTAGTTTTTCTTTTGGGAGTTTTTGGTAATTTTCCCATTCACTTTCTATTGTTTTCTGTTTAGATAATATGTATGTATAAGTATATGTATCTAGGCAGGCATATATATATATATATATATATATATATATAACGAAGGAAATGTGGTAAGGAACCAGATGGACCATAACGCACCAAAGTACTCAATACTTAGGGTAGTAGAGTGGATAATAGGAACGAGTAGGACCCCAACGGCTGAGCTCAAGCCGTTTCGACGGCTAATTCTAATCCAGAATTAGCCGTCGAAACGGCTTGAGCTCAGCCGTCGGGGTCCTACTCGTTCCTATTACCCACTCTACTACCCTAAGTATTGAGTACTTTGTGCGTTATGGTCCTACTCGTTCCTATATATATATATATATATATATATATATATATATATATATATATATATATATATATATATATATACATCATTATACATATACATCATTATATATATATATATAAATATATATATATCATGCTATAAATATATACAATAACTCAACTCTCAGTATATATATACCGTGTTAATTTATTGTGGATAAAAGATGTATTTATGTGTGTTATGTATGTATGTACCAGCACAATTGTGCTGTTAAACCACTGGGAGTGAAGGACCCCTAGCCGTTGTCTGGGCATTCTTCTAGGAGAAGGCAACTCAGGAAACTGGGATAACTCCGACATAAAACCTGCGGCTCAGTAGTTATCGGCGATGTTGATTTTTTTCTTCTTTTCGAGTTAAAGCTACTGTCGCTCAGAGAGTGGGATTGGCTAAGTGCACAGTCTTTCCTCACTTTAAAAAAATCTTCACGCACAGGCATTGCACGATAGAATTAATTAATTATTAATAATGTTATATCGTGCAATGACCATACTCGATAACGAGGGGGCAGTCATCATCATGTATGTATGTATGTATGTATGTATGTATGTATGTATGCATGGATGTATTAGGTGAAAGCGTGTGGTTTAGTGATTAGAGTGTTCGGCAAACGATTGTGACACCATGAGTTTGCTTCCCAGCGGCGTAGTGTTCTTGAGGGAGATAGAGTATTTCAATCTGTTAGCAGGAATGATTTGTACCTTTAAATCAAAGGGCTAGCTATGTAACGCTCTGTGTCACGCTGAATCGTCTTGTAAACTACTTTAAGAATACACGTATTAGTGGAATCCTAAGCCACATGCACGCTAAATTCACGACCAGTTTGTTCTGTTGTTCGAGCCATTGGAACAAATGTGTATTGGCGTAAAATTACATTACTCTATTTCCTGTGGTTGTTTACAAGTAGCTCAAACAAAAAACGACATTATATTGATTTCAAATTTAGGCAGAAAGAAGGCCAGAATATTTAAGGAAAGTTGATTAAATCGACCACAGTAATGTTTTTAATTAAAGTCGAAATATTATGACATCCTTTTAGTTAAATTTGGGATTTTAAAAGACACAAACATGGCCTTTACAGACAGATTAAATGTCTTCAACGGCAAAATCTAGTAAGCCAATTAAAATTATGAAGTCATTAATTTACTAATTTACTTTTATAAACCATTTAGGAAATAATTTTAATATGATTAAGCTATTGTAATCCTCCTTTATGCCAACGGAAAATTTGAAATTTTTGAGGAGCAAGACAATTTTCTGTCACTGCTTTTCCTAATGCCAATCTTAAGGGATTTCATGTTTGAAGCATATGCAGTTAACATATATGAACGCACTTAAATAACGTCGTTAAAGATTATTACAATCTTAGGTAGTATGAGAGCCGAGAGTTTATTATACTGCAATATGAGTTATTAAAGAAGACAACGTATTCTAACGTGATCCTTTCAAAAGGATTATATCATAAGTATTCGCCAGATTGTTTGCGACTTCATAAATAATCAGAGCTTATCTTTCATATCCAAAATTATTTCCTATTACGAACGAACAGTGTATATGATATATAAAACAGACACACACACACACACTTATATATTTATATATGCATATGTATGTATGTATGTAAATATGTATGTATCTATCTATGTATGTAACCCAGTACAACCTGTCGCATGGTCCGATCATCGGCGACTAACCCGGTAACCCCACCAAGTTTACTTGGCGAGGAGGGTGATTTTGGACACCCTGCAGGACAAAAAACAAAACCTGACAAAGGGCGGAAGAACTCATAAGAGTCAACGGCCATCCAAAAATGTGTAAATATGTATATACACATGTACATATGTATTTATATGTATATATGTATATGCATGTGTGCTTGTGTAAGTATATGCGCGGGCACATAGAAATAATCGGGCTGGATACCCGATCGCGTGGTTAAACCACTGGGAGGGAAGGACCCCCTAGCCTTTGTCAGAGCATTCTTCTAGGAAAAGGCAACTCAGGAAACTGGGATAACTCCGATATAAAACCTGCGGCTCAGTAGTTACCGATGATGTTGATATTTTCTTCTTTTTGGGTTATAGCTACTGTCGCTCAGAGAGTGGGATTGCCTCAGTTCACTGTCTTTCCTCACTTTAAAAAAATCTTCATGCACAGGCATTGCACTATTGAATTAATTAATAATTATTAATAATGTTATATGCTGCAATGACTCGATAACAAGGGGGCAGCCATCATGTAGGTATGTATGTACATATTTATCTATCAAGGCGGAGAATTGGCAGAGTTGCTAGAACGTCGGATAGAATACTTTTTCGTATTCGTTCCGGTTCTTTGCCCTCTAAATTCAAATCTCGCCGAGGTCAACTTTGCATTTCATCTATTCGAGATCGATAAAAAAAAGTACCAGTCTAGTGCTAGGGTCGATTATTCTTCTATATCTGTTTCTAACATTCTTTTCTTTTTCTCTCAATCCTTCTCTGGAGAAAATCTGGTGTTTGAAGACCTGGAAAGAGGAGGTGGGCTCCGGCAGATTTTAAAGTGCCCTAGAAACGCTGTATCATAATATGGTGACCCGCCGACTCCCTGAAGAGTTAATGGTCCATACCATACCATCTCTCTTTCTTTCTCTCTCTCTCTCTCTATATATATATATATATATACAGAGAGAGAGGGGGAGAGAGAGAGCGAGAGAGAAATGGCTCCTACAGGACTAGAACTGTTTCATTCGAAGGAAATCATCAGGGAAACATTTATACTCTGCTATGTATTGAGTACCATACTTACTATGGTTACTGCCGATTGAACATGGGATACACACACACACACACGACACATATATGTGTGAGTGTGTGTGCGTGTATGAGTCTGTGTGGGGGGGGGGGGGGGGTATTTGCATGTGTGTGTATATGTATAAAGACTACTTCGGTCCATGGGTTTTTGCACCTAGAAAGTTTCCCTCTAAGGCATAAGCCCGGTTAAGGTGTTTTCTTCAAACCGCAACAGTCACTCATGGATGCCAGATTCCCCTTTCCACGCCATCGATGTTGTCCAAGGAAAGGCAAAGGTCGATACAGCTTGGTACCAGTGACGTCGCAACTCATTTCTACAGCTAAAAACAATGAGAAAAAAAGGTGTCTTGCCTAAGGACACAACGCTCTGACCGGTCTGGGAATCAAACTCACAATTATGAACCCATCGCCCTAATCACTAAACTATGCGCCTTCACACAAACATACACTCGTATACTCATATATATATATATATATATACATGTGTGCGTGCGTGCGTGTGTGTGTGTGTGTGTGTGTGTGTGTGTGTGTGTGTGTGTGTATGCATACTACTTATTTTTATGCATGCATACAAACAAGTATCTATCTGTCTATCTATCTACAGATAGATAGATAGATAGATAGATAGATAGGTAGATGTCTTTTAATTATAACTGGCTGAAACGGCCAAGAATAGGTTCCGGCTAAAACTAACGTTTTCTCAAATAGATTGGAAAGTGCTATGATAAAAAAGGATTGAACTTCCGGTAGATGTTTGCTTTAGAAATAATAACAATACTAGAATAGATTAGAGTTGAGACTCGATAGATCAAACCGTTTAAAGATGAGCACCCAAGCATGATTCCTTGTCAATGAATAACTGACTGAATGTTTAGAGAGAGGATCGCTTGAGGAGAGATTGGCAATGCGAAAACTGAAAACAAAATAAAATAATAATCATAATAATAAAGTTTTCTTTATCAACTACAAGGGTTGACAAAAAGCATAACATTAAGGACAGCACAGGACGGTGCAAATGGGAATTTCTGCGTGTAAAAACAAAAACAAAATAAAACCAAAGGATGTTACAAAAAATTGAAACAGATGAAAATTTTCCAATAGTGGGGAGACTTCCGGTGATTACTCGTGGAAAAAAACACAAAATAGCCACGGTGATAGCCACCAGGGCAAGTGCCCTCTCCCAGTTTTACACCTCCATCTACAGGTGTATACTCAAAGCAGGCCTATTCACTCGGACCATGCTCGTCTCTCTCACCCAACTTTCAACAAATTGCTGGGAAGGGACCACTTCACTCTCCACCTGATTTCCTTTTCAAATGAAATTTGAAAATGTTAATCAGGGTTTCGCCGAAGAGGTAAGTGCTAGTCTTCAGCCCTTTCAGCTGTGTCCACCACTTGACTTCTTTCGCCATGGCCACCAGGCAGATAAAAACAGCCTGTCCTTCCCGGCTAAAGGAAGGTGGCGAGGCAATCCTCACGATGGACTCAGCTGATAGCCGGGTCCGTCCTACACGCGACATCAGGTGTTCGACATAAACCCACAAGTCAGCAATGCTCGGACACTCAACGAGTGTTTGCAAGACAGTTTCGTCGCCCTGCGCATCTCTGACAAATACGGCTAAAGGCACGTCCATGCCTGTAGAGTTTATCCCGAACTGGCAAAACTCCTCGGTAGCACTGCCAGGCCAGAGGTTTCTGGAAGTTGTCCATGGGCCCCGGTCCGACGCCCAGAGTCACTCTTGCCCTCCACTAACTCTCTATAGAATGGTAAGGTGGAGTTTCCACCGATCGTAGTGCCCGATTTGCTGAGGGATGTGAGCGCTTGAAGACATTCTAGCCCAAGCGCTCCCTCTCGGTCTTCGCTTGACCCAGAACTGCAGTTCCGTCAACGAGACGAGCTGGGGGGAAACGTGTCTAGCCAACGGTGACCCCCACCTGTCCACCGTCAAGGAAAAGTTGCAGATTTCGTAACCTCAGTCCATGTTTGCGCATCATCAACCACGGTATTCTAAGTCTCCCACGTAATGGGTGTTGACAGTAAATGCATCGCTTGACTAAAGGTTAAAAAGTAAACGTTCCAGTGCAGTTAGACGTGGATCAGAACAAGGTACGATGGTCATGCAGTTATAAATGACACGTTCGCCATATCTGTCTGACATTTCAAAAATAGCTCTCTCGGACCATTTCTGGGTGAGAGGCCAACCTGCTCGTTACCTCGACCTAGTTTTTGTCTATCTGGAGGTCCGATCCAAACCAGACACCGAGAAATTTAACCGGTCCGTCCAGCCAGCACTCGGTGACGAGTTGCAGGCCCACCGACCTTTCCTGGTAAATCTTTGCTCCTATTATCACTTTGTACTCTCTTAGAGCGGTGGTAATCATCTCAATGTGTCTGGTGTCCGACATCAGTACGATGATGCTGTTGGCATGTGCTACAGTCTAGTTCGTGCGTTCCTCAATGACTCCAATTTGTGTAGTAATGACTCAATGCATACAGAAGGAGCGAGAGGGGACAGCATTGGCAAACAGAAAGCATGATGCTGAACGATTTCGAAAGGTGGCTGTTCATTCTTACCACAGAGCAGATATCGTTGTGCATTGCAACGATCCAGCCCTTAAAAACGGACGCAAAGCCCTATTGAAAGCTTTCGATTGATCTAAGTTGATTAGAACCACATCCGTGCCAGATTCCTTAATCACCCTCTCTATGATGTATCGCATGAGATGGAGGTTGTCGTGGATGGATCTGTTCGGAATGGCGTATGTTTAGCGCCACCCCTACCTGGCCACCGACGACAAGCCGCAACTTCCTCGCTAATACCTTAGTCAAGATTTTAAATTCTGCGTTTAGCAGAGTTATGGGCCTGAAATTATATATATGGTATTCCTTGTCTGCGTTCTTTTTTAACAGCGCTACGGCCCCTTGACTAACAGACTCTACACCCCAGTCTAAGCAGTATATCTCAGCTGTGGTAGTGAGTGGTAGACTCTACACTCCAGTTTATGTGATGTATCTCAGCTGTAGCAGGGGGAATGGACTCCGCTAGGATGTAGCCGAACAAGTCTGGCATGTTTGTGTAAAGCTCGTATGACAGACCATTCAAACCAGGTGACACGAACGAAAACAAACATCACGCAAGGGATGGTGGCATCAAGAAAAGGAAAACTGAAGTTGTAATAATAACATTAATTGTATTAAATAGTCATGATAACAATACAAAACAGGAATAAATGTCATCTAGAAATAGTTCTTCAATAGGAGGGGGTTGTACTTTAGGGTAATTTCACTCAAAATCCCGAATTAGCCTGACGCCTCACAGATATTAAAAATGCTCTTTCCAGATTGTTTTCCTATTTAGAAAAACATAGTTAGCTTCATCAATTTCGCCGGTCTCACCCATCTTTCATAGAAAACGCTAGAGAACAACACTTCTTTTTTTACCTTTACTTTGTTCTTCAAGTAATTCAAGTAATTATTAAAGAAGTTGATGAGAGTTAGACCGGAGAGGAAGATTCCTCTCCTCGGCTCTTTTAGACATATCTACCATACGTACAAGACAGAAGAAGACACTGCACCACTTCTAAAGGGAAGGTAGTAGTTCAATTTTCACTAGAGACTCGGCTGATAACTGAATCTGTCTTATACGTGACAGCAGTTATTCGACACGATCCCACATGCCTGCAATGCATACGAGGGAGTGCTGAAAAGTTAATGGCTTTGGATAAAAGAAAATACATGAGGATCAGTTAATTATGATTTTATTCACACACTTATTGCAGCAGTCCTACCTCCCCTGTAACGGTAACAGCTCTATACTTTCACGATACCCTTAAAGCCAGGAACTTTTCGCACCCCCTTGTAGACACTTGATAACAGTATGCTCTTGACTATTGGCATTTCCATGGCTATATCCAGTAGCTTGTCTCAATCCAGTAGTGGGTCCCTATAACACTGACATGCCAGTCCCCGATATGAAAGTCCTTAAGAAAAGTTTTCTCAGACTGTCCTTGTTAAATAGATCAACATCCAATATGATCAAATGATTGAGGCTAAAAGATCGAACATTAATATCGAAAACAATTGGAAAGATATTGCACAATAGGTATAGCATCAGATGACAACAGAATGTTCGAGTAAGAATGTGAAAAGTTAGCGAAATATCAAGATCTCAAAAGATCTGCGAGAGCGTGGAGTATGAAAATTTGTGCCATTCGTCGTGGTACAAGCCTGAAGGGTATTAAGCCATGGTTATAGAGTATTGAGATCGAAGTTCGAAACGAACTATCAACGAAAACTAAAAATATCATAACGAAGTACTCGAAAATTTGGTGTTGAATTGGCAGAATTGTTAGAGCATCCGATCATATGCTTTGTGGATTGGTTCTTGTTCCCTGCGTACTGACTTCAAACCAAGCTGAATCCTACCCGGTTTATAGACTTAATCCGCCATCCGTTTTAACAACAGTTCTTGATCTTTGGTTTGTCTTTAGTGTAGCCCATTTTATCGTAAGCATTCTGGTTAGTTCTATGGCTGGAGATATTTCTCCCTACCACCAGTTTTAGAGGCACTTAAAAAGGATCAAAAGTACTTACGCTTAACAAATAGTAATGTGTGTGTGTGTGTGTGTGTGTGTGTGTGTGTGTGTGTGTGTGTGTGTGTGTGTGTGTGTGTGTGTGTGTGTGTGTGTGTGTGTGCACGCGCTAGTTAATTAAGATTGTTAAAGTAACCCATAATTTTAACTGTCATTCTACTGGACACAATGCTAAAGAAAATATCCGAATTAAAAGTTAGAAGAGAGAAATTTATGAAATTACTTTGAAAATTCTTTCTTTGATCTATTGAAGACTAGAAATATGATTCGGAAAAAAATAATAATCCTGCGTCGTGAAAACTAAGAGTGAGATCTGCCGGAGATCTATTATAAATATTGGAGTTTGGATCAAGTTATGTTTAAATTTAATACAATCCAAAATCAGATATTTGAAGGAGGAAAAATAAGTATCTTATAATCCGAAACTCTTTTTTGCTGATTGGAATAGCGTTTTTGGAAATCACTGCCAAAATATCGTCACTTCTACGAGATAGAATGCCTCTGATATATTTCAGTTCAACACAATATTGATCAAGAAAAAAGCCTTGTCTGAATTTCGTTTCTGTTCGTTGATGTTAAGTTTCTTCTTACGTGATTCCTTTACATTCCGACATAAACACGTTCGCTATATCATTTCATTTTAATTTCAAAGAATTGCGGTTCTTTCTGCTGTTCTGAGATTAGTTCGTACTCAAATTACAAGCTGTCATGTCAGTCAAAACCTTGAGGGTCATTTTTGTTATTTCTTTCTTTGCGTATTCTTTCTACTGTTTTTTTTTTTTTGCTTTTGTTTTTCATTCTGATTTTTGATGAATTTCTTCTCTTCGCGATTGTTGCTTTTTTTATTTTACAATTATATAATTACATGCCAAATTTATCATTTCCGTTCTCATCTCCTTCTAACCGTTTCAATCTCAATCGAGACATATTGGTAATGTGCAAATCCGGCCGAACCTTATTTATAACCTCCATCAACATTGCAGCCAGATAGTCTCTCATATGTTTACTTAACCAGTATTTATCATGGATTCCACTGCTGCTGCTTTTCATGCTATCCATGTTGTTTTTTTTGTTGTTTTTTTTGTTTGTTTTTTTTTGTTTTGTTTTTTTTTTGTTTTTTTTTGTTTTTTTTTTTTTGTTTTTTGTTTTTTTTTTGTTTTTTTAAAGTGTTCTGCATCACATATATTTATCTCTTTTAAACATTTTCGATGTTCAACTTATCTGCAACGAAATTTTTTCTTTATCTTTCTTCAACGTGGCTCCAACTATTTCCTTTCAAAATCGATTTAATATTGAATTATGGACACCAGGGTTAAATATCAAATTCCTCGAAGGACCTTATTGTATATCTGTAAGCGTACTACAAAACAAATGTCACTGCATTGATATTTAGTTACATATGAGTATACATAGGTACTTTCCACTTATTTTTTTAACGAACCATAGTTTTAGGATATACCCTTAAAGAAAATACGTTGTTCTTTCGTGCGTAAATTTTCAAGAAATATCCTTTACCTTTTTCAGCTAAATAAAGTAAATCAAATGGATCCGGCTGTATCCCCCAAGCGAGACCAACTATCTGGGTTTCTTGTCAGATGGTTTTGCCCGTCAAATCTGTCCAGTGATTCTTTCCTTAGACATTCTGACCACGTACATGCCAGAATATCATTGGATGATCTTCTAATCGTCCTTCACAAGACTTTAAACAATTACTTGGTTACACATTACAAGAAAATATAACATAACATAATACGTAACTCTCTGGTGCTATTTTTATCATTATCTCGCCATTTACCTAATGCGGTGAGGAAAAGATAACAGCTCATAGACTAATATTATTTTAAACGGTTCAACAATTAAGGGAGAAAATTCTGTATAAGTTTCTGTATTATTAGAGCTCCTTAACGAAACAAAGACTTCATACGTACTTGCTGGAGTAGTTGTGAGATAGTCACTATCAGGATCTACAGTAATATACAATTGAGTAAACATCAAAATTAACATAATTTAAGAATTAAATAACTGATAGAAATTATACAGTCATGCTATCCACAAATTAAGTAAGTGTTTAATTAAAAATCTAGTTTTAAATAGTTATGCAGTGTGGAAAAGACAACCTTAACTCAGGGTCTATTTTTCTTTAATTAGTGAGTTAAGCATGATGCTTTAATACTTTCCTTTTTAAAAACACACGATAACAAAACATTCTAGTATTATCATCTTCAGTAAAAACGCCCTTGTGCTTTTCTTATCAGAATTTTTATGGATTAGTTCCTTACCAAAATTCTATCTCCTTGAAATAAAGTTTTCACAAAATTAAGTGGAGTAGGCTATACTTTAAAATGTACTCACAAGTAAAGTGTTTACTATATATATTGGAATGCCACTCAGCATGAAGGTATACGTATAACGAAAACAGGAGAAATGTTCTGCTGTAATACAATATACATACAAACTGGTTTACCAAAATGTTTACATAAAAGATTTAGTAAAGAAGTAAAGTTACGTCGGTATTCAAATACAATATGCAGCTATCTCAAATAAACTTCACGAAAGACTTTGGCAAATATTCTTTTATCATCGATATAAAACAAATCTATATGCGAAA
The DNA here is from genome assembly GCA_964016885.1 of Eledone cirrhosa. NCBI lineage: Eukaryota > Metazoa > Mollusca > Cephalopoda > Octopoda > Eledonidae > Eledone > Eledone cirrhosa. Next base: position 353,870,530 of record OZ024741.1, read on the forward strand.
ATGAATTGCTTGACTTTTAGATTGTCGGGTTTCAATCAATTCATGTATGTTTTTTTTTTATGTGGCTGTCAGGTAATACCAGAGTCTGTTGATAGAAACTGTTGGTCTACCCCAATTTGAAATGGATCGTTTGTCAAATGTTGATTCTGGAGCGTTTTACATAGAAGCTGAAATGTGTAGGATACTATATTAGCTTTCATGATAATAAGCAGTTTAGAGACTTTCCCAGCCAAAATAGACACTGCAACCTATCGCAGAATTCCATTTAGAAGATATTGAAAGTAGTATTTATAGGTAAATAGGAATAAATTTACCTTAAATGCCTCAGCATAAAAATTCACCGAGACTCCAATTATTTATTTCAGACACTAGTCATATTAGATGTTTAAAAATTACTGTTTGAAGTCAATTTAATTATATATAATATACAGAATATAAGGAATTTTGCGAGCAGTAATTTATGTCTGGTTGCATAAGTATAGAAACTCACATCTTAGAAAAATATTTATCTATAGCACATAAACCAAAGACACACTGAATATATAAGAGCAAACGTTAGACTATGTTTATATCATATATTTTTCTATATTTCACAGTTTTAAAACTGGATCGTGCTTATTATAAATTAAAACTTATATAAGCTATATGAGTGGGTATTTGTGCGTGTGTGGTGTTCACGAGTGAATTGGTAGAACGTCGGATGAAATACTATTACAGTATTTGTTCTGGTTCTTTACAGCTCAACTTTGCCTTCCATCTTTCCAGGGTCGATAAAATAAAGTACTTACCTCAAATTTTGCTTAAATTAGAAATCAATATTTGACTCTGTTGGGAGGATTAGCAGACAGTCAGATAAAATGCCATCGTGGTATTTGTTCTGGCACTACATTCTAAGTTCAAATCCCACCGAAGTCAACTTTGTCTTTCATCCTTCCGAAATCGATAAAATAATGTACCAGTACAGTACCGGGGGTTGATTTAATAAACTTTGACCTTTTCTTAAATTTGCTGGCCTTGTCTATATTTGACTTTCTGAAGCAAGTAATGGATTTTCAAGAAAATAGAAATGGTTGCTGGTTATCAGTTACACTTACATACTGAGTTCAAATCTCGCTTTGATCATTGTTACATTCCTTCACGCAAGGAAAAAATAAGTGAAATAATAGGTTAAATCTCATCGGTTATAACCTCCCTTTGCGCCCATTTTAGAAACCAGTACATGATTATCTGTACATTTAAAACATAACCTTTACCACTGTTGAGAGTAATTCATTCATTTTGATGTATTAGAGCAAACCTTTAATGTGTAACGCCAGATAGAATCATTTTGCTAGAACCTGTCGTGTGCAATTTAATCATCACAATTGTGTAATAATCCGTCGAAATATACAATTTAATATATGCTGAAATAAAGGCGGTGCATTAGCAAAATTATTAGAGCGTTGGACAAAATGTTTTGCGGCATTTAGTTATAGCCCTTCATGTTCTCAGTTCAAATCCTGCCAAGGCCAACTTTGCGTTTCATAAAATAAAATGCCAGTTATGTCCTGGGCCAATGTAATCGACTTTCCCCTCTATACGTAAATTAGAAACCAATATATGCTGAAGTTAGCTACCAGCATAGGCACTAATAATATGCAAATTAGTACCTATATTTCACTGTTGCTACTACATTTGGTAGGTTTTATCAAGCCATTATTTACGTATTTCTCTGCAGTTAACCAATGATCGAAGCACCCTCCGATGAGACCCTAATAATGATCAAAGATTGATTAAGGCTAATCATCATTTTAGTTTGAGTCATCATTAACAGCTGAATAGTTCCAGTATGCAGTCGGGACATGAGAACTTGGAGACTCGATAAGCCATAAAGTTTTATGTCACGCTCAGTAAAAATGCTGCAGAAACTTATGAAATGTTCAAAACTGCTTACGGATTAAATTTCATGAGCCGAGTGATTGTTTTCTGCTGGCATGAGGACAGGGATCAGGTGAGAGATGAAGAGAGTTGTGGTAGGAAAAGAAACATCAGGACGCCAAAGTTGGTCGACAAAATTCGCAAATTTCTGGACGAGGCCCGTCGTGCATCTCTTCTGACGATTGCTAAACAATTTGAAGTGGTTGAGGGCAGTGTGCACAGAGTCATATATATATATTTGAAAAAAAGGAAAAGAATGATTTCACTTGTAGTTCTAAACAAATTGATTTAATGTTATGATATTATAATATTGAGTTGGTAGATCTAGTAAGTTCTTTGTTAACTTCGGTGGGGAGATTTTTAAAGATTCCTGGTTAACTTTCCCGGAGAACTTTCTCGCATTCGTCGATGGCGATTGTCAAACTGAGATCTGGTTGTGTTGTGATGTGTGACTCTAAATATAAGAGTGATTTGAGTGTGGGGGTGAAGCAGTCGTCTAGGTAGCGTTTCCAGTTGTGATTAATGTAAGTGGCGAAGTCATGACTGAATGTTTCCTGCAGTTTGGAATGTAATTTTGCTTCTAGAGGACCCATAACGAGTGTTGCCGCTAAACATTATCTCCCGATTCTCCAGCAGTCCACTAAAAAGAATGCACTCATAAAAAACGCACAAATAATATATAGTAGACGCCAAGCACCCAACCTAAAGAAACTGCTTACCAAGGCAAAATTTAGGTCTAATAATGAAGCAATGCAAGTTAAAAAATGCGGGGACCCTCGATGCGGAACTTGTGAACACTTTCAAGGGGGAGGGCAAATCTCCTTTAAAAACAACCAGTTTTTCACAGTTAATGCAAACATGAATTGCAAAACCAAAAACTTGATTTACTGTGCAACCTGCCCACAATGTAAAGAATACTACATTGGTGAAACAGGAACGGGTCTACATGACAGAGTTCGAGTACATAAACAACAAATTAGAGACCCCTCTGTCAAAAACACCATATGCAGTGAACACATCGCAACATGCGGAAAAGGAAATTCACAATTTTCCCCTTCTTTAAGATATGGTCGGACAACGAATATTTCCGAAAATATAAAGAAAATTTCTTTATTAGAAAGTACACACCACTACTGAACACAAAAAAATGATATTCTATTTTCAAATAACGGGATTATGTATGTGTGCATATGTGTGTGTGTATATGATATATGTGTATGTATGTGCGTGTGTATGTGTGTATATATATATATGTGTCTGTGTGTTTATATATATGTATATGTATGTATGTACATATATGTGTAGCTGTGTGTGTATGTAGGTAGGTGTATATATATATATATATATATATGTATGCATATGTACAGAAAGGTAATCTTTATAAATTTAAGAGAGTTGATTCAGCTATAAGAACGAATTTGAAAAACATCCTGCCATTATATTCAACAAAGGTCATTTATTGAAATGGAACCAACAAGAGGGGACTTTTACAGTCCCTTTCTTAAACACCCCCATCCCATTATCTTCTTGTTGTCAACATTCAACACTTTCTGTGTATATATGTGTGTGTGTGTGTGTGTGTGTGTGTGTGTGTGTGTGTGTGTGTGTGTGTGTGTGTGTGTGTGTGTGTGTGTGTGTGTGTGTGTGTGTGTGTGTGTGCTTTAATTCCTTTAAATCTTCATCAACACTCCTTCACTCCCACACTCATTAACACCGCACCCACCCTCCAGACACATCCAAATCTCTCTTATATATAGAGTCACACATCACAACACAACCGGATCTCAGTTTGACAATCGCCATCGACGAATGCGAGAAAGTTCTCCAGGAAAGTTAACCAGGAATATTTAAAATTCTTCCCACCGAAGTTAACAAAGAACTTACTAGATCTACCAACTCATAATATTATATTATAAAATTAAATCAATTTGTTTAGAACTACAAGTGAAGTCATTCTTTTCCTTTTTTTCAAATATACGTAACTGTACCAAGGATCTCACACATTTTACAATATATATATATATATATATATATATATATATATATATGAGAGACGTAAAATAAGAAAATTATAAAATTAACTTACTTACTAAAATTTTAGTAAGTAAGTTAATTTTATAATTTTCTTATTTTACATCTCTCATATTATTGTTCTGCATCCCCATGCATTGAACCACAAAGTTACTAAGACAAAACCTATATATTTGCTAGTATAAGTATGCATCTGTGTATATATATGTTACTAGATATACTAATTCTTTATATATATATATATATATATATATATATATATATATATATATATATATATTTAATACAATAACAGAGAGAGCTTTAAGCTAAACTCTGACTGGTAACCATCTCACTCAACAAACATTAGGATATACGTTAGTATAATCCCAATTTTGTGTTTGGGGTGCTAACTATATGTATTTTGTGAAAAGCCAGTTGTATTATTTTATATGAGATATAATTAAAATTAAAATATATCTCTCTTTCCAAACAATTGTTTCATTATAAGTTTTCTACAAGTTGGGAGAATGTTTCCGGTTTATGTAGAAGCCTAACATATTTTTCTGTAAGAACATATGTAGGTGGGCACTTATAAATCATCAGTGGATGCCCATTAAACTTTGATATAAGAAAAAATTTCTTACCGCAGTTATTTTTCGTGTCCGCTAAGTCGTCCCTTCACGCATCAAATGACCGCCAAATTTGAAATTCCAGCAGTCTTTAGACTGAGGAAATATCATAGCGTCACGAAGCGGAAAAGGGAGGCAATCGCGAGTCACAAGAAAGTAAAATAATATACACGTGGTTTAATTAGTTTTTTCAGAAAACATTATATATATATATTGACCCTTCTCCATCCACACATACACACACACACACTGACTTACACCCCACTCCATGTACACACTGGTTTTCCTATTACCCGAACATGGTACCTCGTTCTTCCCCAAACTCTCACACTCACATCCACACATACACACACACACGTACACCAACACACATACACACACACCACCTTCCACTTTCCCCGCTCCTCCCCCCCCCCCCACACACACACCCTGACACCCTTTCACCACTTGTTTCATTTTTATTTGTTTACCCTATTTTTAAAATTTGTTCCCCCCCCCTTTTAATGTCTTTCCACCACTCCCTCTCGGAACTCTTTTCCTTCCCACTTTTCTCCTGATGAAGGGTTTATGCCCGAAACGTCGTCTCCCCCCCCCCCCACTCTCAAGCGTGAACCTAATACTAACACTTTGTACTGCATTCTTCGTTATTGTTTTTGTTTTCTGTTTTAACTATATATATATATATTAACAAAGAGGGTGTAAGATACAAGGTCGACCATAACGCACCAGAGTACTCAATACTTAGGGTAGTAGAGTGGGTAATGGGAAAAGAATCAGGACCCCGACGGCTAAGCCCCGGTCTTTTCGACAGCAAGATCCGAACTAAGGGCTTAGTTCGGATCTAGCTGTCGAAACGGCCGGAGCTTAGCCGTCAGGGTCCTGACTCTTTTCCTATTATATATATGTGTGTGTGTGTATGTATAAGTATGTATGTATGTATTTATGAAATTGGAAGGTTGTTGTCGATTTACACACGCATCCATAATTATTATATATAATTGTTTAATGGGTGCTAGCATGGCTGACAGGTTAAGAAGTTCACTTTGCATCTTTGTAGTTTCGAGTTCGAAACATTGCACCTTAGACAAGTGTCATGTATCATATCTTCCCTTCAACGGAAACTGCTTCGAAGTCGATTGCATAATCCGTTCATTTTCTGGTCCGTAGATAATACCATCACGTCACCAACCAGTTTCGGAGATCCAGAGAAAAGTCAACGATGCGCCTTTGCTTCATTTGTTTGTTTACTAGTTTCGTTCATTGGACCGATGCCATATTGAAGGAAGCTGACAATATGAGCTAAAACTCTTCATAAAGCAGGTGTTTAGCTTCGGAGATTTTAATGTCTATTACGTGGTTTCGAGTACACTGTGTGTGTGTGTGTGTGTGTGTGTGTGTGTGTGTGTGTGTGTGTGTGTGTGTGTGTGTGTGTGTGTGTGTGTGTGTGCGTGCGTGTGTGTGTGTGTGTGTGTGTGTGTGTGTGTGTGTGTGTGTGTGTGTGTGTGTGTGTGTGTGTGTGTGTGTGTGTGTGTGTGTGTGTGTGTGTGTGTGTGTGCGTGCGTGCGTGCGTGTGTTTATATATGCACACGAGTGTCTTTACGTTGCCGTTTGTTTATAGCGGCTCGATATATTGAGAGCGGTTAAATAAATAACAGGCTTTAAAATATGTACTGGGGCTGATATTTTTTGTCCTAGTACATATTTTTAAGTGTGGCAATTATTTAATCGCTCTTAATATATTGAAACTACACAGCTAGGTCTCTAAAATCTGAACACCTGCTTCATGAAAACGTTTAGCTCACATTGTCAGCTTCTTCAAACTATATTGCCTTTGTGACGAAGTTAGTCATAAAGAGGATGGTAGATTGGCAGAATTGTTAGAGCGTCCAATAAGTCTTTAAAAACTCAGAATTTCCTCTTTTCTCTATAAATGTTCTGTTGTTGTTGTTTTTTGTTGTTGTTTTTGTTTTAGAGAATTATGTAGTAACATATTTCTTTTTCCTTTTACATATTGTTTTATTTTTATCTTTATTTTATTGTTACTTTTAACGATCTAATTTTAAATTGAATGTATTTATAAAACCGAAATTCCTGGTGATGTCGAAAAGGCATTGTACTTCCATACAGTGTGAATTTGGGATATTTTGAATCTGGTGTATCCCATCCTTCTGCAGATATGAGCACCTCCAATTTCTTCCAGAGAATGAAAGAAAGTGAGAAAGAGATATAGAAGAAGAATCGGCTCCAGTACTGAACTGATACTTTTTATCGGCCACGAAAGGAGGAGAAGCAAAATCTAACCTTAGTGTGATTTAAAATCAGATCACACAGAGCCAAATAGAATATCGCAATGCATTCTAGTCAGTCCGGATTTACGACAAATGAGGCCCTGCGCTAGTTAAGTTATGAATTTGAAAAGTTGATCATAAAAATTGGGTGGGGTTGGAATAAGCCCCCCCCCCCCCCCCCCCCCCCCCGTGCATAAGCACACCTAAGCACAATGGTAAATTCGGCATTGATTCCAGTCAGCCTTCTAACGAATCTACAAATTCGCCACTTACTTTCAAGTTGAAGCGAGATGAAATACACTGTAAGTATATTCTCACTATCTTAAATTTTAATTTTAATTTGCTTTAATGAAACAAAAATATTAGTTCCTGATTGATAGGACTATTTAAACTGTCGTAGACAATAAATAATGCAGAATTGTTTCAAAACGCACCATCTACCAGATTATGTGATTTAATAATTGAACACTTTTAAATGTTTAGGAGGATTTAACGTTAAATATTTCTTCTATATGTTGTCGTTATGAGGGGAGATGGTAATGATGGGAGTCGTGGTGGTAGTGGTGGTGGTTGTGGTGGTGGTGGCGGCGGCGGTGGTAGCGGTGGGGATGGCGTGGTGCTGCTAATGGTGGTGGTGCTGGGGATGGTCATCGTCGTCGTCTTCGTCGTCATGGAGGGTGGGTGATAGCCGTAGTGGAGAGGATGGTGATGATGATGGTAAATTTTTAAAACGATTGAATTTAGGATTAGTAATTAGTAAGACTTTAGGAAGGCCTTTGATTCTATGGACCGTCACTGCCTGATGAAGATCTTGCAGGCTTATGGAATCTCCAAATAGATAGTGGACCTGTTATCACTGCTCTACACCAACACCAGAGCCAAAGTCATTAAACCTGACGGGATGACGGAGTTCTTTGAGATACTGGCTGGAGTGCTCCAGAGAGATACATTGCTTCCCTACCTTTTTATCATTGCAGTGGACTATTGTATGCGCCTGGCGCTGGAGAAACACCAAGACTCTGGTTTTACAGTAGCACCGGCTCAGAGCAGGAGACTTGAGGCGAAAAATATATCATATGCTGAATTTGCTGACGACATAGTTCTAGTGACAAACACAGTAAAGGAGGCAGAGGAGTTGATGCAGGAGGTGGAGACTGTGTCAATGCGTGTGGGGCTGAGAATGAATGAGATTAAGACGAAGTATCTGGTAGAGAACATAGAGGAAGCTAGAGAAGATTATGAATATAGGCGGGAAGCCGCTAGAGTTGGGTGAGGACTTCCTGTATCTAGAAGCAAAGATTGTGAACACAGAGGATGATGTGGTTGAGAGGAAGAGCAAAGCCCGGGCGGGGTGCCACAGCTTGAGATCGGTGTGGAAGTCGGACCTTCGTAAAGACCTGAAGACCGATCACTTCGTTGCATCAGTGGAGTCTGTGCTACTGTACATGTCTGAGACTTGGACACTGACCAAGAAACTCACTCAGATGGTGGATGGGTGCTACACGAGAATGCTGAGGATGGCTCTGATCACTAATCAGAATACACTGAGAATGAAGAGCTCAGAGCTGTACGGGAGCCTCCCAAAAGTCAGCTCGAAAGTAACAAAGGGGAGACTTAGGTTAGCTGAACATGCTCACCAACATTCAGATTGACACTGCACTCAGTGCTCCTGTGGGATCCCCTACACGGACACACTAGAAGAGGGAGATCAAGGTTGACATATTGATGCCCTAAGGACAGACACGGGTCTCTGGGGAGACGCATGGCATGGCGATGATGAAGGGCAGAGACCGCTGAAGAGAACTCGTCCATGGATCTCGAGAATTTTACCCGCCCTATATATATATATATATTATAAAGAAGAAAGACGGCTTTAAGTATACATCCTCCGTTTATTATTTAATCCTGTTATACGTATTTCAATTGATCCACCAACGTTTCTTTACTTGAACAATATATATATGTTCTTTAATTTGGTTTTATGATGTTAATTTGGAGTTTCACCCGTGTACTCATTGGATTATCAGACAAGACGCATCATGTAACCATAATAAATAATATTATTATGGTCTGAGTTCAAATCCCGCTGAGGTTAATTTTGCCTTTCATCCTTACGAGGTCGATAAAATAAAGTACCAGTAATGCACTGGCATAATTGTCGGCCTTGTGCCAAAAGTAGAAATAATTATTATACAATACTTCGGTATTGAGTACTCATTCTCTCATCCCTTAATAACGTGTGTGTGTGTGTGTGTATGTGCATTTTAACTTTGTGTAGCTTTGAACTTCTCACTCAATGTGTTCAGTGCGTGACAACACAACTTAAATTGATACGCAGTGTAGATAATGAAAATTAAACGCATAACTGGGAATGAAATACAAATTAGAGGGCAATGTTTTTAATATAAACACAATAGCATAAATTTAGAATTAACAATCTTTAACAAATTCATTAACACAACATGTGTTGGACCTCCATCGGTTCCGACGACGAGCGTTCCAGTTGTTCAGACGATGAATCTGATTTGGCAACAGCAGCAGCAGCAGTAACAACAAAGACAAGATATACGAAAAACAAAAATGAGTGAATAACGATTGAAGGAAAATTATTAGGACGTGATTTATGTATGTTTAGCAGTATGTAGCTTTATTTTCTGTGTATATATGTGTATGTCTGTCGATGGATATATGTATGTGGAGAGAAGGGGTTGTTATAATTGCTAGAAATATTTGAAAATCTGTAAGCGGTGTTTATCTTGGTTTTATAAAGAATTAAAAATAGTTCAGTATTTTCCTTTTCATTCTATAACCAATTTATTTATTTATAGGTATAATTCACTCCGAGTTATTATTTTTTTTGTGTTTTTTTTTGTTTGTTAGTTTTTTATGTTTTTTAGGGGGGGGGGGGGGCTTTATTATTAATCTATTTGTATTTAAATTGAATTTCTATAATAAAATGTTCAAATTTTTATTTCTATAATCAAGCCAATAGCGCACGAAAACTTCTAAAGATACTGCTGTAATTAATGAGAACAATTTTAGTTTGAGGACATGGTACTTCATTCACATACAATGTCTTCTTGAAATTCCAATAGAATACATTATTACAAGCAATGCGGCACACACACATGTATATATGTATATGATTATATATATAAATATATATATATATATATGGAAAAGAATAAAACGAAATTTCATTTCTCACTCTTAGTACGGCTGATACCTAAATATAAGTATGTATACGTAGATACATATATGTGTACAGACGCACAGTAGTATGTATATATATACATACATGCACACATATGTACATGTACATATGGGTTTACCGAACATTTATTATAATGTTCGATTTGTTTGTATACATACTATTGCGCGTCTCTACACATATATGTATGTACGTATACATACTTATATTTAAGTATCAGCCGTACTAAGAGTGAGAAATGAAATTTCGTTTCATTCTTTTCCATTTAACGTTTTCGGTATGCCCGGCCGATTAACTCATTCGATATGCAAATTAGGCTGCTCAGCCGTTAATATGCATAAGGAAAGTATATACTTTCAGACGTTCAATCATCTGACAGAAAGTATACGATGCTGACGATAGCTAATAAGCTTGAAACTAGTACATCGTTCCTGTGTCAGTGTTGAATAAAAGGGCGACGATGGTTGCCAAGCACTGTACGGCGTAATTCGGGCTGTTTGTTTACAAACAAACCGAACATTATAATAAATGTTCGGTAAACCCATACGTACATATATATATATATATATATGTGCATGTATGTATATATATATATATACTACTGTGCGTCTGTACACATATATGTATGTACGTATACATACTTATATATATATATATATATATATATATATATATATATATATATATATACAACACACAAAAACAAGATGGTGAAGGACTGAACAAAGGAGAGACACAAAATAAAAACCCAGTCACTGAGGAAGTCACAGAATGTGTGACGAAAGAGCTTTGACAACAAATAAACAACCATCCGGTTATCAAACCAACCAACTGGGAATTTGTAATAAATTGAAGTGAAAACCAACAGGTGCGTGTGTTTGTTATTGCCAGCATGACCCTCCCAAAGTATAACAATATCTGTTTCAATACACGTTTTCAGATAAAGAATATAAACGATATACAAAAAATTCTCTTTCATAAGGGTTTAACCTTATTATAGTACACATATATAGGAGGAAGTAGAGAAGGCGTTCGGCGCTTCGAACATAAGTCCTCCTTCGGGAAATGGAGAGTTCGGAGGGAGAGAGAGAGGAGGGAACATATTTATATATAGTAATGAATTAAAGAACAAGAAAGAAAAACAAGAGGGGTTGTTGTACAAATTGGAGAAGTGAAGAGGGGTTAATTATGGCGAACAGGACTACGTCCAGCTTCGAGAGAAAAATGGAGAAGAAGGGAGGAAAGAACAAACACACAAGGAACCCAGACGAAACAGTTTTAGTCAAATCGCGACGTACGTACAATAGATTACATGGTTGTCAAATATATGTAAATATATGTTTTGCGTTGGTGTTTAATATATACTAGACCACCCGTGACACGTTGGGTCACGTTCCCTTTAAAATATTTTTTTAAAATCATGTCCACTTAAAAATAATTTTTAAATAATTAAAATATTCACAGAAATGTATATAATGTGAAATGAAACTGGAAGGCCCATATATATATACGTGTGCGTATGTATATATATAAATATGTGTGTGTATATATATATATATATATATATATATATATATATATATATATATATATATATATATAAATGTAAGTATGTATGTATACGTACATACATATATGTATACAGACGTACAGTAGTATGTATATATATACATACATGCACACATATATATATATGTACGTATGGGTTTATCGAACATGTATTATAATACTCGGTTTGTTTGTAAACAAACAGCCCGAATTACGCCGTACAGTGTTCAGTAAACCATCGTCACCTTTTTGTTCAACACTGACACAGGAGCGATGTAGTAGATTCAAGCTTATTAGCTATCGTCAGCATCGTATACCTTTCGGTCAGATGGTTGAACGTCTGAAAGTATATACTTTCCTTATGCATATTAACGGCTGGGCAGCCTAATTTGCATATCGAGTGAGTTAGTCGGCCGGGCGCACCGAAAACGATAAATGGAAAAGAATGGAACGAAATTTCATTTCTCACTCTTAGTACGGCTGGTACTTAAATGTAAGTATGTATGTATACGTACATACATATATATATACAGAGGTACAGTAGTATGTATATACATACACATGCACACACATATATATATATATGTACGTATGGGTTTATCGAACATTTATTATAATGCTCGGTTTGTTTGTAAACAAACAGCCCGAATTACGCCGTACAGTGTTCAGGCAACCATCGTCACCTTTTTGTTCAACACTGACACAGGAGCGATGTTCTAGTTTCAAGCTTATTAGCTATCGTCAGCATCGTATACCTTTCTGTCAGATGGTTGAACGTCTGAAAGTATATACTTTCCTTATGCATATTAACGGCTGAGCAGCCTAATTTGCATATCGAGTGAGTCATGAAATTTCGTTCCATTCTTTTCCATTTATCGTTTTCGGTGCGCCCGGCCGACTAACTCACTCGATATGCAAATTAGGCTGCTCAGCCGTTAATATGCATAAGGAAAGTATATACTTTCAGATGTTCAACCATCTAACAAAGGTATACGATGCTGACGATAGCTAATAAGCTTGAAACTAGTACATCGCTCCTGTGTCAGTGTTGAACAAAAAGGTGACGATGGTCGCCTGAACACTGTACGGCGTAATTCGGGCTGTTTGTTTACAAATAAACCGAGCATTATAATAAATGTTCGGTAAACCCATACGTATATATATATATATATGTGTGCATGTGTATGTATATATACATACTACTGTACGTCTGTATATATATATGTATGTACGTATACATACATACTTACATTTAAGTACCAGCCGTACTAAGAGTGAGAAATGAAATTTTGTTTCATTCTTTTCCATATATATATGTGTGTGTGTGTGTATGTATATGTGTGTGTGTGTGTATGTATATGTGTGTGTGTGTATATATATATATGTGTGTGTCTGTGATATATATACAGTGGTCATATATACACACACACTCACACACACATATATATATATATATATATATATATATATATATATATATATACACACACACAACAACAACAGTTCTCTCTCTCTCTCTCTGTTTATGAAGGTAGCCGGAAAACCCCGTATCTTGGGAATCCGTGCTCCGATTTACGTGGCACTTGTTTTATTCCATTTGTATCCCCATTCCAGAGTCAACTTCCTTTCAAAGTATTTTCCCATTATGCGCCCTTTTGGTTGTATTACATTACAGACAAGCAAGCAAGCAATCACAGAGTTTTAGTAGTATACTAGACCAGCCGTGACCCGTTGGGTCATGTTCACTTAAAAATAATTTTTAAATAATTAAAATATACACAAAATGTATATAATGTAAAATGACATTGGAAAGCCAATATATATATATACGTGTATGTGTATATGTACGTGTATATGTACGTGTATATGTACGTGTATATATATATATGTTTGTATGTGTGGGTGTCTGTGGCCTATATACACTGGTTACAGACACACACACACATACATCCTGTCCTAACACAAGTTATAAGATACATATGACTTAATATTCAGTCACCAAATTCGAGTTAGATACAGTAATGCTGTATTCAATTCTTTGAAGTCACCTGTCATAATTTCATTCAACAACACCACCAGCTCTCTCCCTCTCTCTCTCTCACAACCACTATCTGCGTTTGTATTCACATTTCAATGGTACCTCACTTTCAAAGAATTTTCCCATTATGCGCTGATTTGGTTATTTATAAAGGTACCCGAAAAAACCCGCGTATCTCGGGATCCCGTAGTCCGATTTACGCGAAACTTGTCTTTTCACTGTATTATTCACAAATATTTTCACAAAGAAAATATCAAATCATTTTTCACTAATAGCTATCCAATCACTCCACTTCAACATTCTTTTTTCTATATCTCTATGGATGCTTGACTGTTTGTTCTGAAAACTGTTTCTGCTTAAAAAGTTTCAATGTTAATGAAAAGCTGGTTTTATTTACAAAAATTTGAAAGAAATTATTCTTACTTGTCTTAGTTTTTCCTTTTCCTTTCATTTTCTAACGTCGGAATCAACATTTTCTCATATTTACGCTGTTACAGTTTGTTCAAAAGAATGCTTTTGATGACAACATTCTTAGTTGACTGGGTATCCTTCAGAAACACTCTGACATTTTCTTTTCGTTTTCCGCGGCTAAGAGCTACATATAGTTGACCGTGTTGGAATACAGGTCGTTCCAGATAAACCAAGACGTTTTCCATAGTTTGTCCTTGTGCTTTATGAATAGTCATAGCGAAGCACGATTGACCTGGGAATTGGCTTCGCTGCAAAGGGATATCCTCACCTCCGGATAGATTAATTCTTATTCTAGGTATCATAACGATTTCATTTCTGAAAGCAGCAATGTTGATTATTGCTACTATGAGATTGTCGTGCAGTTCTTCCACCATCATGCGCGTTCCATTACAAAGCCTTGGAGGATTCAAGCTTCTCATAATAATTATTGGCGATCCTTTTTTCAATTCCAGGTTATGTGGTGGCAGTCCTGATAGTTCAACCGAATCAAGGAATTCAGTCGGGAAATGAGTGGCATTGGCACCATCACTCACAGAATTATAGGATCGGTACTCTTTTATGGTTCCAGGGAAGGTCTGATACAGGTGGAAGTGATGCTTCTCATCATTTCATTGAGAGGTACTAAGATCCAATTGTTCGAAAACACTTCAGCTGGATTGTCGAATGAGGGGTAGATGAAATCAATACATTCTTTCATAGTTGTTGCTTGCAGAACCATTTCTTTTGACAAAATAATTTCCTCATTTTCAGATTTTTTTATCTTAATCTTCTCCAATATCCAATAGGAACTGTGAATAGTCTCCTGCTCCCCCACCCAATCGCATGTTTGTCTTCAACTAAAATCTTTTGAAGCTTCGTCATAAGCAGGATTTTTTAATGCAGGCGTTTTCCACGTCCGCTTCATTTCCATTTTCACTACCGGAAGAAGCTGACGGAAATCGCCACATCAAATTGTCAAAATTCCACCGAATGCCTCATTGTTGTCTCATATGTCACGCAGGTCAATAGCTTCGAAGTTTTCCCTCCGAATCATAGGACACTCATCCCAAACAATCAGCCTTGTATGTTGGAAGAGGTTTGCCGTCTTTGAGTTTTTATCAATGTTGCACAGACCATTTTCTTTCACTACTATCGGTATTTTGAACCTAGAATGCGCTGTTCTTCCACCAGGCATCAGTGTTGCGGCAATGCCAGATGACGCAACAGCAATAGCCACGTCACCGTTTCCCCTGACTTTTGAAAGAATTAAGTTAATCAGGAATGTCTTTCCTGTTCCACCTGGAGCGTCAATGAAAATCAATGCGGATATGTTCGTCTCTAAACTGTTACAAACGAAGTCATACACGTGTTTTTGATCACTATTCAATAGAGGCTCCGTCTCTTCTACAAATCGTCGCTGCTCTTCTCTGGTGTATTGCAATTCATGCAATAACTCCAAATTGCCAATATCCTGATTAGCAACAATATTATTTGGCCTTGGCAAGTTAAAGTCACTAAGACTTTTGCCCAGGTCGTTAAGTTTGTCTTCAAAATACAGAAGACATTGATCATAATGTCTCTCGCTAATCAAAAGGTTAGAGTTTCTGGTAGCCCTTTTTTCTATTTGAAGGTAATCCTCAGACAGCGAATGCTTAAATCGAACCCATAAAGTACTGGAATTGTCAATTTCCGTATTTGTGAGGAGCACGATGAATAGATCTCTCATGGCTTTGGGAAGCCTTGTTCGCTCAGCATCTTCCAGAGTCTTCTGCCAATGATCATCCGATTGAAGCAAACCTTTCTCTCTGCAGACGTCTTTGAATAATGGCAGGAGTTCTCCATCACACACTTTCAAAGAGTTGAAGGATACTGGCCCTTTGACGTGATGCAGAAGGAGTCTTAAATAATACAGGTCACCACTTCGTGGAGAAACAGTGTTTACTCGTCCCAAAACGTTCGCCTCAAAAATCCCTGGATACTGCTCAACTGTTTACCCCACCTTTCTCCTTTCCCATCTCTTATTACTCCAAGTGTAAAACTTTGGGGCATCGGCATAATACAATGTTTTTGAAAACGGATCGCGATCGCAAAGATCCATGAACTCAGTCAGAGTCGTCTTAGCCATGTTATTGTTTACTTTAACAGCAGCATTGACCCGAAAGAAGATTTGATTTTCCTCAGGTAGATGAACTTGAAGGCGAACTACGGCCGGTTCTCTCTCATGAATTGGAAATCCAAGTACCAAGGCAACAGCTTCTGAAGGACCGATATATCTTCCTGTTACATACTGTATTATCTCATCTTCCCTGTTCACTCCAAACATTGCCTGATCACTGCCCTTCATGGTATATTTGATAACGTATTTGATCGATTTCACGGAAGAGCACATCTCTACGTTTAGGTGGCAGTTGAATAGTTTTAATAGTTTCATATTGTAGGGAACCACCCATTCCGAAGTTATATTTCGGCTTCCCCTTCCTTCTTGGTGCCCCTCAAATCCTCCCATTCCTGGAGACCGTCTTCTGTACACAGGATAAGAGTCCTCTCCACACAATGTATATTCATTGAAAGGCTTAGGGTACCGCTTACTGCACGTTCCATCTTTCCAACACAGCGAATTGTTAGAGCAATTCGGACCGTGGATCATGTGCTTCAGCTCCAATTCATGACCCTCTGGATCTTTGTTTGGATCTGGTATTTCGGCTTGAACAAATTTATCATATTCCTGCGGTCTGGACTTGGAGGCTTCTTTGAGCCATAGTAAACAGTGGACATGAGGAAGACCTCGCTTTTGATATTCGACTGTCAGCACGTAAGCAATGCACTTGCCAAATAGGCCATCTTCTCCTGTAAGATACTTTCTTAACAGTTTCCGCTTCAGGTCAAATACTCTGGCAATTAAATCTGGCCTGTTATGTGGCTTCTGATTCAGGAATAGGTTTTGCCAGATTTCAGGCCAGTTTGGATTGCATGTCATTGGGATGAAGAACGAAGGATTGCCGTACTTCCGTATGTACATCATGGCATCCTGGCATCGCTCCATCATATATCTCGGTCCACCGACAAATGTGGAAGAGAGTATGATTCGCCTGCCAATATTGCGAAAATCGTCATCATTATTCAATGCGTCAGTAAGGCCCTTGTATGTTGTAGATCGCAATGATGTTTGATTCATTCGGATGTATTGCAGTCTATCTCCTTCCATCTTCGCAGCCATGTCAACCAAATATTGCTGAAATAAACGACCGCCTCTGAGAAGTTGGTTGAATTCATTCTCATAGTTCGATAGGCATTCGATAGGCATAGTAGCGCATTGGCGTCAACTTCTTGTTGTTGGTCATTAACAGCTGATGATGCCATCCGTCATCGCCAAAAGGAAAAAATAGAACATACTGCAAACTGTCATAGGACCGATGGGACTCTGAGATTATTTACAATTGTCCGCCTTTTTCTTTCAACACAATGTGCCGTGCTTTTGCTTGAAGTTCGGTGCTGTTTTGTATAATAACGGCAACTTCGTTTGCAGTTTGTGCATTGAATCTTCTCTCATGTTCCATTGCTGGTCTCCTATCAGGATCAATAAAGCTTCGGGAATATTTTTAATTTGTTCTTTTGCCATTCGAAATGAAGCAACGTAAGGGTTATATTGTCTGAGTATTATTTCCAATAATTCAACTATGTCGTGTATCCTGATCCTCAAATCAACACTATCCTGAGGATCCAAGAAGTAAATTTGAAGAAATTGGGGTTGTTCGTTGGGATTAGGGGTTAAGGAACCGATGTAATGGTGAATTTGACCATGAAGGATTCTATCCACTCCTTGAGGAACGAACTTCTTCGGCCCCAAAAGATGTCATTTGGAACAGGCAGTTGTATTGTCGGAGGTTCTTCCTGAACTCGTTTGCCCTAGGTTGATCAGTACTAAATAAACTGTGAAGTTCCTGGGGTAAAGGCTGCAGATTCCCCAACCTGACTTTTCCATTCATACAGCAAAAGTTAGCAGTTTCACCATGAAAAAGCATTGCATGACAACAGACACAGATCTTATTCATCTGTCCAACATCAGCAGAGAGGTCATGTCGTTGAACTGTCCTTGCTCTATCCCTAATGGTTTGTTGGCAAAGACGTCCAGTTCTCCAAGCGTCCGATTCATGATCTCTCCTGCTTCTGTCTCTTTCCCTGTTCCGCCAGACGCGCAGCTCTCCGACCATCCGATTCATGATCTCTCCTGCTTCTGTCTCTTTCCTTCTGTTCCGCTAGACTGCTTTATCAGTCTCATCGATCCTTCTATTCGCATGCCTGTAGGCGTTGACCACTATCTTGCTCACCTTCTTCGGCTCTCCTTAGCCGTGTTTTCTTTCCACTATCGATAGACCAGCCAGATGTTTTCTTTCTTCCTCGTCGAGGCATTATTTAAGAATAGAAAATCGTATTCACCTTAGAAAAAATTCCTATACCCCAACAAATTTTTTTTTTTAAATCATCATTTAGAAATATTTCTAAATAATGAAAATATTGTCTGTTTAAACAACTCGTATTTTTCAAATCATATTCACTTAAAAAATACTTATTAATAATTAAAATATTCTGTTTAAAGAAAGCTGAAATATATATACTCAGTGTACAAATAATTTGTATTTTTTAAGTCATTTTCACTTAAGAATATTTTTTGAATATGCCAAGAAATATTTTTTCCATCGTATTCACTTGAAAATAATTTTTAAAAAATGAAGATATTGTCTATGTAAATAAAGCTATTTGTGAAATTAAATTCACTTTAAAATATTTCTAAATAATTGAAATATTCTTGTTAACAAAATCAAAAATATAAACACCTACTGTTTAACACCAAGTGGTATTTTTCAGTGATATTCACTTAATGCTTTTCTGATAATTAAAATATCGTCTGTTTAAAGAAAGCTCGAATATAGATACTTGAAGTACAAACAACTTGTAGTTTTGAAATCATATTCACTGAGAAATCACTGAAAAATGTATTTTTAATAGTTATTAAACTATTTTCATCATTCGAGAAATATTTTTATGTCGATTTACGTCAAACCTGTTTTATCCCCATTTCAGGGTTATATCACTTACATGGCTATTTTTCCATTATGCACCGTTTTGGCTATTTACGAAGGTATCCTACACACACACACACAAATATATATATATATATATATATATATATATATATATATATATATATATATATATATATATATATATATATATATATAAAAGAGAAAACACAGGTAAGCATTAAGAGAAGGATTTTATCCAGGTATTTACTACCGTTTCATTGGTAAGTGCAACCTTATATTGCTATATTGCAAATAGCAGCCACTCAATTATAATTGTTGTTCACAGTCCAAATTTTCAAAATAGTGAGTAAGTTATTCTTGAAATAGTTCTTAATATAAAACTAGAAAAACTACAGGCTCCTTATCGGTCGAGCAACCACCTAAACATACGGTACTACTATGGAAAAGCATTACATAGGTGTGTCCCTAAAGAACATTCCTATACCTCTGAGAAAGGATTATACCCTCGGGATGATACAGCGAACAAACGACTTTATACGCAGAGTTAGATGGAAAACTTTCCATTTCGACAAAGGACGTAATGGTCGCACCGTGGAATACAACAAGGAAACATACGGCTTCAAATCGTGTAAGAACCCACCTACCAACCCTCAACTGGATGCCTTTGAACAGGACTTACTGAAGATGATTATTAATATCAAATTCAAAAATCGGAGGAATTATAAACTCCAGAATGACATAAATACATTCCTAAAAAAGCTGCGAACCACCGATGGAATTATTGTCAAAGCGGACAAACCTCAAATGTGTATACGATGGATGTTAATACATGCAATAGCTTCATACGGAAGGAATTACATAGGAAATACAAAAAAACTAATGAGGCGGCACTGATAAACATCAACAACGAGGCACACAATATAGTCAAACATCTAGGAATAGACGACAGAACGGAGCCACTTAGGCCATGTACCCCCACATTTAACCTCAAAGACCACAAGGTAAATTTTGATCATAACCCCACAATTAGACTTATATGTCCGGCCAAATCGGACATCGGGAAATTTAGTAAACATATATTAGACAAAGTGATAGCACAAATGAAGAATAAACTAGTGATTAAACTATGCGGTAACGCTACCGAAACAATTAAGTGGTTTAATAATATAGCTAACAAAAAAGTATCTAAATTTGTACAATTTGACATTAACGACTATTACTCCTCTATATCCCCCAACACCTTGGATAAAGCCTTAGCATTCGCCAAAGCCAATTCTGACCTAACAGACGACGAGATAAAAATCATATTAGGTGCTAGGAAAACAATAATTAAATTTGAAAACGCCTATTGGGAGCGTAAGGATAGATTAAATAACTTTGACATCACGATGGGGGCTAACAACTCGGCTCAAGTCACAGATTTAGTAGGTATTTACATAGCCCATAGTTTACAAAGTGAGTTTAGCGACCTTCACGGTGGAATCTACAGAGACGACGCCCTTCTCCTAGTTAAGAACCTAAATAACCAGAGCATAGAAAGACTCCGTAAGAATATTAGAAAGACTCTCGGGAAACTAGGCCTTAGCATAAAATATGAGTATAGCACTAAAACAGTTAACTTTCTAGACGCAACGCTTAACCTAAATACGGGACTTATAAAACCTTTTCACAAGATTAATGAAAACTTAGCATACATCAACTGTAACTCAAACCACCCACTATCCATAATTAAATCCATTCCACGCAGCATATCCCTTAGAATCTCCCGCCTCTCGTCTAACCGACAAATCTTCGAAGAACATGCAGAATACTACAATACCGCATTAGACAAGGCGGGCCACTTAGATAGAGTAGAATATATAGATGAAAGCCTCCGTAAAGCGCACGCGAACACGCATAACACAAACTCCAGAAACACACGCACACACACACTTACGCATAGAACTATGAAGTATACGGTAAATAGAAATACAACATCGAAATCAAACAAGTCACGCAGTAGAAAATATAGTTGGTATAACCCCATATTTAACACCTCTATTAGTACTAACCTACCCTCTACCTTCTTTAGAATAATAAATAAACACTTTCCAGATTCACATAGATACAGCAAAATCCTTAACACTAAATCTATTAGACTATCTTACTCCACGACACCAAATATAGAGGCACACATTAAGATACTTAACGCTAAAAAGATACATAACAACACCAGAACACAAATTTACAACAATAACAATACAATCACCATTGAACACAACAGAATATCTAATACACAACCACCCACTAATAGGCAAACAAAACGTAACACACTTGTACAGGCATCGTAGCCCACCAATAATGCCAAAGTTGCCCATGACAAGAATTGTAACTGCCACCTACCTGAAACCTGTCCATTACATAATTGTTTCTACTTTAGGCACAGTGCATTACTGGTACTTTATTTTATCAACCCCGTAAGGATGAAAGGCAAAGGCAAAGTCAACCTCGGCGGGATTTGAACTCAGATCGTAAAGGGACGTAACTATGCTGGAAAGCATGGCGTCCGACCCTCTACCGATACTGCCAATCCACCGCCCCTTTACATAATGAATGTATGCAGTCTAACCTGGTTTACCAATGCACAGTGGAATCAGACAACCAGAAATGGTATTACATCGGAGCGACTGGGAATACATTTAAAGCCCGTTGGTATACACACCGTTACGCAATGAAACATTCCCAGCATCGTTATGTAACTACCCTTGCAAACAAGACCTGGCAACTGAGGGAAAGTAACCATCAATACACCCTGAAGTGGAAAAAATTATAGAACGCGCCCCCATATCGGAGTGGTATGAGAAGCTGTCGATTATGCGACCTTGGGCTGTTCCACATCTTGAGTTCGAAGAATAAGTTACTCAACAATAAAATCGAAAGATCAATTTATTGTAACCATAGACTCAAAGAGAAGTTTTCACACTACAAGTGCACCCTTAACCTCTTACTACCAACTGACAAACTGCATATACTTAGACTTTATACCCTCTTGTTGTATCTAAACCCTTTTAATTACCCACAAAAATCAATACCTATACCCCCCCCCCCCTTCTCCTTCATTCCTCTTCTATTTCTTCGTGTTCTTCCTTCCTTCCCTCCCCTTCTCCTTCATTCCTCTTCTATTTCTTCGTTTTCTTCCTTCCTTCCCTCCCCTTTTTGGCTATCTTTTCTTTTCTTCTTTCTCCCCCTTCTTTGCTTTTATTTTTGTCATTATTATCTTTATCTTTATTTTTTTATATATATATATATTTATCTCTTTATATCTCTCCATCTCTATCCATTCCTCCCACTATGATCAATTTAATTCTCTTTAACTCACTACATTCCACGACATGAAGTCTACATATCAAAACTGATCAAGGAATCCTTCTACCTCTACCCCTCCCTCCATCTCAGTTTGTCACTCTACTTCCTAACTCTCCCCCCTTCCTCTCTCTCTATACTATTCCGTTTGTCCCCTCACCTTTTTGAATCCTCTCTCTCTATACTAGTAAATACAATTCCAAATAAATGTTTTTCTCTATATATTAAGAACTATTTCAAGAATAACTTACTCACTATTTTGAAAATTTGGACTGTGAACAACAATTATAATTGAGTGGCTGCTATTTGCAGTATAGCAATATAAGGTTGCACTTACCAATGAAACGGTCGTAAATACCTGGATAAAATCCTTCTCTTAATGCTTACCTGTGTTTTCTCTTTTATACTTTATACTCCAAGATTGAACGGAATTCTTACAAACTTGTGGAGTTACCCCTAACCGTACGTTGAAACCTTCCATGAAACTGGGTTTCTTAACCCCGAACTGGATCACAATAAGCAATTTTCTGCTTCCCTAACTATATATATATATATATGTCTCTAACTTAAGTACTGTTACACACACATACATACACACATGTCTCTAAGTACGTAAACACATGCACTGGCACATATACACATACAGATACACACGGTGGCAGTATAACTGTGAAAGAGAGAGAAAGAAATAACGTTATGGATAGGAGGAGAGTTAAAATAAATAAAAGTTAAGGACGCTGTCTCTTTCCCTATCTGTAATCCCCCCTCTCTCTCACCCCCTCACTCTCTCTCTTTCTCTCTCTCACCCCTCTCTCTCACCCCCTCTCTGTCTCTCATACCTACAGAATGGACAACCAAAAAACAAATGGATTATTTCTTTCGATATTCATTATAAAATAAGATAAATTGAATTTAAATGAATTCCTTGCTATTTTTGGAAAATTGAAAATATTGTCCATGTGCGATTTACGCCAAACTTGTTTTATTCAGAGTATTTTCTCATTATGCAATGTTTTGGCTATTTACGAAGTTTTGCGGGTTATGTTAATTTCGAGGTATTTTCCCAGTATGCACCGTTGTGGCTATTTACGCGAATCTCGGGAACCCGGGGTCAGATTTTCGCGAAACTTGTTTTATTCAATTTGTATTCCCATTTCAGAGGCAACTTGCTTTCAAAGTATTTACCCATTATGCCCCTTTTGGCTGTATTACATAACAGACAAGCAAGCAAGCACGCAAGATCAGAGTTTTAGTAGTATATAGATAGATTATTCTCCGTGTTGCTTCAATACCGATTTTGCTAAATTCTGTTCCTAACTCGTTCAAATGAAATGTTATCACTCTGATAACACAAATACATAGTATCGATTGGGCTACCTCAGATAAATCATGTTGGGTTCCATTGATGATGTCGATATAGATTGATAGATACATGGTTGGATGGATGGATGGGTGGATTGATGGGTAGATGGATGGATGGGTAGATAGATGGCGTGTTGGATAGATAGATAGATTTCTTTATTTACCATAAAGGCATAAAAAGAAGGGACAAATACAAAGGGGGAGTTTACATATAATCGAGTAAAAAGGGTGTAACATGAAAATAATCGAAAATAACCTCAAAAGGGAGGGGACGTGATGGGGGTTGCACACACCCCCGAAAAAGTGTGCAATCCTTTGCCCGGGGAGCACATGGAGAAGGTGCTCCCCTCTCCTTTACTTCTTTACCTACAGGATGGTATACAGAGAAGGCCCATTTACACGAGCCATTCTCGCCACTATCACCCACCTTTCATAAAACTGCCTGTGGCCAAGCACCTCTCTCTCCATTCTTATCCTTCTTCCGAAGTGATATCGGAAGAAGTAGACCAGACTATGGCCAGAGAGGAAGTTGCCTGACCTCAGACCTTTCAATCGTGTCCACCAAACAACCTCTTTCAACATGGCTATTACGCACAGAAAAACCGCCTTTGCTTCCTTTGTGAAGAGGGGAGGCGGTTTGATTGTCATCACGGACTCGGCGGTCAATTTAATCGGCGCCACCCGCGACAGCAGTTGTTCGGCGTAGCCCCACAGATCAGCCACGCCAGGACATTGCACCAATGCGTGCGCCACGGTTTCTTCGTGACGCACGCATCTAGGGCAAATCTTTTTTGAGGGATCCCTGCCCGGGCGCCCGTGTCTGTAGAGCCTCTCTCGAACGGGTAGAGCCCCTCGGTAGCACTGCCAGGCCAGTGACTTCTGGAAGTTGTCCATTGGTCCTGGGCCGAAAGTCCTACCGAACAGGCTGGCCAGTTCGTCTTCTTCCATGTCCAGCGACTCTCCAAGGGTGTCATCGCCCCTGCTAGCCACCAGCCCTCTATAGAATGATGAGGTGGATTCTCCACCGATGGCCCGGCCCGCTTGCCAGAGAGCCCTGAGCGCCTGAGCACACTCAGTGTGCCAGTCTCCCAGTTTTCCGGATCTTTGCTTGACCCAGGACTGTAGCTCGGTGAGTGAGACGAGTCTCGGAAAGGCTCGTTTCACGAACGGAGCCCACACCGGTTGACCAGTGAGGAATACCTGTAGGTGCCGTAGCCTTAATGCGTGCCTACGCATCATCAACCACGGCATCCCCAGCCCTCCTTTCGAAGGTTGTTGGCAGCAGATGGATCTTCTCACCATAGGAGGACGCTTCTTCCAAAGAAATTGGAAGAGCATGCGTTCCATGGTGGTGAGTGTTTCCTTAGGGCAAGGCACGACAGTCAGGCGGTAGTAAGTGACGGACGCTATGTAAATGTTCGCCACCTCCGCCCGGCCTTTTAGGGACAGCTTACACTTGGCCCATTTCTGGGTTAGTGCAAACACCTTGTTCGTAACCTCGTTCCAGTTCTTTTCCACCTGGAGGTCCGGTCCAAACCAGACCCCAAGCAACTTTACCGGGCCCTCCGTCCAGTGTCCGACGACACCGTCAGGAGGCATCGGTTTGCCTCTCCACGTTCCGAGTTGCAGCCCGATGGATTTTTCCCGGTTCAGTTTCGCTCCTGACAACCTTTCGTACTCCTCCAGTAAGGTACCGATCGCCTCGATCTCCGAGTCGGTTGATACCATTACTGTTACGTCATCGGCGTAGGCCGACACCGCTTTGCTCAATCCTGGTTCCAGGGGGATACCCTGCAACAACTCCAACTTCCTCAGTAAAGGCTCGAGAGTCAATACGTACAGAAGGGAGGAGAGAGGGCACCCCTGTCGAATGGATCGTGTGATTTCGAACGGCTTCGAAAGGTAGCCGTTCACCTTGATCCTAGAACAGATGTGGTTGCTATGTAGGGCAGTGATCCAGCCTCTGAAAACAGGACCGAACCCAGCCGCCGCTAGCACCGCATCCAGGTAACCATGGTCGACCCTATCGAAGGCCTTAGACTGATCCAAGTTGATCAGGGCCCCACCGAAGCCGGGTTTGTTGCCAACCCTCTCTATGATGTATCGCATGAGGTGGAGGTTATCGTGAATGGACCTGGATGGGATAGCACATGTCTGCGCATCTCCCACCAGGCCACCCACGACAAGCGCCAACCTCTTTGCTAACACCTTGGCCAAAATCTTTAACTCTGTGTTTAGCAGGGTTATGGGCCGAAAATTATTTATACTATCCCCCTTTTTCTCGTCCTTCCTCACCAGCGTGACTACGCCCTTGGCTACAGAACAAGGAATTCTCCCGTTCTGCTGCCAATTGCAGTAGACCGCTGCGAGGAGTTCGGAGAAGAAGACCGGCATTGCTAAATAAAGTTCGTAAGGTATACCATCGAGACCTGGAGATTTGCGTCTGCTGCATTGGCTCAGCGCATCTCCGATCTCATCAGCCGAGATTGGTCCCTCGCAGGACTCTGCCTCTTTGTTCGAGAGACGCGGCAGGCCGTCGAGGTATGGACCGAAATCCACGCCCCGGCCCGGACCCTCGCCTCCCCCGAACAATCGGGCAAAGTGCTTTTGAAAGGCCTCGCACATCTGCTTAGGCTCCCGGATCACTCGTCCATCTTCGTCTTGCAACGACCGGATGGTGGATCGATTTCCACTTTTAGCTTCTGTCACGCGGGCCCATCCAACGGCTTTGGCCCCCTCATTACCTAGAGCACGTATTTTACTTCGAATGACGCAGCCTTCATGCTTTGCATCGAAAAACTGGTTCAAGGCCGTCCTCGATGCCAGCACTCTGGCCACATCTTCGCTCTTGATTGCCTCTTCTAATTTACCTGTTAATTCTTTCTCGTTTCTATTCCTATTGGCAGCTAACATCTTGCTATAACTTATTGATTCTGTTCTAATCTCTCTTTTGAGAGATGCCCACCATCGGTTGTTGACGATTGCACCCGTCAACCTCTCCTTAACTAATCTGCTAATCCGGTTTCTGTAAGTCTCTTTTGCCGGTAAAGACAAATTAAGTTTCCAGTAACCGGGACCCTGTCTATGTGTTTTCTCGAGATTGACCACGCAGGTCACTAATTTGTGATCCGTGTAGCCAACCGTGCGCATTTCTGGACAGCTTAATATGTCCCTATCCTTACTTCTAACTAAGAATCTATCTAAGTACGATCTAGATTGACCACTGTGGTTTCTCCAAGTCCAGGTAGGCACAGTTGGAAAATCTAGTCGATATCTATCGACCAAGTTAAAACGGTCGAGGCGTGTTGGATAGATAGATAGATAGATAGATAGATAGATAGATAGATAGATAGATAGATAGATAGATAGATAGATAACTTTCTATTTATTTGCCACCAGGGCATAAAAGATTGGGACAAATACAAAGGGGGAAAGTTTACATACAATAAAACGAGTACAAAAATATAACAAACAAAATAAAACAATCGAAGTCCTCAATAGGGAGGGGTCGTTTTGGGGGTCGCACACACTCCCGAAAAAATGTGCAACCCTTCTCGTCGGGAGCACAAAGAGAGGGTGCTCCCTTCTTCTCCTATTCTTTCCACCTACAGGCTGATATAGAGAGAAGGCCCATTCACACGAGACATTCTCGCCACTTTCACCCACTTTTCATAAAACTGGCTGGGGTGGATTACCTCTCTCTCCATCCTGATCCTTCTTCCGAAATGATATCGGAAGAAAAGGACAAGTTGTTGGCCGGGGAGAAAGGTGTCCGACCTTAGTCCTTTCAAACGCGTCCACCATACAACCTCTTTCGCCATGGCTATTACACAGAGGAAGACCGCCTCTCGTTCGTTTTTGAAGGGGGGGGGGGGGGGTTTGATCGTAACAATGGACTCGGGGGTCAACCGGATGTCTCCCACCCGTGACAGAAGTCGTTCCACATAGCCCCACAGGTCGGCAACGCCTGGGCAGTGTACCAATGCGTGCGCGACGGTTTCCTCGTTGCGCACGCATCTCTGACAGATCTTTTTCGAAGGGTCCCTACCCGGGCGCCCGTGTCTGTAGAGCTTATCTCGAACGGGCAGAGCCCCACGGTAGCACTGCCAGGCCAGGGACCTCTGGAAGTTGTCCATCGGTCCCGGGCCAAATGTCCTACCGAACAGGCTGGTCAGTTCTTCCTCCTCCATGCCTAGGGCTACTCCGAGGGCGTCGTCGCACCTGCTGCTGACCAGCCCTCTATAGAATGTCGAGGTGGAGTCTCCACTGACAGCCGGGCCGCCTTCCAGAGAGCCGTGAGCGCCTGAGCACACTCCGTGTGCCAGGCGCCCAGTTTTCTCGGTCTTTGCTTGACCCAGGATTGCAGCTCGGTAAGCGAGACGAGTCTTGGAAAGGCTTGCCTCACAAACGTGGCCCACACCGGTTGACCGGTGAGGAATACCTAGAGGTGCCGTAGCCTTAATGCGTATTTATGCATCTGAAGCCACGGCATCCTCAGCCCTCCTTTCGAAGGGTGTTGACAGCAGATGGATCTCCTCACCAAAGGAGCCCACTTCTTCCAAAGGAAATGGAAGAGTGCGCGCTCCGTTTTGGTGAGAGTTTCTCCTGGGCAAGGCACGAGAGTCAAGCGATAATAGATGACGTTCGCCACCTCCGCCCGACCTTTCAGGGATAGTTTGCACTCGGCCCAATTCTGGGCCAATGCAAACACCCTGTTCGATACCTCACCCCAGTTCTTCTCCACCTGGAGGTCTGGTCCGAACCAGAACCCGAGCAGCTTCACCGGACCCTCCGTCCAGCGTCCGACGTTTCCGTCGGAGGGCATCGGTTGGCCCCTCCACGCGCCGAGTTGCAAACCGACGGACTTGTTCAGATTCGCCCCTGTAAATCTTTCGTATTCCTCCAGTAAGGTGCCCATCGTCCCGATTTCTGAGGTACTCGACACCATTACTGTCACGTCATCGGCGTAGGCCGACACCGCTTTCCGCAATCCCGGTTCCAGGGGGATGCCCTGCAACAACTCCAACTTCCGCAGCAGTGGCTAGAGAGCCAGCACATACAGAAGGGAGGAGAGAGGGAACCCCTGTCGGATGGACCGCCCGATTTAGAACGGCTCTGAGAGGTAACCGTTCACCTTGGCCCACGAGCAGATGCGGCTGCTGTGCATGGCAGTAATCCAGACCCTGAAAACGGGTCCGAAACCTGCTGCCGCTAGCACCGCATCCAGGTAACCATGGTCGACCCTATCGAACGCCTTAGATTGATCCAAGTTGATCAGGGCCCCACCAAAGCCGGGTTCATTCCCTACCCTCTCTATGATGTATCGCATGAGGTGGAGGTTGTCGTGAATGGACCTGGACGGGATAGGGCATGTCTGCTCATCTCTCACCAGGTTGCCCACGACAAGCACCAACCTTTTTGCTAACACTTGGGCCAAAATCTTTAACTCCGCATTTAGCAGAGTTATGGGCCTAAAATTACTTATTTTATTCCCCGTTCTCGTCCTTCCTCACTAGCGAGACTACGCCTTTGGTCACAGAACAGGGAATTCTCCCGTTCTGTTGTCAATTGCAGTAGACCACCTCGAGGAGAAAAAGTCCGGCATCGCTAAATAAAGTTCGTATGGAAGACCATCGAGACCCAGGGATTTGCGTTTGCCGCATTGGCTCAGCACGTCCCCTATTTCAGCAGCTGAAATCGGCCTTTCGCAGGACTTCGCCTCCTCGTTCGAAAGACGCGGTAGACCGTCGAGGTATGGACCGAAATCCACATTCCCATCCGGCCCCCGCCCCTCCCGAACAGTCGTGTAAAGTGCCTTTGAAAGGCCTCACACATCTGTCCACGTTCAAGGATCACCCGTCCATCCTGGTCCTTCAAAGACCGGATAGTCGATTTAATCCCACTTTTGGCTTCTATTACGCGGGCCCAGCTGACAGCTTTGGCCCCCTCGTTTTCTAGAGCACGTATTTTTCTTCTGACAACGCAGCCTTCGTGCTTCGCGTCGAAAAACTGGTCTAAGGCCGTTCTCGACGCTAGCACTCTGGCTACGTTGCCGCTTCTAATCGCCTCTTCTACTCGATCTACCAACTCCCTTTCCTTCCTATTCCTATCTGAGTCTAATTCCTTACTAAAACCTATCGAGACTACTCTAATCTCTCTCTTGAGAGAGCCCCACCATCTGCTGTTGACGATAGCTCCCGTCAACCGTTCCTTAACTAAAGCACTAATCCGATCCCTGTAAGCTTTACTTGCCGGTAAGGACAAGTTCAGCTTCCAGTAATCGGGTCCCTGTCTATGCGTTCTGTCAAGGTTGACCATGCAGGTCACTAACTTGTGGTCGGAATAGCCAACCATGCGCATTTTTGGACAACTTTAAAAGTCCTTAACCTTATTTCTAACTAAGAACCTATCTAGGTACGACCTAGATGATCCGCTACGATTTGCCCAAGTCCAGGTTGGCGCAGTCGGAAAATCTAGTCGATATCTATCGGCCAGGTCAAATCGACCGATTAACCCTTTGAGGCTATTACACCCCTCTCTATCGGGACAGGCCCCTACGTAGTCCCAGCGTGCATCTAGGATACCATTCCAGTCCCCCACTAATAGCAAGGAGCGGGACGTCCCTAGAAAAGTCTCCAGACGATGGAAGAAGTCCGGCCGCATTGACCCGAAAGGGCCGTAGGCGGCTACCAACCTAAACGCTCCGCCTTCACCACTGCCAAGGTCCACTAGTCGACCCTCCGGGTCCAAATGTACCGTCTGTGTTGCGAGACCCAGATGTTTTTGAAGCAGAACGACAACCCCACCCCACCTCCGGGCTGACAGAGAGATGCGTGCATCTCAAAATCATCAAAGGTGGGGGCCAGCTGTCGCACGTTGCTGATCCTATAGATAGATAGATAGATAGATAGATAGATAGATATATTTCTTTATTAGCCACAGGGGCACAAAAGAAGGGGACAAATACAAATAGATAGATAGATAGATAGATAGATAGATAGATAGATAGATAGATAGATAGATAGATAGATAGATAGATGTTATATTTGATGCAAAACAACAGACAGCCAAACAATTGTTTATCGTCACGAGAATTTGAAGAACGATAAAACTTGTTTCTTTCTTGTGTCATCATGTTCACTAACAGCTTGACAAATGTTATATGCTTTTCATGGAATTTTCAAAGGTAGTTTTTTTTTCCTACGTTCGAAAACTTCTGCCAAACCACCACCCTAGCCTGGCTTACTTGTTTATTTCATCGATCCCGGAACGATGCATAACAAAGATAATCTCAACAGAATTTCAAACTCATAACGTAAAGAGCCGGAACAATCACCAAAATATTTCTGTGGATAAACACAATATAGATATTTTTTTAAATAATCAGGTAAAAATCGCATAAGATAAACAGTAAATCTTTGTTGTTGACATCTTGTTGATAAAGTTGAACTATCACGATAGTGAACAAACAAAAAAAACGGTTTTCTTTACTCAAGATGAAATTGAAATCGTCTTGAAAGAGGCAATGCCGGAAATACAATACATACAAAGGGCTATATGGAAGCATTTCAGTGCTCTTCAAAAGTGAAGCCCTTGCGAAAAAATACTCAGTGACCCCGGTCACCTCTGCCACCACACCTTTTTCCCTACATACATGGGAAAAAGAACACAAAGAATAAACATCACCAATATACCACCCAACATTAACATCTGGTGGATTCTGGCAAGGTTCTTGGAGGAGGATGAAGACACAATACTGTCGATTCAAAAATCCACAAGAAACACCTGGAACGGCACAAACTTAGAAATTTTGGTCCAAATGAAACCGGACAGAATTTCCAAGATACCAGAAAAGGTGCCAGTATACAATACAAACTATATACAGATTTCGGCTGAAGGGGGAGGCCACATTGTTTTAAATGCGCAAGCACATCGCATTTAAAAGCCTCCTGTCCCCTCTTACGAACAAACACCCCCACCCCCCAAAAAGTAGTTTTACCAACACAAATTTAAAACCACCACAACAACAACACACAAAATAAGCAAACACACAAAAACAAAAAACTGTTCAACCACAAACAACAGAAAAAACACAAACAATTTCCCTGAAAAACACAGTCCCACCTCATCCCACTCCATCAAACACTACCACAATCACACACACAAACACACCATCACCACACAACATACCCCTC
Source organism: Eledone cirrhosa (assembly GCA_964016885.1). Lineage (NCBI taxonomy): Eukaryota > Metazoa > Mollusca > Cephalopoda > Octopoda > Eledonidae > Eledone > Eledone cirrhosa. Next base: position 353,902,568 of record OZ024741.1, read on the forward strand.
CCACACGCCCCTGATGACGATTCATCACCCAACATTAACATCTGGTGGATTCTGGCAAGGTTCTTCATCCCCAAGTGAAGATGTAGGAGAGCCTCGTAAATCAAACAAACAAAAAAAAAAGAGACACCACAAAGCCACAAAAACAACAATCACCATCACGAACAAACAAACAACAACACAAACAACAGCACAAACACCACCACAATCAAACCCCCTACCAGCAAAACAAACACCAACACCACCCCAAACACAAATGCCCACCATAAAAAGAAATCTACAAAATGAACAACAAACCAAAACAACACAACAACAAAAAAACAACAATACACATACATTAACACAAACAACAAAAACATAATGGAGGTCATCCCCCAAGACCACAAAAAACTGGGAGGAAAACTTTTCTAAAAGCAGACTCTCAACCACACCTAAAACTAATAAGGGTTTCGATAGAAACCTATCAGAAATTGAAAGAACAGTTTTCACAGGACGTTGGCAACCCCTGCCAAAAACCAATAAACTGTGTCCTGTTGAAATGTTTCCCCACCTCACTCAACATCCCCACCAGAACTGAAATGGAGATTGAACAACCCGATCTCCAGGAAACGAAAAGGTAAGTGCACCTTTTCGTCATTTTCGCCAACTCTTCTCCACCAACATGGCTGACTTACGAGTTGGAAGCGCGAATGTGCGTAGCCTAGGGATGCCCTGGAAACAGGGCCAACTTTTAAACGACCTTAGGTCACACGGTATAGATGTAATAGCCATCACCGAGTCCAGGATCCACAACAGGCACCAACTAACCTCCATCTTCAATGACTTTGAGATCTACGCATCTCTCTGTCAGTCGGGAGGTGGAGGGGGAGTGACTGTCATGTTTCGGAAAAACCTGGATCTCGAAGTACAGCAAGTACACTTGGACCCGGAGGGTAGACTGGTAGTCCTAGACGTGAACAGTATTGGGCAATGGACTTCGGTTCATACCTCGACGGCCTGCCGCGTCTCTTGAGCATGGACGCCGAGTTCTGCGAAAGACCGATCACAGCCACTGAGATACGGGACGCTCTGAGCCGCTGCGAGAAACGCAAATCACCCGGTCTAGATGGTCTACCTTATGAGATTTACATAGGCATGCTGGACTTGTTCTCTGGCGTTCTCGAATCTCGAAGCCGTTTACTGCAATTGGCAGCAGAACGGAGGAATTCCCAGTGCTGCAGGCAAGGGCGTAGTAACACTGATCAGGAAAGACGAGAACAAAGGGAACGAAATAAACAATTTCAGGCCCATAACTCTGCTCAACACAGAGTTAAAGATTTTGGCCAAGGTGCTAGCAACGAGGCTGTCGTCGAGAACCTGGTAGAGGTAAGCGCAAACGTGTGCAATACCGACCAGGTCCATACACGACAACCTGCACCTCATGCGATACATCATAGAGAGGGTAGTGTGTAAACCCGGCTTCGGTGGGGCTCTTATCAATTTAGATCAGTCTAAGGCATTCGATAGGGTCGACCATTGATACTTGGAAGCGGTTCTCAAGGTTTCGCTCCCGTTTTCAGGGGCTGCATCAAGGCGATGCACACCAGCATCTGCTCGAGGGTCAAGGTGAACGGCTACCTATCGGAGCCGTTCGCAATCACGCGTTCCATTCGACAGGGATTCCCTCTCTCCTCCATTCTGTACGTATTGACTCTAGAGCCACTACTGCGGAAGCTGGAGCTTTTGCAGGGCATCCCTTTAGAACTGGGACTGCGAAAAGCGGCGTCGGCTTATGCCGACGATGTGACGGTAATGGTGTCGAAGATCTCGGAAATCAAGGTAATCGGCAACCTACTACAGTAATACGAAAGGTTCACAGAAGCAAAACTGAACCCGGACAAGTCTGTCGGTTTACAACTCGGAACGTGGAGAGGCAAACCGATACCGTCCGACAGCGTCGTCGGACGCTGTACGGAAGGAGCGGTGAAATTACTCGGGGTCT
>OZ024741.1:353922045-354014545 GCA_964016885.1 Eledone cirrhosa
ATCGGCCAGTTGGAATTGGCCGATTAAATTTTTGAGGCTGTTGCACTCCCTCTACTGTAACATGCTCCTACATAGTTCCATCGTGCGTCTAGGATACCATTCCAGTCCCCCACTAAAAGCAAGGAGCGAAACGTTCCAGAAAAGACTCTAGACGTTTAAAAAAGTCTGGCCGCGAGTATTTTGGGGGATTGTTTTTTAAAGCTTGTCTGTAAAAGACAGACAACTCCTCTTCAGATGAGTTGTCTGTCTTTTTTCTGTTGTTGGTTGAGTGGCTGTTTGTTTTGGTGCGTTTGTTTGTTTTGTGTGGTGCTGTTGTTGTTGTGGTGGTGGTGGTGGTGGTGGTTTTGGTGTTGGTGTTGGTAAGAGTATTTTTGGGGATTGTTTTTTAAAGCTTGTCTGTAAAGGGCAGGAGGCTTTTAAATGTGATCGAAAGCAGTGTGGCCTCTTTACTTCTGTTGAAATATTTATGTGGTTGTTGTTGTCCACCAGTACTCTTTCAGGTATTTTGGAGATTCTCTCCGGCCTCATTTGTACCAGAATCTCCAAATTTGTACCAGACCACATGTCTTGATGGATAAGATGGTGTCCTCTCCCTCCTCTAAAATTCCTGCCAAAATCCACCAAATATTAATATTTGGTGGCATGTTTGAAACTTTGATTTTCGGGGTTCTTTTTTCCAGGTAAGTAGGGGAAAAGGTGTATTTATTGGAACTTATTGGCATTACTGAATATTTCTGTGCTAGGGCCTCGCCTTAGAGGAGCACCGAAATGCTTCCATACTGTCTGGCCCTCTGCATAAAGTCTATATCCGGCAAAACCTCCTTCAATATTGTTTCTATTTCCCCTTGACTGAGGAATGCCGGCTTTCTTGTTTCATTTGAAACAGTTGTGAAGGTAATTGTCCTTTGAAGTGTTTCAAGACGAATTTCTTCGAAAATTACAAATTATTTTTTTTTGCTTCAGAAAGCATTTGTCTCGCATTGGAGATATAGAGATTCTTGAAGTCTTGTTTGTTTATAACGTTTGTGCAAATGTTTTTTTTTTGTGTGTGTTGTTGTTGTTTTGGCTGTCACTTTTTTCGTTTGTAGTTGTGTAAATTGTTTCATTTTCTGTGGTTTTTGATGTCTGTTGTAAGCAGTGTGGTCCAACTTGTAAGTTGCATTTTTCGCCTTCTTGGCGAAACAAAACTTTGTTTTCACTACTTGTCACCATAGTGACGTCTATACAAGCAGAGGTTGCGACAACGTTACTGTCTGCCTTTTTTCTCTACCTTTTTCCTCGGCATTCGCTAGCGTTCTTTCTACTAAGCTAGCCATTATCGATAGCAAAATTTTTTTTTTTTCAAATTTTTTCAAATTTTTTTTCAATTAAAATTACATTACCGCCCAGCTGACAATTCAGCCTGGAGGTTAATCTACGAAACAATGTATTTTTTAACAAAAAGTTCCTGCTTTTTGCATACAAAAAAAAAATTACCAGCAAAGTGGCACACGTCCAGACTATCTGAGAGATAGATAGACAGATATGTTTCTTTTATTTGCCACTAGGGCATCAAAAGTGGGACAAGTACAAAGGGGGGAGTTTACACAAAAAGGCGTCCTCAATAAGGAGGAGGCAATAACAAAATATAAAAATAAAATAAGATATAACAAAAAATAAAATTTTTAACAAAATCCTCAATAGAGAGGAGGCGCCTTGGGGGGTCGCACACACCCCCGAAAAAAGTGTGCAACCCTTTTCCTCAGGAGCACAGAGAGGGGGTGCTCCCTCGTTCCTTCCTCTTTTCCACCTACAGGCTTATGTAAAGAGAAGGCCCATTCACACGGGCCATTCTCGCCACTTTCACCCACCTTTCATAAAAACGACTGGGGTGCAGCACCTCTCTCTCCATCCTGATCCTTCTTCCGAAATGATATCGGAAGAAACGGACCAGTTGTTGGCCAGAGAGAAAGGTGCCTGACCTCAGTCCTTTCAGACGCGTCCACCATACAACCTCTTTCGCCATGGCTATTACGCACAGAAACACCGCCTCTGCTTCATCTTTGAAGGGGGGAGGCGGCTTGATCATTACAATAGACTCGGTGGTCAACCGGATCGGTCCCACCCTTGACAGCAGTTGTTCGACATAGCCCCACAGATCGGCTACGCCCGAGCAGTGTACCAATGCGTGTGCAACGGTTTCCTCGTCGCACACGCATCTGGGACAGATCTTTTTGGCGGGGTCCCTACCCGGGCGCCCGTGTCTGTAGAGCCTTTCTCGAACGGGTAAAGCCCCTCGGTAGCACTGCCAGGCCAGGGACTTCTGGAAGTTGTCCATAGGTCCCGGGCTGAATGTCCTACCGAACAGGCTGGCCAGTTCGTCCTCCTCCATGTCTAGGGCTTCTCCGAGGGCGTCGTCGCACCTGCTGCGTACCAGCCCTCTATAGAATGTTGCGGTGGAGTCTCCACTGATAACCGGATCCGCCTGCCAGAGGGCGGTGAGCGCCTGGGCACACTCAGTGTGCCAGGCGCCCAGTTTTCTCGGTCTTTGCTTCACCCAGGATTGCAGCTCGGTGAGTGAGACGAGTCTGGGAAAGGTTCGTCTCACAAACGAGGCCCACACCGGTTGTCCGGTGAGGAATACGTAGAGGTGCCGTAGCCTTAATGCGTGTTTACGCATCATTAGCCACGGCATCCCCAGCCCTCCTTTCGAAGGGTGTTGACAGCAGATGGATCTCCTCACCATAGGAGCCCGCCTCTTCCAAAGGAATTGGAAGAGAGCGCGCTCCATCTTGGCGAGGGTTTCCCTTGGGCAGGGCACTACGGTCAGGCGGTAGTAGATGACGGACGCTATATAAGTGTTCGCCACCTCCGCCCGACCTTTCAGGGATAGTTTGCAACTGGCCCACTTCTGGGTCAGTGCAAACACCCTGTTCGTAACCTCCGCCCAGTTTTTCTCCACCTGGAGGTCCGGTCCGAACCAGACCCCGAGCAACTTCACCGGGCCCTCCGTCCAGCGTCCGACGACGCCATCGGAGGGCATCGGTCTGCCCCTCCACGTACCGAGTTGCAAACCGATCGACTTGTCCCGGTTCAGCTTAGCCCCTGTGAACTTTTCGTACTCCTCCAGTAAGGTGCCGACCGCCTCGATTTCGGAGGCCGTCGACACAATTACTGTCACATCATCGGCGTAGGCTGACACCGCTTTCCGCAATCCCGGTTCCAAAGGGATGCCCTGCAACAACTCCAACTTCCGCAGTAGTGGCTCGAGAGTCAACACATACAGAAGGGAGGAGAGGGGGCACCCTTGTCGGATGGACCGCGCGATTTTGAACGGCTCCGAGAGGTAGCCGTTCACCTTGACCCTAGAGCAGATGCGGCTGCTGTGCATAGCAGTGATCCAGCCCCTGAAAACGGGTCCGAAGCCTGCCGCCGCTAGCACCGCATCCAGGTAACCATGGTCGACCCTATCGAACGCCTTAGATTGATCCAAGTTGATCAGAGCCCCACCAAAGCCGGGTTCGTTCCCAACCCTCTCTATGATGTATCGCATGAGGTGGAGGTTGTCATGGATGGACCTGGACGGGATAGCGCATGTCTGCGCATCTCCCACCAGGTTGCCCACGACAAGCGCCAACCTCTTTGCTAGCACCTTGGCCAAAATCTGTAACTCTGTATTTAGCAGAGTTATGGGCCTGAAGTTAGTTATTTCGTCCCCCTTCTTCTCGTCCTTCCTCACTAGCGTGACTACGCCCTTGGTCACAGTACAGGGAATTCTCCCGTTCTGTTGCCAGTTGCAGTAGACCGCCTCGAGGAGATCGGGGAACAAGTCCGGCATAGCTAGATATAATTCGTAAGGAAGACCATCGAGACCCGGGGATTTGCGTTTGCCGCATTGGCTCAGCACGTCCTCTATCTCAGCGGCCGAAATCGGCTCCTCGCAGGACTTCGCCTCCCTGTCCGAGAGGCGCGGCAGGCCGTCGAGGTATGGACCGAAGTCCACGTTCCCAACCGGCTCCCCGCTCCTCCCGAACAGTCGGGCAAAGTGCCTTTGAAAGGCCTCACACATCTGCTTAGGCTCAAGAATCGCCCGTCCATCCAGGTCTCGCAAAGACCGGATGGTGGATTTAGTTCCACTGTTGGCCTCTGTCACGCGGGCCCAGCTAACAGCTTTGGTCCCCTCGTTCCCTGGAGCACGTATTTTACTTCGGACAACGCAACCTTCGTGCTTCGCGTCGAAAAACTGGCTCAAAGCCGTTCTCGACGCTAGCACTCTGGCCACGTCGCCGCTTCTAATTGCCTCTTCTACTCTATCTATTAGCTCCCTTTCCTTCCTATTCCTATCCGCAGCTAGAACCTTACTAAATTCAATCGAGACTACTCTAATCTCTCTCTTTAGAGATACCCACCACCTGCTGTTGACGATCGCTCCAGTCAACCGTTCCTTAACTAACGTACTAATCCGATTCCTGTAGGCTCTACTTGCCGGCAAGGACAAGTTGAGCTTCCAGTAACCGGGGCCCTGTCTATGCGTTCTATCAAGGTTGACCATGCAGGTCACCAACTTGTGGTCTGAATAGCCAACCATGAGCATTTCTGGACAGCTTAAAAAGTCCCTGTCCTTAGATAGATAGATAGATAGATAGATAGATAGATAGATAGATAGATAGATAGATAGATAGACAGATAGATAGATAGATAGATAGATAGATAGATAGATAGATAGATAGATTTCTTTATTAGCCACAGGGGCACAAAAGAAGGGGACAAGTACAAAGGGGGAAGTTTACATACAATAAAAACGTGTAAAATGTTATCACAAATGGAATTTAAAAAGTTAGTCGATTTTCCCCAATAGAGGGAGACAGTTTATATGGGTAACACATACCCCCGAAAAAAAATGTGCAACCCTCATCTCCAGGAGTACGAAGAGTTTGTACTCCTTTCCTCTCCTCCTCCTTTTCCTCAACCTACAGGCTGATATAGAGAGAAGATAGATAGATAGATAGATAGATAGATAGATAGATAGATAGATAGATAGATAAATTTCTATTTATTTGCCACGAGGGCACAAAAGAAGGGGACATTTACACAGTGGGGGAGTTTACATAAATCGAGTAAAGAAAGAAGGAATAACAATAATAATATAACAATAAAAGTCCTCAAAAGGGAGGGGGCGTGTTGGGGATTGCACATACCCCCGAAAAGTGTGCAACTCTTTTCGCGGGGGAAGCCCAGAGAGGAGGCGCTCCCCCTTTCCTCTTCACTTCTTCACCTACAGAACAATGTAGAGAGAAGGCCCATTTACACGGGCCATTCTCGCTTCTTTCACCCACCTTTCATAAAACTGTCTGGGACCAAGCACTGCTCTCTCCATCCTGATTCTTCTTCCGAAGTGGTATCGGAAGAAGTAAACCAGGTGATGGCCGGAGAGAAAGTCACCCGACCTCAGACCTTTCAGGCGCGTCCACCACACAACCTCTTTCATCATGGCTATTACGCACAGAAAGACCGCCTCTGCTTCATTTCTGAAGGGAGGAGGCGGCTTGATGTTCACCACAGACTCGGCGGTTAATCGAATCGGCGCCACACGCGACAGCAGTCGTTCGACGTAGCCCCACAGATCGGCAACGCCCGGGCAGTGTACCAGTGCATGCGCAACGGTTTCCTCGTCGCGCACGCATCTGGGACAGATCTTTTTCGCTGGATCCCTGCCCGGGCGCCCGTGTCTGTAGAGCTTTTCTCGAACGGGCAGAGCCCCCCGGTAACACTGCCAGGCTAGGGACCTCTGGAAGTTGTCCATGGGTCCCGGCCGAAAGTTCTACCGAACAGGCTGGCCAGTTCGTCCTCCTCCATGCCTAACGACTCTCCAAGGGTGTCGTCGCCCCTGCTAGCCACCAACCCTCTATAGAATGTCGAGGTGGATTCTCCACTGACAGTCGGGTCCGCTTGCCAAATAGCCGTGAGCGCCTGGGCACACTCGGTGTGCCAGTTGCCCAGTTTTCTCGGTCTTTGCTTCACCCAGGATTGCAGTTCGGTGAGCGAGACGAGCTGTGGGAAGGCTCGCCTCACAAACGGGGCCCACACCGGCTGACCGTTGAGGAATACCTGTAGATGCCGTAGCCTCAATGCGTGCCTACGCATCAACAGCCACGGCATACCCAGCCCTCCTTTCGAAGGGTGCTGGCAGCAGATGGATCTCCTCACCATGGGAGGCCGCTTCTTCCAGAGGAACTGGAAGAGCATGCGTTCCATGATGGTGAGCTTTTCCTTGGGGCAAGGCACGACGGTCAGGCGGTAGTAGATGACGGACGCTATGTAAGCGTTCGTCACCTCCGCCCGACCTTTCAGTGATAGTTTGCACTTGGCCCACTTCTGGGTCAGCGCAAACACCCTGCTCGTCACCTCGCCCCAATTCTTCTCCACCTGGAGGTCCGGTCCGAACCAGACCCCGAGCAGCTTCACCGGGCCCTCCGTGCACCGCCCGACGACACCGTCTAACGGCATCGGTTTGCCCCTCCACGTTCCGAGTTGCAAACCGACTGACTTGTCCTGGTTCAGCTTAGCCCCCGTCAGCCTTTCGTATTCCTCCAGTAGGGTGGCGATCGCCCCGATTTCCGAGGCGTCCGCCACCATTACTGTTACGTCGTCGGCATAGGCCGAGACCGCTTTGTGCAATCCCGGTTCCAGGGGTATGCCCCGCAGCAACTCCAACTTCCGCAGCAGTGGCTCGAGAGTCAATACGTACAGAAGGGAGGAGAGGGAGCACCCCTGTCTGATGGATCGGGTGATTTGAAACGGCTCCGAGAGGTAGCCGTTTACTTTAATCCTAGACTAGATGTTGCCACTGTGCATGGCAGAAATCCAGCCCCTGAAAACGGGTCCGAAGCCCGCCGCCGCTAGCACCGCATCCAGGTAACCATGGTCGACCCTATCGAACGCCTTAGATTGATCCAAGTTGATCAGGGCCCCACCAAAGCCGGGTTCGTAGCCAACCCTCTCTATGATGTATCGCATGAGGTGGAGGTTGTCGTGAATGGACCTGGACGGGATAGCGCATGTCTGCGCGTCTCCCACCAAACCACCCACCACAAGCGCCAACCTCTTCGCCAACACCTTGGCCAAAATCTGTAACTCTGCATTCAGCAGAGTTATGGGCCTAAAGTTACTTAAGTCGTCCCCCTTGCTCTCGTCCTTCCTCACTAGCGTGACCACGCCCTTGGTCACAGAACAGGGAATTCTCCCGTTCTGTTGCCAGTTGCAATAGACAGCCTCGAGGAGTTCGGAGAACAAGACCGGCATAGCTAAATAAAGTTCGTATGGTAGACCATCGAGACCCGGGGATTTGCGTCTGCTGCATTGGCTGAGCGCTTCCCCGATTTCAGTGGCTGTGATTGGCCTTTCGCAACACTCCGCTTCGCCGCTCGAAAGACGCGGTAGACCGTCGAGGTATGGACCGAAGTCCACATCCCCGTCCGGCCCCCCGCCACCTCCGAACAGTCGAGCAAAGTGCCTTTGAAAGGTCTCGCACATTCGCTCAGGTTCAAGGATCACCCGTCCATCCTGGTCTCGCAAAGACCGAATGGTGGATTTAATCCCACTCTTGGCTTCTGTCACGCGGGCCCAGCTAACAGCTTTCGTCCCCTCGTTTCCTAAAGCACGTATTTTACTTCGGACAACGCAGCCTTCGTGCTTCGCGTCAAAGAACTGGCTCAATGCCGTTCTCGTCGCTAACACTCTGGCTACGTCTCCGCTCCTAATCGCCTCTTCTAGTTTATCTGTTAACTCCCTTTCCCTCCTATTTCTATTCGCCGCTAGTTCCTTACTGTAACCTATCGAACTTACTCTAATCTCTCTCTTTAGAGATATCCACCACCTACTGTTGACGATCGCTCCCGTCAACCGCATCTTAACTAAGCTACTAATCCGGTTTCTGTAATCTTTCTTTGTCGGTAAGGACAAGTTCATCTTCCAGTAACCGGGACCCTGTCTATGCGTTCTATCAAGGTTGACCACGCAGGTCACTAATTTGTGATCTGAATAGCCAACCATGATCAGTTCTGGACAACTAAATACGTCCCTATCCTTACTCCTAACCAAAAACCTATCTAGGTACGATCTAGATTGTCCACTGCGGTTTGCCCAGGTCCAGGTTGGCGCAGTTGGACAATCTAGTCGAAATCTATCGACCAGGTCGAATCGATCGAGTAACCCCTTGAGGCTGCTACACCCCCCCTCTATCGGGACATGCCCCTGCATAGTCCCAACGCGCATCTAGGATTCCATTCCAGTCCCCCACTAAAAGCAGGGAACGCGACGTTCCTAGAAAAGTCTCCAGACGCTGGAAGAAGTCGGCTCTTTCCGCCCCGAAGGGAGCATAAAGACCGACCAGTCTGAAAGCCCCGCCTTCACCGCCTCCGACGTCCAGCACCAGTAATCGACCCCCCGGGTCCGAGTGAACAATCTGTACGTCGAGAGTCAGACGTTTATCCAGCAGTACGGCACCCCCCCCCCCCCGCCTCCGGGTTGACAGAGAGATGCGTGCATCTCAAAGTCATCGAAGGCGGGCGCCAGCTGTCTCACGCTGCTGATCCGACTCTCGCAAACAACCATCACATCTATACTTTGTGACCTGAGGTCACTTAGAAGCTTTGCTTGCTTCCAAGCTGAGCCCAGGCCACGCGCTTTCAAACAGCCAACTCTCAATTGATCTATTTTGGTGTTGAAAGTGAAGAAAGAAAAGCACTTACCTCTCCGGGTTGCGTAATTTCCATGGCATCAGGTGTGTTGGGTGGAGGGATGTTTTGTGGTGGTGTGGGGGTACACGTGTGTAGTGGGTTGGGGTATTTGGAGTTGTGTCAGGGAGAGGGGCGGTTATGGGGAAATCTTTCAAGAGGACGCGATTCAACGGTTTTAAACAGGGGGGGGGCTCACGTCCCGTCTAAATTGTTCTTTTAAGGAACGATAAAGGTCCAGAGGGACCTTTATCATTTTTAAATGGGTGAAGTTCTCTGTTGAGATAAAGTTTGGCCCTTCGGTCTGCACCATAGGGTTATTGTTTATTAATTTAACCAGTTTTTTGTTTTCTTTATTTATATATGTGTATTGCAACGTCTTTTTTTGTGATGCTGTCAATGTTTCGGAGAGGGGAGGCGCAGATTTATTTTTGTTTGTTGAGGGTGGGGTGTTTTTGATTGGAGTTGGTGTTTGTGTGTGGGTTATTTGTGGTGTGCTGGGTGTGTGTTTTCTTTTTTTTCTTTTAACTTGTCTGAAGGCTTCTCCTCCTTCTTCTTCAGAAGTTGGGGGAAACTCTTCAGCGCTAGGTGGGAGGGACGTGTTGTGTGGTTGTTTTTTTTTTGCGGGAGGGGTAGATTTGTTACTGTTTTTTTTATTATTTGTTTGGAATGGGTTTTGTGGTGGTGGTGGTAATGTTTGTGTCGTGCTTGTGGTTGGTGATGGTGGTGGTGATGTTTGTGTTGTGGTTGGTGGTGGTGATTTTTGTGTCGTGCTTGTGTTTGGTGCTGGTGGTGGTGATGTTTGTGTTGTGTTTGTGGTTGGTGGTGTCTGTATTTTGTTTGCTGTGTGTGGTATTAGTGTATTTTTGGAGGTGGGTGGTGTTGGTGTACTGTTTGTGGTGGGTGTGGGCAATAGTCCTTTTTGGGGAATACGTTTCGGGCAGTTAGCCTTAACGTGTCCCCTTTCCATGCATAAATAGCATGCTGGTCTTCTCCCCTCTACAATTATGTCTATTGGGGTAAGGTCATCCAGCCAGATGCGATCCGGGATTTGTGCTATTCTTTCGGGCCTCATTTGGACTAGTATGTCGAGGCCCATTCCCAGGAACGCATCTCCAGTTGCCTTCCCCATTGACAGCATAGTGTCTTCGCCCATATCAATGAAGCCAGCAATAGCCCACCAGAAGTCCATTGTGGGCAGCATTGTTTTTACTTTTACTCTCTGTGTTCTTCTACCCATGTAGGAGGGATAGAAGCTATATGTTGTCGACGAGAGTGGGCTTAGGGAAAGCTTCTCCGCCGTTTCTTTGTCTCTTGTTAGGACCGAAATGCTGCCATAGAGTCGGTCCTTTCGTATGAAGAGAATATTCTTCATATAGTCTTTTAGGACTAACTCTATTTCCATTTGGCTGGGCTGTGCTGGCTTTCTTGTCTGGTTCAGTATAGTTCTGTATAGAACTGTGTTTTCTGCTCTGGCTTTCTTGAATTCTGGGGGGGAGTTAATGGAAAACATTCCGTTCTCCCCCAAAACAATGTGTTTCTTTGCTTCGGCCAGTTTTTCTCTGGCGGCAGTTAGGTCAATTGGTGTGTATGTAATGGATTGTTTTGTTTTCTGGGCGAAAGTTGCCCTGTCGTTATTTGTATTATTTTCTGTTTGTTTGTTTTCTGTTTGCTCATTTTCCTTAACATTTGTTTTTTCATTTTGTTTGTTTGTTTCAATGTCTAATTTTGTTGTAATTATTTTTTGTTCTTCAGACTTGGGGGGCGTGGCAGAGCTAATGGCAGACATGTCTGCCATCTTTTCCGCCATGCTGCCAAGAAAGAAATTTTTCGGCAAAAATAGATATTTATTTTACCCCCTAAAAAGGGGGTAAATGCAAAAATGTTTCCCTAAATAACAGGGGTTAGTGTTCCAAATGTGTTGCACTAAAAAATTTATCCGGTACTTACAATAGTAAGGGTAAATCCCGATGGAATAGCGGAGCCGATGCGAAGCGTGTCTTACTCTATCAAGATAGATAGATAGATAGATAGATAGAAATATACATGTATATATATATATATATATATATATATATATATATAGGGTGTCCCAAACAAATGTATACACGCTACATCGGCATTCTAATAAATATTGCTTGTACAGGTGAGGAAAGTGTGTATACATCTTTTGAGGACACCCTATATATATATACATATATCTATCTATCTATCTATTTATCTACCTATCTCTCTCTATATATATATATATATTAGAAAGTGGGTTTTTTTTACAAAATGAAAAATAACCGAGGTGTCCTACACGAGTGAAAGTATACAGAAAAAAAAATGAAATCTAAAATGCAACTGGAGTCTTATTTTTAAAAGAATATATATATTTATTTGGTTCCTTTACCGGTTCGCAGTTCTTCTGCTTTTCAAAAGTAGAGTTGAGATGGAGGGTCTGTGGTTTCTCACATCATATACATATATATATATATATATATATATATATATATATATATATATATATATATATATATATATATATATATATATATATAGTGAGAGAGAGAGAGAGATAGTCCACGTAATTTTGAGATGAATAGTACTAATTGCCTCCTCTGTGGTGATCAGAAGTATCTGTATACCTGTAATCAACTCTATTGAAATGAAGGAAGTGGGAAATATAGCAGTGGAATGTTATTGTGAGATGTTCATGCTATATTTGGAGGTTTAAGTGATGTCAAATATATACAGCCGTATAATTCTATCTGGGTGATAGAACCTGTGTAACGCTCATTGTATACACGCCAATACGTAGACACACAGTAATACATACTCATTCAAATACATATATACATACGTATATACATGCACATCACATATACACGCACGCGCACACGTACGCACACGCACACACAAACACACATATATATATATATATAAACAATACATATACACAATACACATACACGCACACACACTTAGATATATCTATACCTATTAATATATATTATATAGTAATTATAAATAAATCTGTGCTAATAATATGAATATATATATATATATATGTGCGTCTGTGTGGTTGTGTATGTGTGGTTGTGTGCGTGCGTGTATATGTATATATGTATATATAAGCTTGGGAATGCTGTTTCTTTAAAATAAATAACAAAACGAATAACCCGGATTCGCCAAATCCAATAGATTAGTGATATAGTGAAGATTTGCAAAGCATCCTGAACATCCTCTATTTGAGTTTCTGGAATAAGTATATGCTATTGCTGTAACCACCTTGGTAATACGCACATGAAACGCCAAATCGATATTCATATCGCTTCCGAGTTCGTGCACTGATTGTGACTCTGGCATTTCAATCCCTCCTGATTCCATGTAAACTAGACTCCAGTGTGTTTGTATTTGCAGGCTGATAGCAGAGGGCTTGACATTTTCCGCCATTAAATTAAATGTCAGTGTTCAGTTCACGTGTATATTTAATTCAAATGTTGCTAAAGGTGTGTGGCATCGCCAAGCTTGTCCGATGTTTGTGCTACTTTCATATTGTCAGCATAACTATGAGCGTCGTTGTCTAAACAACTGAGCCTGAGAAACCAACTGCAAACAGCAACGGCCTCAAGACAGTTCCTTGTGGATCTCACTTATTATTTCAACTTCCACTGATAGGGCTCCGTTTGCAGCAACTGTCTGACTTCTGCCTACCTCGTACAAAGTCATACAGCCACTTCCCTAGTTTACCAGCCATGTCTAGATCACGCTGCTAGTCCTGCGTTTCATTCTTCTTCCCTTTGCAAGACTAGTGTTTTGATGTGAACGTAGTAGAAGGACTTCCGTAACCCTGGGGCGGATGTCATTTCAGTTACTGTCGGCCGGAGCCAGTGAAAATAGAGTTAAAGGATTTGCATTTGTTACTGAAGTAAATTTAATGCATATTGCTTGCATTATTGTCATACAGTGCTTAAGTTCTGTGACAATGACGTCCATAGAGACACTATCAGGTCAATTTTGTTTGATGATCTCCTTCTGAATCCATTTATAGTTAGCCTTGTAAAAGTTTGAACTGGATAAAATTCGATAGTTTCCTGTAGGGTTCATATCTGCTGTTTCCCTCGAACCATACATGTTAGTTCGACTATATGACTTTGTTTTGATCTGAGAACATCTTCGTTTTTACCTTCACATTGTGAATGAGCTTAGTGTTATTTGTAAAGCAGGGAGTTAAAATATCATTATCCCTCGCTGGGTAGAGTATTATTTTTTCGTGAATATTGTGTTCAACAAGACAACTAGGGATTCTACATGATTTTCTTCATCCGGGACATTCCTAAGAAATGTGGCCTTTGGGCCATTTGACTTTGTATACATCAATATACTTCTAGGTGAAAACATATAATTAGAGCGAACACCTTAATTCTATTTTTCAGTCGAGCCAACCGATAGTTCTATATGCAAATGAGGCCAAAATTATATGTTTTCTCCTATATTGAGTTCCTGCAGAGAGTAGGTTAAGAGAGCACTGATTTGATAACGAGTCAGAAATGAATGACGTCGTCGTCAGTTACCCACCCTTTGCCTTTGCCGTTAGATGGCGCAATTTTTATAGTGCTTGCTGAGGAGATCAAAATGCGGTATTCTTTCACTTTTTCATTATTCGAAACATATTTGGATTTTAACGTTTAAACCTGTCTACGAAACAGGTTTGATTTTGAAATTTAAATCTGTCCAAGCACTACGGCCATTGCCAATATGATTTGTTTTTATTGATTTATTATCTTAAATCAAGACAGGCAAAATGTATTATTATTATTAGTATATTTCAATCTAGCTAACTTGGTCATTTACAATACAAACATGAATATGTTGGTATTTGTGTTTATCAAATATATTAATTTATATTAACTTGTATTACATGGCTCAGAAATACTTCTTTCTTTGAGCTATTTCATTGTAAAAGACTGCCTGAGTGATAGTATATATATATATATATATATATATATATATATATATATATATATATATATATATATATATTATATATATATATAAAAGCATAAAATGCATGCTCATTTGTTTTCCATCAGGAAGCGTGCTACCTGTGCGCATAAAAACTACGCTTAACAAACAAACTGATGGCCGCTCTAATGTGTTATGTGTTATTAAACGGGATTAACGGAAGGTAAAATGAAGAGAAGATTGATTAAATGAATAAATAAACAACTAAACAAATAAGTGAAGGAATGAGGGAATAAGTGAATATATGAATACATGGAATAATAAAAGGAGTGAGCTTCAGGTTACTTGTTGCCAATATATTGTGATGACTAATTAAGATTTATAGAGACGCGGTTCTAAGATTTGTAATCAAAGCCACGGGATCAATATATTCACCTTATTTTTCCAGTCTTTCATTCATCTCTTACTCTCTCTCTCTCTCTCCCTCTCTCTTTCCCTCTCTCTCTCTCTCTCTTTCTTTCTTTCCCTTACTCTCTCTCTCTTTCTTTCTTTCTTTCTTTCTCTGTCTCTCTCTCTTCCTCTCTCTCTCCTCCTTCCCTATCTTTATCTCTCTCTTACTCTCTCCATCTCTTTCTTTCTCTCTTTCTCTCTTTCTCTCTTTCTCTCTCTCACTCTCTCTTTCTTTCTTTCTCTCTCTCCCCTCTCTCTCTCCTCCCTCTCTTTCCCCTCCCTCTCTTTCTCTCTCCTCCCTCTCTCTCTCTCTTTCTCTCTATGTCTTCCTTTGTCTCTATCTCCGCCTTCAATCGTTCCTTGTCCCTATTATTAATTCCACATTGCTAATTTTCAATACCTTGTATTGATTTTGCAATTATAAATACGATTTCCTTACTCAAGATTATAATGATTCGTAACATAAGCCCAATGCAACAAATGTGGTGGGGTGACGTTAATTGATTTAATCGGTACTTCTTCAACACTGGTATTTATTTTATCGACCCTGGGAATATCAAAAGGAAAGTCAATCATGATCGAGTTTGAACTCATAATTTAAAAGGATGTATCTAAATAACCGCACGGTTAATCATGATCGATTTTGAACTCATAATTTAGAAGGATGTATTTAAATAACCGCATGGGCAACCTTTTTCGAGAAGCGGGCGCATGATATATGGTTCATCATCAGGTGGGCCGCAAGCGCTAATTTACATTTACAAATGAAAGTGCGGTAACTCAGGTTGTTTTGATTTGTTTCTTCAGAATTGGTAAACGTTCTTTTCCTCGATCGTAAAACTAATAGAAAGTTAAATTACAACTGAAAAGTTGGGGTAAAAAAAATCAGAAAGATTTCACTTAGGTGACTTAGGCGAGCCATTCAGAAAGCTTCGCGGACCGCATGCAACCTGCGGGCCACAGGTTGCCCATGACTACTGTAGATTCTGCCATGCATGGTACTTCAATAATAATTGTTTCTACTTTTGACACAAGGCCAGAAATTATCCCAGTGTATTACTGGTACTTTATTTTATCGACCCCGTAAGAATGAAAGGCAAAGTTAACCTCCGCAGGATTTGACCTCAAAACGTAAAGGGCCATAAGTCTATGCTGCAATAGCTCTTTACGTTCTGAGTTCAAAATGGTTTCTGATTTAGGCACAACACCAACAATTTTGAGGGAAAGGGGAAGTCGATTAAATCGACCTCAGTGCATTACTGGTACATTATTTTATCGCTCCCGAGAGGATGAAAGGCAAAATTTGAACTCAGAATGTAAAGAGCCAGAATAAATGCCGCAAAGAATTTTGTTCGATTCTCAAACGATTCTGCCAATCCACCAACCTTGAAGATATAATAATGGTTTCTACTTTTTGGCACAGGCCAGCAATTATCCCAGTGCATTACTGGTACTTTATTTTATCGACCCCGTAAGGTTGAAAGGCAAAGTTAACCTCGGCGGGATTTGAACTCAGTCCGTAAAGAGCCGTAACTTGGCATGGCATCTGACCCTCTACTGATACTGCAAATGGACCAATAATGGTTTCTGATTTAGGCACTAATGCCAACAATTTTGGGCGTGAGAAAAGTCAATTAAATCGACCCAGTACATTACTGGTACTTTATTTTATCATCCCCCGTAAGGATGAAAAGCAAAGCTAACCTCACGAGATTTGAACTGCTACCAATCCACCGCCCTTACCACCACCACCACCCTAATAATAGCAATACTTATTATTTGTTTTATTGGTTTTAAAGTACCGGTAATACACTGGGATAATTGCTGGCCTTGTGCCAAAAGTAGAAACTATTATTTGTTTTATTGCCTACAAAGACACAAGACGTTTGGTACTTGGATTTGCAATCATGAAATTGCGAGTTCGATTCCCGGACCGGGAGAAATATTAAGCAAAACACTTTATTTTACGGTGCTCTTTCTGCCAGGAATTTCTGCAATGGAAATATCAATACACACAATGTTTCTTTGGTCCGATCTGACGAGTTCCACCCCACTCAGTAATCGAAGGTCTGGGATCTTGTCGATCGATTCGATCGATTATTAAAACAAGATAAATAAAGGAAAACACTAAGTGATTTACCTCGAATAAAATACTGAAATATCAAAAATATTCCAGAAATAATAATAATTAGCAATAATACGTTTTTTTAAATCAATGAAATAACACGAACGTGTCTCTAAAGGGGGAAATATCACACAAAAACCACAAACTTCCCAGACATAAAATAAAAAGAGAAGGAATTTTTGCCTAGCTAAATATGTTTTGATTTTTCAGTGCACAGTATCATACATGGTACATGCTGATTTTTACGCCATTAAATGTGTAGCAATTCCATCATTAAACCAGATGGCGTCGGGGTTTTTTACCCGTCATAAAATGACCAATCAGTCTTGTATTTTAGTAGCCATTTGGTAATATAAAACAAAATTTATTGGTACTTAGCAGTTTGAGCAGTCTTTCTTTTATAACATAGTCTTTTTTTTTATTATTTTAAATAACCAGACACATATAAGCTGAATGGGAAACAAAGTTGCCGAATCGTTTTCCGCCAGCTTACGTATGTAAATATATATGCTATTAAAATTACAAATCTGTACTTGTGTTTAAACGAAGCGATCATTTAGCAAAACAGTCCATCCATTGTGTTGTAATGTACTTTTGCTTAAAATAACTTCCAGTTTGTTCTATTCCCTGGATTGGAAGCACGATATATTACACGATGTTTAAAATACTGGTTGCTTCATGCACATTATATTTTGCATTGCTGCAAAACAAGTATACTGCATTCTTCATTTATATTCTCCGCTTTCCCCATTTTATACTGAATCCCACTGGCTTTCATCACGTCATTGTAATCGGAGGTTTCCTATCAAAGAACATCTTTATGGGTGGATAGGTTAAATATTCTTCTTTTTATGTTCTTGGCTAAGATCCTAAGTTGGTGATGGGGTTAGGGGTTACATCTAAGAAGTTGAATATGTTTAGATAAATAGATTTTTAGATAGATAGATAGATAGATAGATAGATAGATAAATAGATAAATTTCTTTATTAGCCACAAGGGCACAAAAGAAGGGGACAAATACAAATGGGGAGTTTACATACAGGTATATGAAAATAAAACTATTAATACAATAACAAATAACAATTTAAATCCCCAATAGGGGGGGGGTGTTACACAGCGGTTGTACACACCCCGAAAAAAATGTACAACCCTCATCTCCAGGAGCACTAAGAGTGAGTACTCCCTTCCTCTCTTCCTCTTTTCCTCAACCTACAGGCTTATATAGAGAGAAGGCCCAACCACTCGGACCATCTTTGCCACATTCACCCACCTTTCATAAAATTTGCTGGGGTACAGCACCTCTCGCTCCATCCTGATTCTTCTTCCAAAATGATATTTGAGAAAACGAATCAGTTGCTCGCCGGAGAGAAAGGTGTCTGACCTCAGCCCTTTTAACCTCGTCCACCATATAACCTCTTTCACCATAGCCATAACACATAGGAAAACCGCCTCTCCCTCGTTTTTGAAGGAGGGTGGCGGTTTGATCATGACAATGGACTCGGTGGTCAACTGGATTGGTCCCACCCGCGACAATAGTCGTTCTACAGGTCGGTAACGCCCGGGCAGTGTACAAATGCGTGTGCGACGGTTTCCTCGTCGCGCACGCATCTCGGACAGATCTTTTTCGAAGGGGCCCTACCCGGGCGCCCGTGTCTGTAGAGCTTGTCTCGAACTGGTAGAGCTCCTCGGTAGCACTGCCAGGCCAGGGACTTTTGGAAGTTGTCCATTGGTCCCGGGCGGAAGGTCCTACCGAACAGACTGGTCAGTTCATCCTCCTCTACGCCCAGAGTTTCTCCGAGCGTGTCGTCGCACTTGCTGCGGACCAACCCTCTATAGAATGTCGAAGTGGAGTCTCCACTGATCGCCGGGTCCGTTTGCCAGAGGACTGTGAGCGCCTGAGCACATTCGATATGCCAGTCGCCCATTTTCCTCGGTCTTTGCTTGACCCAGGTATGCAGCTCGGTTAGCGAGTCGAGTCGTGGGAAGGTTCGCCTCACGAACGGGGCCCACACCGGTTCTCTAGTGGGGAATACGTGGAGGTGCCGCAGCCTGAGCGCGTGTTTGCGCATCGTCAGCCACGACATCCCCAGCCCTCCGTTTGAAGGGTGTTGGCAGCAGATGGATCTTCTCATCAAAGGAGCCCGTTTCTTCCAAAGGAATTGGAAGAGCGCGAGCTCCATTTTGGTGAGCGTTTTGGCTGGACAAGGCCCGGCGGTCAAGCGGTAGTAGATGACGGACGCTATAAAAGTGTTCGCCACCTCCGCTCGACCTTTCAAGGATAGTTTGCACTCGGCCCACTTCTGGGTGAGCGCAAATACCTTGGCCGTCACCTCGTTCCAGTTCTTCTCCACCTGGAGGTCTGGACCAAACCAGACCCCGAGCAACTTTACCGGTCCTTCCGTCCAACGTCCGACGACGTCATCGAAAGGCATCGGTTTGCCTCTCCACGTGCCGAGTTGCAAACCAACGGATTTGTCCCGGTTCAGCTTCGCTCCTGTGAACTTTTCGTATTCCTCCAATAAGATGCCGATCTCCCCGATTTGCGAGGTGCTCGACACCATTAATGTCATGTCGTCGGCGTAGACCGATGCCGCTTTTCGCAGTCCACGTTCCAAAGGGATGCTCTACAATAGCTCCAACTTCCGCAGTAGGGGCTCGAGAGTCAGTACGTACAGAAGGGAGGAGAGAGGGCATCCCTGTCGGATGGATCGCGTGATATGGAACGACTCCGGGGGTAGCCGTTCACCTTGACCCTTGAGCAGATGTTGCTGTTGTGCATTGCAGCAATCCAGCCCCTGAACACGGGACCAAAGCCTGTCGCATCGAACACCGCATCCAGGTAACGATGGTCAACCCTATCGAAAGCCTTAGACTGATCCAAGTTGATCAGGGCCCCACCGAAGCCGGGTTTACACCCTACCCTCTCTATGATGTACCGCATGAGGTGGAGGTTGTCGTGTATGGACCTGGTCGGTATTGCGCATGTCTGCGCTTTTCCCACCAGGTTCTCGACGACAAGCGCCAGCCTCTTTGCCAACACCTTGGCCAAAATCTGTAACTCTGTGTTGAGCAGAGTTATGGGCCGGAAGTTGCCTATGTCATCCCCCTTGTTCTCGTCCTTCCTGACTAACGTGACTACGCCCTTGGTCACAGAACTGGGAATTCTCCCGTTCTGCTGCCAGTTGCAGTAGACCGCTTCCAGGAGACCGGAGAACAAGTCCGGCATTGCTACGTAAAATTCGTAGGGTAGACCGTCGAGACCTGGAGATTTGCGTTTGCCGCATTGGCTCAGCGCGTCCCCCATCTCAGCGGCCGAAATCGGCCTTTCGCAGAACTTCGCCTCGCTGTCCGAGAGTCGCGGTAGGCCGTCGAGGTATGAACCGAAATCCATAGCCCCTCTCGGCGCGCCGCCCTACCCGAATAGTTGAGCAATGTGCTGCTGAAAGGCCGCGCACATTTGCTTCGGCTCACGTATCACGCGTCCGTCTTGGTCCTTCATAGATAGATAAATAGATATATTTCTTTATTTACCATAAAGGCATAAAAAGAAGCGACAAATACAAAGGGGGAGTTTACATACAATCGAGTAAAAAGGGTATAACATGAAAATAATCGAAAATAACCTCAAAAGGGAGGGGACGTGATGGGGGTTGCACACACCCCCGAAAAAGTGTGCAATCCTTTGCCCGGGGAGCACATGGAGAAGGTGCTCCCCTCTCCTTTACTTCTTTACCTACAGGATGGTATACAGAGAAGGCCCATTTTCACGAGCCATTCTCGCCACTATCACCCACCTTTCATAAAACTGCCTGTGGCCAAGCACCTCTCTCTCCATTCTTATCCTTCTTCCGAAGTGATATCGGAAGAAGTAGACCAGACTATGGCCAGAGAGGAAGTTGCCTGACCTCAGACCTTTCAATCGTGTCCACCAAACAACCTCTTTCAACATGGCTATTACGCACAGAAAAACCGCCTTTGCTTCCTTTGTGAAGAGGGGAGGCGGTTTGATTGTCATCACGGACTCGGCGGTCAATTGAATCGGCGCCACCCGCGACAGCAGTCGTTCGGCGTAGCCCCACAGATCAGCCACGCCCGGACATTGCACCAATGCGTGCGCAACGGTTTCTTCGTGACGCACGCATCTAGGGCAAATCTTTTTTGAAGGATCCCTGCCCGGGCGCCCGTGTCTGTAGAGCCTCTCTCGAACGGGTAGAGCCCCTCGGTAGCACTGCCAGGCCAGTGACTTCTGGAAGTTGTCCATTGGTCCTGGGCCGAAAGTCCTACCGAACAGGCTGACCAGTTCGTCTTCTTCCATGTCCAGCGACTCTCCAAGGGTGTCATCGCCCCTGCTAGCCACCAGCCCTCTATAGAATGATGAGGTGGATTCTCCACCGATGGCCTGGCCCGCTTGCCAGAGAGCCCTGAGCGCCTGAGCACACTCAGTGTGCCAGTCTCCCAGTTTTCCGGATCTTTGCTTGACCCAGGACTGTAACTCGGTGAGCGAGACGAGTCTCGGAAAGACTCGTTTCACGAACGGAGCCCACACCGGTTGACCAGTGAGGAATACCTGTAGGTGCCGTAGCCTTAATGCGTGCCTACGCATCATCAACCACGGCATCCCCAGCCCTCCTTTCGGAGGTTGTTGGCAGCAGATGGATCTTCTCACCATAGGAGGGCGCTTCTTCCAAAGAAATTGGAAGAGCATGCGTTCCATGGTGGTGAGTGTTTCCTTAGGGCAAGGCACGACAGTCAGGCGGTAGTAAGTGACGGACGCTATGTAAATGTTCGCCACCTCCGCCCGGCCTTTTAGGGACAGCTTACACTTGGCCCATTTCTGGGTTAGTGCAAACACCTTGTTCGTAACCTCGTTCCAGTTCTTTTCCACCTGGAGGTCCAGTCCAAACCAGACCCCAAGCAACTTTACCGGGCCCTCCGTCCAGTGTCCGACGACACCGTCGGGAGGCATTGGTCTGCCTCTCCACGTTCCGAGTTGCAGCCCGATGGATTTTTCCCGGTTCAGTTTCGCTCCTGACAACCTTTCGTAATCCTCCAGTAAGGTACCGATCGCCTCGATCTCCGAGTCGGTCGATACCATTACTGTTACGTCATCGGCGTAGGCCGACACCGCTTTGCTCAATCCTGGTTCCAGGGGGATACCCTGCAACAACTCCAACTTCCTCAGTAAAGGCTCGAGAGTCAATACGTACAGAAGGGAGGAGAGAGGGCACCCCTGTCGAATGGATCGTGTGATTTCGAACGGCTTCGAAAGGTAGCCGTTCACCTTGATCCTAGAACAGATGTGGTTGCTATGTAAGGCAGTGATCCAGCCTCTGAAAACAGGACCGAACCCAGCCGCCGCTAGCACCGCATCCAGGTAACCATGGTCGACCCTATCGAAGGCCTTAGACTGATCCAAGTTGATCAGGGCCCCACCGAAGCCGGGTTTGTTGCCAACCCTCTCTATGATGTATCGCATGAGGTGGAGGTTATCGTGAATGGACCTGGATGGGATAGCACATGTCTGCGCATCTCCCACCAGGCCACCCACGACAAGCGCCAACCTCTTTGCTAACACCTTGGCCAAAATCTTTAACTCTGTGTTTAGCAGGGTTATGGGCCGAAAATTATTTATACTATCTCCCTTGTTCTCGTCCTTCCTCACCAGCGTGACTACGCCCTTGGCTACAGAACAAGGAATTCTCCCGTTCTGCTGCCAATTGCAGGAGACCGCTTCGAGGAGTTCGGAGAAGAAGACCGGCATTGCTAAATAAAGTTCGTAAGGTATACCATCGAGACCTGGAGATTTGCGTCTGCTGCATTGGCTCAGCGCATCTCCGATCTCATCAGCCGAGATTGGTCCCTCGCAGGACTCTGCCTCTTCGCTCGAGAGACGCGGCAGGCCGTCGAGGTATGGACCGAAATCCACGTCCCCGCCCGGACCCTCGCCTCCCCCGAACAATCGGGCAAAGTGCCTTTGAAAGGCCTCGCACATCTGCTTAGGCTCCCGGATCACCCGTCCATCTTCGTCTTGCAACGACCGGATGGTGGATCGATTTCCACTCTTAGCTTCTGTCACGCGGGCCCATCCAACGGCTTTGGCCCCCTCATTACCTAGAGCACGTATTTTACTTCGAATGACGCAGCCTTCGTGCTTTGCATCGAAAAACTGGTTCAAGGCCGTCCTCGATGCCAGCACTCTGGCCACATCTTCGCTCTTGATTGCCTCTTCTAATTTACCTGTTAATTCTTTCTCGTTTCTATTCCTATCGGCAGCTAACATCTTGCTATAACTTATTGATTCTGTTTTAATCTCTCTTTTGAGAGATGCCCACCATCGGTTGTTGACGATTGCACCCGTCAACCTCTCCTTAACTAATCTGCTAATCCGGTTTCTGTAAGTCTCTTTTGCCGGTAAAGACAAATTAAGTTTCCAGTAACCGGGACCCTGTTTATGTGTTTTCTCGAGATTGACTGCGCAGGTCACTAATTTATGATCTGTGTAGCCAACCGTGCGCATTTCTGGACAGCTTAATATGTCCCTATCCTTACTTCTAACTAAGAATCTATCTAAGTACGATCTAGATTGACCACTGTGGTTTCTCCAAGTCCAGGTAGGCACAGTTGGAAAATCTAGTCGATATCTATCGACCAAGTTAAAACGGTCGAGTAACCCCTTGAGGCTGTTACACCCCCTCTATTAGGACATGCTCCTGCATAGTCCCAACGTGCATCTAGGATGTCATTCCAATCCCTCGCTAGAAGCAGGGAACGCGACGTTCCCAGAAAAGTCTCTAAACGCTGGAAGAAGTCGGGCCGTTCAGCTCCGAAAGGGGAGTAGACGGCGACCAGTCTTAAGGCCGCACCTTCACTACTACCAACGTCTAGCACCAACAAACGACCCTCCGGGTCCGAGTGCACAACCTGTACGGCAAGACCCAGGTGTTTTTGCAGCAGTACGACAACCCCACCCCCACCTCCAGGTTGACAGAGAGATGCATGCACCTCGAAGTCATCGAAGGTAGGGGCCAGCTGCCGCACGACGCTGATCCAAGTCTCACAGATAACCATTACATTTATACCACATGACCTGAGGTCATTTAGAAGCTTTGCTTGCTTCCAAGTTGAGCCCAGGCCACGTGCATTTAAACATCCTACTCTTAACACATCCATGTGGGCGGCAGAGCCAAAAGAGAGTGTAGAGACCTACCTTTCCGCTTCCCGGGGTTCGGGTCGCACGACTTCCATGGGGTCGGGGGTGTTGGGTGAAGGGGTGTCTTGTGGTGGTGTGGGGTCGTCAGTGTGTGGTGGGGTTGGGGTGTTTGGAGTTGTGTTGGGGATGGGAAGGGGAGGGGGAAAGCTTTTTAGTAGGACGCGGTTTATAGGTTTGACAGAGGGTGGTCCTACGTCCTCCTTAAAATCCTTTTTTAGTTTTTGGTAGAGGTTCATTGGGATCTTTATTAATTTTAAATGTGGGTAGTTTTCTGAAGAAACAAAGTTTACACCTTCGGTTTGTACCGAAGGATTATTGTATATGAGTTCATTTAATTTATTATTGTTTCTGTTGATGTAAGTATAGTGTAATGTCTTTTTTTCGGATGGTGTGAGTGTTTCGAAGAGGGGAGGGGCAGGTTTGGTTTTGTTTGTTGCTGGAGGGGTGTTTTCTGTTTTGTTGGATTGTGTTGAGATTTGGGTGGGGGTTGTTTGGTCTTGTGTGTTTTGCACATATTTTCTTTTTTTCCTTTTAATCTGTCTGAAGGACTCCGTTTCTTCCTCCGAATTCGTTGGGTTATCTTCAGTGTTGGAGGGAAGAGGTATGTTTGCTGGTAATGTTTCCGTGTTGGTTTTCTTTGTGGGGGAGATGGATGTCACTATGTTAGACTGTGTTGTGTGTTGTGTCTGCGGTGGTTGTGTTGTTTTTTTGAGTGAGGGGTTGGGTGGGCCTGTATTTTGTTTTGGGGTAATGTGTTGTGACTGTTTGTGTTGTGGTGGTGGTGTGGTTTTACTGAGGGACGGGTTGGGTGGGACTGAGTTTTGTTGTTTGTTTATCTGTTGTGGTGGTGGTGGTGGAGCTGGTGTTGGTAGCAGGGTTTTCTTTTTGTTGAGTTGGGGACAAGCGGCCTTCAGGTGCCCTCTGCCTGCACAGATATGACAGGACGGCCTTCTCCCCTCCACGCTAATGTTTATATACCCGTGGCCCTCTAATAGGATTCTGTCGGGTATTTGGACGATGCGTTCAGGCTTCATTTGCACTACCAGCTCTATACCTGTTCCACTGAACGCATTGCCTGTGGTTTTCCCAATGGAAATCACGTTGTCATTCACTGGATCGATGAAGCCAGCTATGAGCCAGCAGTAGTCCACATCTGGCATCATTGCATCCAGCCATATGCGTTGAGTTCTTTTACCCATATAAGTTGGATAAAAGGTAAAATTTTTCGAACGAATCGGTGACAAAGCACATTTTTTTGCCGCCGATTCGTTCTTCATGATAATTGCTAGGCTTCCATACAGTCTGTCTTTTCTTATGAAAGTGGTTTCATTAAGTACTTCTGTGAGTACTGTTTTGATATCTGCTTGAGAAGGCTGTTCAGGTTTTTTTGAAGTGTTGTTGATGGTGCGGAACACGACCGTTCGACTTTCAATGTCTTTGGTGAGTTCTTGAGGCATTTTTACCGATAAAATACCATTCTCTCCTTCACTTATGTATTGTTTGGCGTCTGTGATTCTTCGTGCCACATCTGAAATATTTTCGGGTATATATGTCAAAGATTTCTTTGTTGTTTGTGCAAATGAAATCTTGACTCTGTCGTCTGCTTTGCTTTCTGTTATGGTGTTATTTTCAAATGTTATTTTTGTGTTTGTTGTGTCTTTGTTTGTGGTATTAGTATTGTCATGCAATTTTTCAAATTTTTTTTTTTCGTTGTTGGAATCCATGTCCAGATTTGTGTTTTCGTCATTTTTCTCCGCAGATTCGTCTGTTTTTATTTTAATTTTTCCTTCCTTCTCTATGACATTAGTTGGGAAGGAAGGGGGGACTAAAGCGTGCGAGCTTACAACTCTTACCGCTGTCCCCCCACCACTATTTTCGTTCGCTTCGTTTAACATTTCTGTCAGACGATTGAAATTTTTTTTTGCCACAAAATTTTTTAAAACAGGTTTTTCACCTCTAGGAGGGGTAAAGATGAGCTGACCCACCGCCTGACAGTTCAGGCGGGGGGTCAAGCTACACAATAGTATCAAAATTAAATTTGAACTCACAAAATTTCCGCAATAAATTTGAACAAAACTTCTGCGCGAAGTGAATTACATCCACACTGTAGAACAGACGACAGCTAGATCAATAGATAGATAGATAGATAGATAGATAGATAGATAGATAGATAGATAGATAGATAGATAGATAGATAGATAGATAGATAGATAGATCCCAGGTAGGCGGAATAAGGGTGTAAGATGATTTATCAATTGGTAAGATAGAGGATATATTTGATATATTTAATTTATAGACGTTGCGGGAAGCATTAGAAACTTTGAACAGACATCCATTTATCCTGCAGTATTTTCCATACATACATACAATTATAGAGAGAGAGTGGGGGGAGAGAAAGATAGAGAAAGAGAGGGGGGAGAAAGGTAGAGAAAGAGAGAGAGAGATTGACAGACAGATAAATATACACATACATATATACTCAAACATTCATACTCACATCTCTCTCTCCCCCTCTCTCTCTCTCTCTCTCTCTCTATATATATATATATATATATATATATATATATATATATATATATATATATATATATATATATACATATATTCATTAGTTAAGCAAAACAAGACCACAAATTTCACAAGGAAGACATTATTAAAAGATTGTCAACATATTTTAGTTTGATGTAAGGAATGTAGAGAATAATAATAATATTAATAATAATTGTTTCTACTTTAGGCACAAGGCCAGCAAATACCCAGTGCATTACTGGTACTTTGTTTTATCGACCCCGTAAGGATGAAAGGCAAAGTCAACCTCGGCGGGATTTGAACTCAGATCGTAAAATTAATAATAATTGTTTCTACTTTAGGCACAAGGCCAGCAATTACCCAGTGCATTACTGGTACTTTATTTTATCGACCCCGTAAGGATGAAAGGCAAAGTCAACCTCGGCGGGATTTGAACTCAGATCGTAAAGGGACGTAACTATGCTGGAAAGCATGGCGTCCGACCCTCTACCGATACTGCCAATCCACCGCCAAATAATAATTGTTTCTACTTTTGGCACAAGGCCAGCAATTACCCAGTGTATTACTGGTACTTTATTTTATCGACCGCCAAATAATAATAATGTCCGTTTACAATTGTTTCGCTACTCCATATAATATTTCTGGATCAGATGACTATATATCATTATTGATCTGGTTCAGTTGAAAATAATTAACACATTTAAGATTGGTTACTCTTGAACTGTGTATATATATATATTTATTTATTTATCTATTTATACGTAAATACATACATATATACACACGTAAATACATACATATATACACACGTAAAAAGATACATATATACACACGCAAATATATACTTGTATACACACGCAAATATCTACTTGTATTGATGTCTTTTAAGTCGATGTTCGTTGTTTTATGCATATATTAACGGTTATTTTTAACTACACATAAACATATGTATGTATATGTCAGTATGAGTGCGTTTCTATGTGTTTGCGCATGCATATATATATATATATACACACATATATATGTATGTATATATATAGATATATATATATATATATATATATATATATATAGCGAGGGAAAAGTGGTAAGGAACCAGGTGGACCATAACGCACCAAAGTACCCAATACTTAGGGTAGTAGAGTGGGTAATAGGAGTAAGTAAGACCCCGACGGCTGAGCTCAAGCCGTTTCGACGGCTAATTCTGTACTCATATATATATATATATATTATATATGTGTATATATATACATCTATACATACATATATATATATACACATATATATATATACATATATATATATATGCATATATATATATATATGTATGTGTGTGTGTACCTATATATATATATATATATATATATATATATATATATATATAATGGCGGGGTGATGAAACGCTGATCGCTTGTGTTCATGACAGTAATGTAACTGAAATTCGAAGTATTGACAAAAATGTCTTTTCCACCTTTTTCTCTCCAAAGCCCCATCTTTATTTAAATTATATTTTTTGTAGTTTCTTCCTGGAGTCAATGAGAGATAAACTATCCTTCTTCTCTTTCTCTTCCCCCTCCTCCTGCTGCTCTTTGTACTTTACCTCCTACTACCTTTATTTAACCTCCGCCTAGCACACCTTTCATTCATCTTCCTAGCTTCCTCCTACTCCTTGTTTATCTCTTACATCGACTTTTGATTTTTTTTTCCTGGCTTTTTTTTTTCTCTTTCAGTTTGAACGTTATTTTATTTTATATACATATTTTTTACATATTTTTTTACATTATATGTATATATATATATATATATATATGTATGTATATATATATATATATATATATATATGTGTGTGTGTGTGTATGTATGTATATATATATATATATATATATATATATATATATATATATATATATATATATATATATATATATGTATGTATGTATGTATGTATGTATGTATGTATGTATGTATGTATATATATATATGTATGTATATATATATATATATATATATATATATATATATATATATATATATATGTGTGTGTGTGTGTGTGTGTGTGTGTATGTATGGATGTATGTATATATATATATATATATATGACCCTCCCAAAGTATAACAATATATATATATATATATATATAATTTTTAATTCTAGTTTATCTTTCATTTTTTAAACATTTTAAATTATTTTTTTCTTCTTTCTCCTTCGGTCTCAGCCTCTCTTTCGTTTACTCTCTCTCTCTTTCTCACTCTCCCTCTCTCTCTCACTCTCGCTCTCTTTCATGCACACACACACACTCTCTCTCTCTCTCCCTCTCTCTCTCTCTTTCCCTTCTGATATTTATTTATTTAAAATTCGATTCTCACTATTTGTTACTTACTATCATGGTAAACTGGTTTTCTTTTTTACTCCGATTTATTCGTTCGCCAATTTTTTCTTTCATTTCCGCAGATGTCAGATTCAATTTTGTTTGTATTATCATTGTTTTCGTGTTTTTATAATGTCTTATTTTGTTTCATATATTTTATAACCGCTTAACTGCATTTATTGTTTTTAGATTTTGAGTAGCACGGCGCAGATTCTGCGACAGCAAATAGTCACAAGAAATAACTGCCTTAGAAATCAACGAAGTAGCATGTATGTGGTTGTTTGACCTGTTTATAAACGTAGCCAAATTTCTCTTAAATCTGCAACTTACCGGTTTAAAAATACGTATCTTGGGTAATTTATACCTGGTGGAAACCAGATTTAAAGAGAGAATATAACTCCAGTACTGAACTGGTACTTTATTGATCGACCCTTGAAAAGATGAAAGGCAAAGTTGACTTCCACTAGATTTGAACTCAGAGCACACTGAGCCGGAACAAAAAACTAGGGCATTTTTAATTCGACTCCCTTACAACTTTGATGGTTCACCGCCTGATAGATAAAGTGGGTGGTAGGTGGGGGGGGGGGGTGAACAATACACACTACCCACAATCCAATTTTGTCAGCAAATACAAAAGAGTGTGACTGAGAAAGATAAAGAAAGGTGATTAATTTACTGTTGCCAAAAAATAATTTACAACTAACTAAACGAAAGATTTGTTGAATTTTCATTACACACTGCTTGTAGACTCTAATACTGCCGCTTACACACTGCTAGTAGACTCTAATACTGCCGCTTACACACTGCTAGTAGACTCTAATACTGCCGCTTACACACTGCTAGTAGACTCTAATACTGCCGCTTACACACTGCTAGTAGACTCTAATACTGCCGCTTACACACTGCTAGTAGACTCTAATACTGCCGCTTACACACTGCTAGTAGACTCTAATACTGCCGCTTACACACTGCTAGTAGACTCTAATACTGCCGCTTACACACTGCTAGTAGACTCTCATACTGCCGCTTACACACTGCTAGTAGTCTCTCATACTGCCGCTTACACACTGCTAGTAGACTCTCATACTGCCGCTTACACACTGCTAGTAGACACTAATACTGCCGCTTACACACTGCTAGTAGACTCTAATACTGCCGCTTACACACTGCTAGTAGACTCTCATACTGCCGCTTACACACTGCTAGTAGACTCTAATACAGCCGCTTACACACTGCTTGTAGACTCTAATACAGCCGCTTACACACTGCTAGTAGACTCTAATACTGCCGCTTACACACTGCTAGTAGACTCTAATACTGCCGCTTACACACTGCTAGTAGACTCTAATACTGCCGCTTACACACTGCTAGTAGACTCTCATACTGCCGCTTACACACTGCTAGTAGACTCTAATACAGCCGCTTACACACTGCTAGTAGACTCTAATACTGCCGCTTACACACTGCTAGTAGACTCTAATACTGCCGCTTACACACTGCTAGTAGACTCTAATACTGCCGCTTACACACTGCTAGTAGACTCTAATACTGCCGCTTACACACTGCTAGTAGACTCTAATACAGCCGCTTACACACTGCTAGTAGACTCTAATACTGCCGCTTACACACTGCTAGTAGACTCTAATACTGCCGCTTACACACTGCTAGTAGACTCTAATACTGCCGCTTACACACTGCTAGTAGACTCTAATACAGCCGCTTACACACTGCTAGTAGACTCTAATACTGCCGCTTACACACTGCTAGTAGACTCTAATACTGCCGCTTACACACTGCTAGTAGACTCTAATACTGCCGCTTACACACTGCTAGTAGACTCTAATACTGCCGCTTACACACTGCTAGTAGACTCTAATACAGCCGCTTACACACTGCTAGTAGACTCTAATACTGCCGCTTACACACTGCTAGTAGACTCTAATACTGCCGCTTACACACTGCTAGTAGACTCTAATACTGCCGCTTACACACTGCTAGTAGACTCTAATACTGCCGCTTACACACTGCTAGTAGACTCTAATACAGCCGCTTACACACTGCTAGTAGACTCTAATACTGCCGCTTACACAGTGCTAGTAGACTCTAATACTGCCGCTTACACACTGCTAGTAGACTCTAATACTGCCGCTTACACACTGCTAGTAGACTCTAATACTGCCGCTTACACACTGCTAGTAGACTCTAATACTGCCGCTTACACACTGCTAGTAGACTCTAATACTGCCGCTTACACACTGCTAGTAGACTCTAATACAGCCGCTTACACACTGCTAGTAGACTCTAATACTGCCGCTTACACACTGCTAGTAGACTCTAATACTGCCGCTTACACACTGCTAGTAGACTCTAATACTGCCGCTTACACACTGCTAGTAGACTCTAATACAGCCGCTTACACACTGCTAGTAGACTCTAATACAGCCGCTTACACACTGCTAGTAGACTCTAATACTGCCGCTTACACACTGCTAGTAGACTCTAATACTGCCGCTTACACACTGCTAGTAGACTCTAATACTGCCTTTACACACTGCTAGTAGACTCTAATACTGCCGCTTACACACTGCTAGTAGACTCTCATACTGCCGCTTACACACTGCTAGTAGACTCTCATACTGCCGCTTACACACTGCTAGTAGACTCTAATACTGCCGTTTACACACTGCTAGTAGACTCTAATACTGCCGCTTACACACTGCTAGTAGACTCTAATACTGCCGCTTACACACTGCTAGTAGACTCTAATACCGCCGCTTACACACTGCTAGTAGACTCTAATACTGCCGCTTACACACTGCTAGTAGACTCTAATACTGCCGCCTACACACTGCTAGTAGACTCTAATACTGCCGTTTACACACTGCTAGTAGACTCTCATACTGCCGCTTACACACTGCTAGTAGACTCTAATACTGCCGTTTACACACTGCTAGTAGACTCTCATACTGCCGCTTACACACTGCTAGTAGACTCTCATACAGCCGCTTACACACTGCTAGTAGACTCTAATACTGCCGTTTACACACTGCTAGTAGACTCTCATACTGCCGCTTACACACTGCTAGTAGACTCTAATACTGCCGTTTACACACTGCTAGTAGACTCTCATACTGCCGCTTACACACTGCTAGTAGACTCTCATACAGCCGCTTACACACTGCTAGTAGACTCTAATACTTCCGCTTACACACTGCTAGTAGACTCTAATACTGCCGCTTACACACTGCTAGTAGACTCTAATACTGCCGCTTACACACTGCTAGTAGACTCTAATACAGCCTCTTACACACTGCTAGTAGACTCTAATACTGCCGCTTACACACTGCTAGTAGACTCTAATACTGCCGCTTACACACTGCTAGTAGACTCTAATACCGCCGCTTACACACTGCTAGTAGACTCTAATACTGCCGCTTACACACTGCTAGTAGACTCTGATACTGCCGCTTACACACTGCTAGTAGGTTATAATACTGCCGCTTACACACTGCTAGTAGACTCTAATACTGCCGCTTACACACTGCTAGTAGACTCTAATACTGCCGCTTACACACTGCTAGTAGACTCTAATACTGCCGCTTACACACTGCTAGTAGACTCTAATACTGCCGCTTACACACTGCTAGTAGACTCTAATACTGCCGCTTACACACTGCTAGTAGACTCTAATACTGCCGCTTACACACTGCTAGTAGACTCTCATACTGCCGCTTACACACTGCTAGTAGACTCTAATACTGCCGCTTACACACTGCTAGTAGACTCTAATACTGCCGCTTACACACTGCTAGTAGACTCTAATACTGCCGCTTACACACTGCTAGTAGACTCTCATACAGCCGCTTACACACTGCTAGTAGACTCTAATACTGCCGCTTACACACTGCTAGTAGACTCTAATACTGCCGCTTACACACTGCTAGTAGACTCTAATACTGCCGCTTACACACTGCTAGTAGACTCTAATACTGCCGCCTACACACTGCTAGTAGACTCTAATACTGCCGCTTACACACTGCTAGTAGACTCTAATACTGCCGCTTACACACTGCTAGTAGACTCTAATACAGCCGCTTACACACTGCTAGTAGACTCTAATACTGCCGCTTACACACTGCTAGTAGACTCTAATACTGCCGCTTACACACTGCTAGTAGACTCTAATACTGCCGCTTACACACTGCTAGTAGACTCTAATACTGCCGCTTACACACTGCTAGTAAACTCTAATACTGCCGCTTACACACTGCTAGTAGACTCTAATACTGCCGCTTACACACTGCTAGTAGACTCTAATACTGCCGCTTACACACTGCTAGTAGACTCTAATACAGCCGCTTACACACTGCTAGTAGACTCTAATACTGCCGTTTACACACTGCTAGTAGACTCTAATACTGCTGCTTACACACTGCTAGTAGACTCTAATACTGCCGCTTACACACTGATAGTAGACTCTAATACTGCCGCTTACACACTGCTAGTAGACTCTAATACTGCCGCTTACACACTGCTAGTAGACTCTAATACTGCCGCTTACACACTGCTAGTAGACTCTCATACTGCCGCTTACACACTGCTAGTAGACTCTAATACTGCCGTTTACACACTGCTAGTAGACTCTCATACTGCCGCTTACACACTGCTAGTAGACTCTAATACTGCCGCTTACACACTGCTAGTAGACTCTAATACTGCCGCTTACACACTGCTAGTAGACTCTAATACAGCCGCTTACACACTGCTAGTAGACTCTAATACTGCCGTTTACACACTGCTAGTAGACTCTCATACTGCCGCTTACACACTGCTAGTAGACTCTCATACAGCCGCTTACACACTGCTAGTAGACTCTAATACTGCCGCTTACACACTGCTAGTAGACTCTAATACTGCCGCTTACACACTGCTAGTAGACTCTAATACTGCCGCTTACACACTGCTAGTAGACTGTAATACTGCCGCTTACACACTGCTAGTAGACTCTAATACTGCCGCTTACACACTGCTAGTAAACTCTAATACTGCCGCTTACACACTGCTAGTAGACTCTAATACTGCCGCTTACACACTGCTAGTAGACTCTAATACTGCCGCTTACACACTGCTAGTAGACTCTAATACAGCCGCTTACACACTGCTAGTAGACTCTAATACTGCCGCTTACACACTGCTAGTAGACTCTAATACTGCCAATTACACACTGCTAGTAGACTCTCATACTGCCGCTTACACACTGCTAGTAGACTCTAATACTGCCGCTTACACACTGCTAGTAGACTCTAATACTGCCGCTTACACACTGCTAGTAGACTCTCATACTGCCGCTTACACACTGCTAGTAGACTCTAATACTGCCGTTTACACACTGCTAGTAGACTCTAATACTGCCGCTTACACACTGCTAGTAGACTCTCATACTGCCGCTTACACACTGCTAGTAGACTCTAATACTACCGCTTACACACTGCTAGTAGACTCTTATACAGCCGCTTACACACTGCTAGTAGACTCTTATACAGCCGCTTACACACTGCTAGTAGACTCTAATACTACCGCTTACACACTGCTAGTAGACTCTTATACAGCCGCTTACACACTGCTAGTAGACTCTTATACAGCCGCTTACACACTGCTAGTAGACTCTAATACTGCCGCTTACACACTGCTAGTAGACTCTAATACTACCGCTTACACATTGCTAGTAGACTCTTATACAGCCGCTTACACACTGCTAGTAGACTCTCATACTGCCGCTTACACACTGCTAGTAGACTCTAATACTGCCGCTTACACACTGCTAGTAGACTCTAATACTGCCGCTTACACACTGCTAGTAGACTCTTATACAGCCGCTTACACACTGCTAGTAGACTCTAATACTGCCGCTTACACACTGCTAGTAGACGCTAATACAGCCGCTATATTCCTAAAAGATATTTTGCTTTAGAATATCTCAGGAAAGAATCGCTAGACAGATTTGACGGGCAAAACCAACCGGCTAAGGACCCAGGGATAGACCCCGAGCTTGTCTGGTCTCGCTTGGGGATCCACCCGGATTAATTGGAGACGGTTGTTTCTGACAGGACCCACTGGAAAGAGTGTTTGAGGACTTTGCCCTTACGACTCTCTCAGGAAGAAGAAGAAGAAGAAGAAGAAGAAGAAGAAGAAGAAGAAGAAGAAGAAGAAGAAGATATTTTGCTTCCTATAGGATGAAGACCATGCTTCAACAGATCTATTGTGCCTGGTCGAAAATATCTTAATAGTTATTGTCTCCCTTTAGCGTTACATTGGGATCTATATTCTCTCTTGATTATTTACAATTTTAATTACGTCGGACAATGGGACACGGGCATCACGTATGAAGAAGGAATCTGCGATTTGAAATAGCTGATGCAACAAGTATTGCTGGGTGGTCTCCGCAGTAACGCTTTCGCCTTCTTGTCCGCGGGACACGGCTGAAAATGTCATCCAATAAAATCGTGTAGCATTTTTCTTTTTTCTTTATATTTCTTTTTTTTTGTTTTCTTTTAATCATTATATTAGAAACGTATTTTGCAACTACGTCTAAATTCTGTATAGACTTCTAGTTACCGACATGACTGTGTGTTTAAGAAGTTCCCTTTATAAGTAAATAGTTTGGGGTTCGATCGCAATGCGCTTTGACTAAACATCTTCTAACACGGCCTCGGGTCGACAAAAGCTCTGTGAATGAAATTTGGCAAAGGAAATTGTATGTAAACCCGTCAGATGAACCATTCTTATTTTTGGCTAATAGATCACCAGTTAATCCATCATCAGTTTAACCAACTGTTGTCGGAGTTTTGGTCGGAATGTTGCTAAGATTCCGACCAAAACTCCGCTTTAAAAAGAGCTTCTCCCTTTTCTCCCATTTCTTTCGTACTCCTTCATTTTCCATCTTTAACCACCCCACCCCCCTCTCTTTCTTTTTTCTCTTTCTTTCTTGCTCTCTCTAAGAAAGAAAGAAACAAATAAACAAAGGAAACAAGAAAGAAAGATACTAGGGAAGAATGAAAGAGAGAAAGAACGAAAGAAAGAAAGAGGGAAAGAAAGTAAGAAAGAAAGAAAGAAGGAAAGAAAGGCAAGAAGAGTGTTAGTATAATGAAGAAAAGAAATATAAATGAATAGATTTTTTTGATTTTTTAATGAATGCCATTGAAATGTAAATGAAAATGTTAGTATTTTCATCCATTTTACAAATAATAAAAACAATACGCTGGGAAAACAAGTGTGTGTGGGTGTGTATGAGTGTGTATAATGAGCAGGCGTACTGTTCCATCATTACCGTCAAAACTTCGTTATATCCATTTTCATTGTTATTGACATCGTAGTTAACACCAAAATTACAATTATTATAACAATGTGTAGTAGGATGATGGAATGACAGAATAATTATAGTGTCGGACAGAATGTTTTGTGGCATTCAGTTACGTCTCTTTACGTTCTGAGTTCAAATTCTATCGAGGTCATCTATGCATTTCATCCTTCCTAGATCGATAAAATAAAGTACAGACCTGCCAATCTCTAAAAACCCCAATGGGGAGTACCATGAAAGAAAGTGCCCCAAAATGGAGAGAAATGAGGCAAAATGGGGTGATTTTATATAATGAAAGCTATACCCATTTTCACAAGAGAAGACATCTCTCACCGTCGGTGTGAAAGTACCTCCCCTAAAATTACTGGCCGTCTGTCTAAATTAGAAACATCTAGAGCAAATGCTAGTAGAGTGGTAAATTAGCAGAATCGTTAATGCTATTGTTGAGATCGCAGACTGGTACAATGCCAGACAGAATATTTTAGCGGTATTTAGTTATGCACTTTCACATTCTAAATTTCAAATCCCACTGAGATAGATTTTACCTTACTTTTTCCCCCGAGTCGATGTCGATAAGAAAAGTACATCTTTGTTATTGTTCTTGTCTTCATAATTAGAGATATGTCCAGGGCGATTGATTGGTAGAATCGATAGAGCGTCGGACAATATGTTTCATGGCATAGAGTTACGACCCTTTACGTTCTGAGTTCAAATCCCACTGAGATTAGCTTTGCCTTTCATCCATACGGGGTCGATAAATTAAATTGCACTGGGATCGATTTAATCGACTTTCCCCTCCCCGAAAATTGTTGGTCTTGTGCCTAAATCAGAAACCATAGTTAGAGATATGTTCTTTTATTTTCATATATATGTGTGTCTATTTGTGTGTTTATGTATGGGGGGGGGGGGGTATGTGTATATATATATGTGTGTGTGTGTGTAAGTATGTAAATATATAATTTTCTGCAATTCTCTTACCGGTTTCAGTTAGAATGCAGCCATGAAACCTTGAAGGGATTTAGTCTACCAAATTGAAACCAGTACATACTTTTTTAAGTCTGATATATATTTTATCGATATCTTTTTGTCGCTCATATTTCAAATTTCAAATTTTATCAATGCCTTTTAAGTCAACAGCTTTGGTTACACTTCTTGAAACACGCTTAAAATCTTCTAAAAAGACGGAATTGGTGGTCGGCTTCTCATTAGAGAGACCTCCTTCGGTCACGACTGACCATGGGTTTTACACGAAGAACAAAGTCTGAGCAAGGTTTTTTGAGGAAGACCAGCAGTCACCCATGTATACCAGCCTCCTCTCTTACGCCATCGATGTTGTCCAAAGAAAAGGCACCAGTGACGTCGTAACTTATTTCTACACCTGAGTAAATTGGAGAAACGTTAAATGAAGTGTCTTACTCAAGGACACAACACATCGCCTGGGCCGGGAATCAAACGCACAACCTCACGATTTCAAGTCCAACGCTCTAACCAATAAATCATGAGGCTCATTAGCAGAGTTGTTAATGCACATACCCGACATCCGAGAGATGCGGGGTGTGACTCCTCTCCGTATCCAGAGATACTTTTGATAGACAGACTGACAGACAGACAGATAGATAGATAGATATGTTTCTTTTATTTGCCACCAGACCATCAAAAGTGGGACAAGTACAATGGGGGGAGTTTACAAAACAAGGCGTCCTTAATAAGGAGGAGGCAATAACAAAATATAAAAATAAAATAAAATATAACAGAATAAAATTTATAACAAAATCCTCAATAGAGAGGAGGTGCCTTGGGGGGTCGCACACACCCCCGAAAAAAAGTGTGCAACCCTTTTCCTCAGGAGCACAAAGAAGGGGTGCTCCCTTGGTCTTTCATCTTCCTCACCTATAGTCTGATGTAGAGTGAAGGCCTATTCACACGGGCCATTCTCGCCACTTTCACCCATCTTTCATAAAAACGGCTGGGGTGCAGCATCTCTCTCTCCATCCTGATCCTTCTTCCGAAATGATATCGGAAGAAACGGACCAGTTGTTGGCCAGAGAGAAAGGTGTCTGACCTCAGTCCTTTCAGACGCGTCCACCATATAACCTCTTTCGCCATGGCTATTACGCACAGAAACACCGCCTCTGCTTCATCTTTGAAGAGCGGAGGCGGCTTGATCGTTACAATAGACTCGGTGGTCAACCGGATCGGTCCCACCCTTAACAGCAGTTGTTCGACATAGCCCCACAGATCAGCAATGCCCGAGCAGTGTACCAATGCGTGTGCAACGGTTTCCTCGTCGCACACGCATCTGGGACAGATCTTTTTCGAGGGGTCCCTACCCGGGCGCCCGTGTCTGTAGAGCCTTTCTCGAACGGGCAGAGCCCTTCTGTAGCACTGCTAGGCCAGGGACCTCTGGAAGTTATCCATGGGTCCCGGGCTGAATGTCCTACCAAACAGGTTGGCCAGTTCGTCTTCCTCCATGCCTAGGGCTTCTCCGAGGGCGTCGTCGCACCTGCTAACCACCAGCCCTCTATAGAATGACGAGGTGGATTCTCCACTGACAGTCGGGTCCGCCTGCCAGAGAGCCGTGAGCGCCTGGGCACACTCGGATAGATAGATACATAGATTTTAATGTTCTCTTAGTTTTCTTTCATGTTTTTGGCAAGATATTGAAGAGTTGCCGACCTTTGAATCATAAGCTAATACAGTATCTGGTCCTTACAGATTCCACAGATATCTCTTTCAAATCACAGATATCTCTATTTAAATATGGAGATCTTATATTTTTATTCTTGACCAGATTTGTACGTGCTACAGTAAGACAATCTGGCCTTCTATTGTTTTTTTAACTGTCCCTTTGTACACAATTTCTTACAGCTTTTGTGAAACTTCAAAACCAATTGTAAGAGTTTTATAGTATTCTTTCTTAATTGCATTTAACCATGATGCTTTCTGATTAAAGTCTTTCTTTTCATTCTAGTTCTTGAGTTAAAATTATTTAATATCTTCCTGAAAAGAGGGTTTTCTAACGAAGATTTTTTCTTTTTTATCATCCAGTATACAACTTGTGGATGTTCAGCAAACATGTAGTTAATGTTGGCTCATCGTAATATTTTTTACGATATCCAAGATTTTCATGCCACGTCTTGAGTTCATATTTGAAGTAATTAATTTACTTCCAGTGTTTGGTGTGTAGAATATTTGTATTCTTTCATTAACTCATAAGAGGAAGATGGTGTGTTGTAAACTGACTATTCACCTTACCCCTTGTGAAAGTAGCTAAGTTTCTGATTCTGGGGCGTATATTAATATTTTCTTCTAGTTTTGTTATCTACCATTGTTACTTGCGTTGAGTTGTTTTGTTTTCACGTGTTCTGTAGCTATCTCCTGTATGTTCTTTCAGTGATGGCAACCGTGTACAAGCAGATATTGACTGTCCAATAAGTCTCATCTCTTGCTTTCATATATTCTCCAGCCATATCATCAATAACTTTCAACATGAGAATAGTTGACCTTTTCTCTACTATCGCGCAAAAGAACGGTCTGTCATTTAATTTGTATTTGTACTTGTACTTGTGACGGCGTTAACCCTTGGTGGGTTGAACCGGCTCCATTGAAGGAATTCATGGTGTAAGTTCATTTCAATGGAGTTTCTTCGGGCGATTGGTTTCACAAGCGGTGCCCAGCTTTGAAGCATTACATCTGTTATGGCGCCGAGCTCTGTGCTTTCACATCCAACCCAATTTGGTGGAGCCAGTGCCACGACGGGGACGCATGGGAGGAAGTTTTGCCGTCATAGGTGAAAAGCACAACCTATTTTAATCATGTTTTAGGCCAACAGAAGCTCACCCCGCTACACAGTTCCGGCATACCGACCCTTGATACCTGTCATTAAACGACAGCCCAGATTATAATTTTCAAATTTTGGTTTTAAAATGTTTTTTAAGTTGGATACGTTCCACAGATTCCGCTGTTATCTCTATCAGATTAGATTCGTATGAAGATAACCATGAATGTATGGATGGATGCACGTATGTGTATATGTGTGTGTTGATATGTGTATGCATCTCTCTCACTCTCTCTCTCTATATATATATATAGAGAGAGAGATGCATACACATATCAACACACACATATACACACACACATATATATATATATATATATATATATATATATATATATATATATATTGTTATACTTGGGGAGGGTCATATTTGTGTAATATTGCCAGAATTTATAACAGAACACACTCACTGTTTGGTTGGTTTTCGCTTCTGTGTCTTTTATATCGATAATCTAATTTATTCGCTCCTCAATGTTTCACAAAAATACGTTGGAATGCAAAAGTAAACAACAACAACAACAATAATAACGAAATATGTGTTTCGACACACGATTTCATATAAAAAGCCTCGCAAAACTATATATATGTATATATATATATATATGTGTATATATATATATATGTATATATATATATATGTATATATATCTGTATATATATATATATATATATATATATATATATATATATATATATATATATATATATATATAGGAACCAGTAAGACCCCGACAGCTGAGCTCAAGCCGTTTCGACGGCTAATTCTGGACAGAATTAGCCGTCGAAACGGCTTGAGCTCAGCTGTCGGGGTCTTACTGGTTCCTATTACCCACTCTACTACCTCAAGTATTGAGTACTTTGGTGCGTTATGGTCCACCTGGTTCCTTACCACATTTCCTTCGTTATATATATATATATAGATATATATGTGGGAAAAAAAGATGAAATAGAAAATGCAACTGGAGTCTTTTTAAGAATATTTATTTGGTTTCTTTACCGGTTTCGCAGTTCTTGTGCTTTTCAAAAGT
Source organism: Eledone cirrhosa (assembly GCA_964016885.1). Lineage (NCBI taxonomy): Eukaryota > Metazoa > Mollusca > Cephalopoda > Octopoda > Eledonidae > Eledone > Eledone cirrhosa. The sequence continues at coordinate 353,962,616 of OZ024741.1, forward strand.
AGAATTGAGATGGAGGGTTTGTGGTCCTCCATCTCAATTCTACTTTTGAAAAGCACAAGAACTGCGAAACCGGTAAAGGAACCAAATAAATATTCTTAAAAAGACTCCAGTTGCATTTTCGATTTCATCTTTTTTTTTCCTTATACTTTCACTTGTGTAGGACATCTCGCTTTTTTTTTCATTTTGGAAAAAAAAACTCATTTTCTAATATATATATATATATATATATATATTTATATATATATATATATATATATATATATATATATATATATATATATATATATATATAAAAGAAATAGGATTTCGCTTCAAGCGTAGCTTTATACAATATGTATAGAAATGTCGTATTTCGAAAGAAATACGATTTTAGGAAGCCGTAGTTATGCGAACACCGGGAGGCTATCCTATTTCTTTTCTATTATAAGTTGATATGCAGCTTCATATGCAAATGAGATTAATCACCTCATTTACACAGACGAGAAAACTATATATTCCCGGCTGTTTTCAAGTCCAGCAGTCGCAGAGCAGTGGGAGGGATCGTCCTGACGATGGCCAGTCAAGCCTGAAATGCATAGACGGTTGTCCCCCTTGCTTCTGCTGGACAACACCAGAGGGCGTTAGCACCCCCGGTGTTCGCATAGCTACGGCTTCCTAACATCGTATTTCTTTCGAAATTCGAAATGTCTATACATCTATACTATAAAGCTGACGGCCGTATGCCGTATGTAAGTAACAAACTTTCCGCCAAGCGGCTGGACCAAACGGCACCAAATTTGCAACATACATGTAACTTTTTCCAAATAAGAAAGTGAGGGTATTTTTGTCTACTGAATTTCATAACGTCTTCACGAACCAAAGTATCATCTTCCTGTTTTCTTTCGGATACAACGTTTTTCGAAATATTTACTTCTGCGTTCACAGATTGATTTTTTTTTTGTAGTTTCAGAAGATCCCGTCAAGGGTGAAAGCAGCGATTCTTTGCTTAAACTTTAATCTGTTATTTTAATATATATATATTTATATAATTACATATTCGTGTACAGATATTTTTGTATACACAAAAACAAAATATAAACAAACGTATTTATATCACGAAAGCACAGACGGCTTATCGTCATTGTTACTGCCGATATGCCACCCAAAAAGTCCTAGCCTGGCCGCAAGATCAGATTTTCCAGAAGAAAAAATGTTACTAGAGCAACAGAGAGACTAAGCTTCGCGATTACCATCAACAAAGCTCAGGGTCAAACCCTAAAAGTGGCTGGCCTTCATCTGGGAAAACCATGGCCAATTGTATGTAGGATGATCTAGGGTGAGCTAAGGAAGAGGAGAGGAAGGAGATAAGGAGAAAAGAAACCTACAATGAAAGAACATCTTAAAGTTTACCCAAGCCAAATGTATTTATTAACATTTCTATCTGCAGGTTCTTAGCAAGCTTACTGGCGCTTTAGTATGGTATTTTCTCATATCGTTTTTGATTGATATGGTGCATATATCGCAGCTATTCATATGTTTTAAACATTAGATAACGATTGGTGATGTATATTGTACGGCAGAATTAGCTGAAAAATATTTTGAATGAACAAATAAGAGAGATATAAAAGAAAGATGTTTGTTGGTTGGTTCCCTCGCGTATCACAGGAAAAAGACGAAAAGTGACAATCGGAAAGTATGTACAGGATTGGGATAAGAGTATATACAGGAAAGTTTATTGATACTAATTTTATAACACCAAAGAAGAAGAAAGACATACCACGTATGCTAACCAACCTGACTGCTATTTCTAGCAGGTTGGGAATCAACCATAAGGGATTCTCTCTGCGAGTTCGTTGTCAGTGATGATCGTGTTTCGTGGCCTATGTCTCCGATTCCAACGGTGGATTACACACACACACACACACACATACACACACACACATGCACACGCACACACACGAACACTCACACAGGCAAACACATACATATATATACACGGACACACACACACACAAACATACACACACACATACACACACCTACACACACACTCACACAATACACACACTGTAAACAATACAATGCATTCAATACAGACGTTTTCTCTTCTGCCGGTCTTCTCTTGTCATTTGTTAACTTTGGCGAAGCTGGGTACCTCAGCTAGTATTGTATAAAGCTAAGCTTGAAGCGAAATCCTATTTCTTTTCTATTATAAGTTGAGCCAACTTATGCAGCTTCATGTGCAAATGAGATTAATCACCTCATTTACACAGACGAGAAAACTATATATTCTCGGCTGTTTTCAACTCCAGCAGTCGCAGAACAGTGGGAGGGATCGTCCTGACGATGGCCAGTCAAGTCTGAAATGCATAGACGGTCGTCCCCCTTGCTTCTGCTGGACAACACCAGAGGGCGTTAGCCTCCCGGTGTTCGCATAGCTACGGCTTCCTAAAATCGTATTTCTTTTGAAATACGAAATATATATATATTCTACTGAAAAAAATGTTCTTCCTTTCTACTATTTATATATATCAACTCGCGTGTTATTTTTCTACATTCGATATATATATATATGGTGGCTGCCAACTCGTTTTCGAGTACGGCCACTACTTTATATCCATGTAGGAGAACCCCTACCGATGCGCTGAACGAGTGTGACTTTTTAGTCCAGCCAGCGACTTGAAAACTCTGGTACAAACACTACACTTGTGACAATTATTGACACATAGTGCTGGGCCCATGGTACCATGTGACGACAAGTGCAGAGAGATCTCCAGATATAAAGCAATGCCTGTGCTGTGAAGCTTTTATAGTGAGCAAAGGCACTGCACAAAGCCAGTCCCACTCTCTTAACCAAGATGATATTTACCAAAAAAAGAACAAGTCAACATCATTGGATACCATCAGGGTTGCAGGTGTATATCAGAGTTTTCCTTCTCCTAGAATATACATACATGCATCCATACATACATACATACATACATACATACATACATACATACATACATACATACATACATACATACATACATACATACATACATACATACATGATGTTTGTGTCAATGTGGGTATGTGTAGATATATTTGGGTGGGTTGGTATGTATATGACTGTATGTGTCAACATCTAATTTATTTTTAGAAATAAATTATTGATGCCTTTGTGATGTTGAAGTAGTGAGGAGAAAGAGGATGAGAAGGGGGAGGGGATAAAACAGAGAAAACGTTGGGAGACAAGGAGAGTAATGTGGATGGAGAAAATAAAGGAGATGATACAGAGCCGGTGGCTGGAAATAGGGAGATAAGTTATACTTGGTAACAACAAAAACAGCCCACACTTCATGAAACAATTTCTATACTTTTGGTAATTCATTTCATTTCTTGCTAACTTGCAGAAAATTCAATAATCTCCGAAAAAATATTATTATCCTTAATGTCTACTTTATGTAAACCCTTGTGGTTAATAAAGAAAGCATTATTATTATTATTATTATTATTATTATTATTATTATTATTATTATTATTATTATTATGATTATTAACTTTTTCAAATTTCATTTGAAAGGGAAAATCACGGTGGAGAGGGAAGTGCTCTCTTCCCAGCAATTTGTCGAAAGATGGGTGAGTGAGGCAAGCATGGCCCGAGTGAACGGGACTGCTCTGAGTATGCGCCTGTAAATTGGAGGTGGAAAACTGGGAGAGGGTACTTGCCCTGGTGGTAAGGGTTGCCGTGGCATTTTTAACGGGTTTTCTCCACGAGTGTCGCTCGGAAGTCTGCCCCCTATTGGGAAATTTTCCTTTGTTTCTTTTTTTTTTGTCGTTTCCTTTGTTTTTTCTTTACACGCAGAAATGCCCATTTATACTGTCCTGTATTGTCCTGTGCTGTCTTTAATGTTATACTTTATGTCAACCCTTGTGGTTAATAAAGAAAACATCATCATTATTATTATTTCTGTTGTTGTTATTGGCATTATTATGAAAAAAATATTCTTACTTTTTTTGTATTATATTTTATATTTTTGTTAAAACGTCGTCTATGTTTTTGATTTTTTTTTTTCCCCTGATATTTGCTTTCAGCAATTTTATTTTTAACACTTATTTCTCTTCTCCAACAAATTGTTTTTATCGTTATTTGTTTGTTTATTTATTTGTTACTTTTTTTTTTTTTTTTTTCATTATTTTCAATGTTATCTTTTTATCCGAACGTGTTTCCTTTAGTTGCTAACACATCCACGCAACCACACCGCATGTATACAAACACATATATATCTTTGCGTGTGCATATATATTTATATATATATGCGTGTGTGTGTGTATATATATATATATTTTTTTTTAGTATATTTTGGTTGTTTTATATAAATATATATATATATATGTATATATATATATGTATATATATGTATATGTGTATATATATATATATATATATATATATATATATATATATATATATATATATATATATATATATATATATATATACACGCAAACTTATTTTTCAACCAGTTTTATTTAGTTTTAAATTCTATCTATTTGCTGTATGGCTGGATAATTGGCTGGCTGGATGACTGGTTGGCTGCCTAGCTGGCTGGTTGGCTTTCTAGCTGGCTGGCTGAATGGATGGATGGCTGTTTTATTGTTGGTTGGTTAGCTGGTTGTTTTAGTTTCAATTGATTTGGTTTCAGCTTCGTTTTATTTTATATTATATTATCGGATTTTATAACCACTTTGTTTTCTTTACCTTTTTTTTTTGTATTATTCTTTGCTCGCCTTTACTTGTTGTTTTTTTTGTTGTTGTTATCATCATTATCACCATCTTCATCATCATCATAATCGTTATCATCATCATCATCATCATTACTGTGTGCTAATGGTCATGTGATAAGAAGCAAGTTAAAAGAACAAATTCAGCCTGTCTATTTTATTTCAGTTCCTCTTTCTTTGAGAAAACCATGAATGTCGTAACTCCCAATTTTATAAATATCTAATGTTTGTAAATAACATATATCGTTATGTTATTTAATCAGCGATCGGTCCATTCTATATATGTAGAATGGACAAATCGCTGATTTGTAACATTTCTGACGATGTGTGTGACAGAAAGCTGTGTAGAAATCGTGACAGCAAATAAAACCTGAAGGAACATTCGAAAATATAGTCCAGCTACAATCGAAACTAAAGAGAAAGCAGCCACATTTCAGACTGATTGAATGGAGCGTTCCAAGGAAAGAAGTTGTTAGATGTCAATTAGAATGGTTTGCGGTATTCACAACGAGTTTCTGCTCTCTGAGTTCAAATCTCACTAACGTCAGCTTTGCCTTACATCCTCTTGATGCTGATAAATTAAGGATCAATCCAGAACTAGATATAGGGTTCTCTCACACTCTTATTTTCTTCAGCTTCTTCTTCTCTTTACATTCTAAAGACCGTGGAGTCGTAGGGGTGCCGCCCTGGCTCACTGCGATTCTTGGGCATGTCAAACCTAGCGGAGCCCATTCTCTTCCAGGTTGTAACATAGCCGACTATCTCTTCCTCTCTCCCTCTCTCTCTCTCTATATATATATATATATATATATATATATATATATATATATATATATATATATATATATAGATATATATATATATATATATATATATATATATATATATATATATATATAGAGAGAGAGAGAGAGAGAGAGAGAGAGAGAGAGAGAGAGAGAGAGAGAGAGAGAGAGAGTCGACTGTATTACTACCCGAAAGAGAATGGGCTCCGCTAGGTTTGAAAAGACCAAGAACCGCAGTGAGCCAGGGCGGCACCCCTACGACTCCAGTGTCTTTAGAAAGCAAAGAGAAGAGAGGAAGTTGAAGAAAATAAGGGCATTGGAGATTGAAGGAATTAAAGAAAGACTGTTTCTTTATTAAAAAAGTGATGCAAAGAAAGTAAAATGTATCTCACTAGCTAACCAACTAACTAGCTATTGTATAATCATGCCAGCCGACCATCTTATATATAATTGTTTCTACTTTTGGCACAAGGCCAGTAATTACCCCAGTGCATTACTGGTACTTTATTTTATCGACCCCCGTAAGGATGAAAGGTAAAGTTAACCTCGGCGGGAATTGAACTCAGAATAGCAAGGGCCGTAACTCTATGCGTCAAAGCATGGCATCCGACCCTCTACCAATACTGCCAATCCACCACCCGTCTAATATATAATGATTGGAGGACTGCGGGACTGTGTCAGGGATATTTTCTCTGAACACATTACTAAAATAAGTTGGATTACTTTGAATAAATCATGAATGAATATTATGTATTTATCTACTAAATTTTGTAGCTCTTGATTAAACATAAATATTCTTATATATAATGTATTTTAAGATTCTCTTCTTTAAAATGTTCAAATGTCTACACTTCCGGTTAGCGTCCATACGCAATATCATATCGCTTATATAAACGTTCATATATTTGCATTGTTATATAACGTTTATATTTCCGACGCTAATTTTCTCCTTTTTCCTTTTCATAATATTTTGCCGTAATGCAGTTTATATATGATATCGTCTTTTTTTATGTATCATCGATTACTTTACTGATTTCAGAAGAGAGTACAACAGTCTCTCTTCAATTTCTGTGCATATTCTCAATTACGATTTTATTTGACATATCATATCTATTGGCAGTCGTTAAGACGTCGGATAGAATGCTTTACGGTATTCGTCCCTCGTCATTGCGCGCTCTGAGTTCAGATCCCGCCGTGGTCGACTTTACCTTTCATTCTTTCGATGTTGATAAAAAAAAGTACCAGTCCAGTACTGGGGTCGATTCTTCTTCAATAGAAAAAATTGGCTGTGTTCTGACCTGGAGAGAATTGGGCTCCACGAGGTTTAAAAGTGCCCTAGACACCCTTCAGGTGGTTTTTCTGTTAATATCTATATTACCTGGTATCAGGTACAGCGTTACGTGTGTTTCTGGCTGTCGTGCCACTGCAGTGGTCTGAAGGTTTCGCCAAGGGTCAAAAGCTTGTCAAATTATGTGGATTGTTTAAATATATGACAACATTGAAATTGACCTCCGTTTATATCGATGATGAGTGTTCCAGTTCTTTGATCAACTGAACAAGCAGCACATGGAATTAACGTGTAAGCGACATAGCATTCGATAATCACGTAAACCCTTAGAGTAATTATGGGGATGGGTGTGTTCAGCGTGACTAAGTGTTTGACAAAACTGGACTTTTGAATTACAGTTACAAATGATTTGACGGGCTTCCAAACAGTTTCCGTCTATTCAATTTCACTTACAAGACAGGGGCAATGGTAAATGAAACCCAAGATGCCGCACACTGGAATTGAAACTGGGACGTAATAACTGCATTCGGGAAGGCACTATATAGGGAAACAAGCTAATTATTAGGAACCCAGTTTACAAATGCACGTCGTTTCATATCTCAGATGGTTGACGAATAAATAACTTTATTTTCAATCATCTACAAACGATGTGCGGAACAAAAATGTTTGCATGAATAACCAAATTCGCCGGCGTCAGCCATAAATTATAGGGTTCAAAGGCATATGAAATGAGTAATCATATGAAAAAGTACTTTACCATTATAGCAAGTATGTTTCTTCATACAAATCCTTTTTTATGAGAGGGTTCAATAAATAAAGAAAAATACCAGATTTGAAACACTAATACATGCATTGACACACTTATATATATATATATATATATATATATATATATATGAAATAAAACTAAGTACTTCTTTTTCAATAACTTGTGCATAATATTCTATATATATATAACAGTTTTCTATCTGCACACATAAACATCTAGATACATGTTACTGTTTTTTGTTTGTTTGTTTGTTTGTTTTTCTTTTCTTTTTTGGTGGGGTCCTATACTCTTATTGGTTCCAGTTATCATACCACCGAACATATAGACTACAGAATCTATTTAAGTTTGGTAATTTTAAAAAATTATTAAATATATATTTGCTATTGGATGATATTTAGAATTCCATGGCGAGAGAATTCGTAACAACAGCTCGCTCATTTCGATTCTGACAGACACACTTTAAAATGGCTAATCAAACCAACTAAAACATTATAAGGAATATGAAGCAGAGTGCGAAATATATCTCCATTATGACATGTCTTCCCAAATGGTTTTAGTTCTCTATTAAAATTGCCTTTTACAGATTAGGGAATGAATGAAAAGTATGAAATATAAAGTATTCTTTCTTTATAGCCTTCACCTAAATATAGAGATAAGTTTGTCACATGCTAAATGTATTTTCCAATAGCTTCTGGTTAAATAAAGATCTTATATCAATATCCAGTAAATGGAAAATGCATGGAAGTTCAACTGTTTGAACGCTCATGTTGTTTGTTTGGGGATTTTACTTGTTTTGTTTTTTTAGTGATTGACTCAATCCATTGCCTAGCTTAAAATTACATCTCGTATGTTTCGTACCCGGTCACCGATCAACCTATAAGTTACTAATTCCTGCCACCAGTCTTGGAGCCACTGTTGCTCTTTTATTCAAATTCGAGCAAAGCGCATCCACCAGTTCTTCATCTGTGTCAGGCATAGCACCATCGTTGGGTATTTCCCCAACCCATCTTCCTTTTCCCTGTACACTTATTTTACACATCAGGTAGTTTAGACTTGGCTTTTTCAATTTCATCAAAATCTTTCATTTCAGGTGTGATGGACCCGCAGACCACCTTGGCAGCCAGCCTCCGGAAGACATTGCCCACAGAAATGGGGTGTATGTCACCCTCTTTCTTCCTGAGAGCAGTCAGGCTGGGCGAAAAGAAGATGCTTCGGGCGTAAGGGTCCAGAGCGCCATGGATGAACCTGTTGATGAGTGCCACAATTGCACTCAGAAGGCAGCGCCCGTCTTCGGTTGATAGGGGGGATAGCAACATTTTGAGGTGGCCAGGTTGGAGACCATCAGTACCTCCGTTGCTGCTGGCAGGGAAGGACTTAATGACGGACATGATGTCTGCGACTGATGCCACAAAGAGCAGGTGAGAATCAGGTGGGGGTATGGGCTGACGTCTGCGGACGGCTCAAAATACTTGAGTCGAAGAACAGCTAGGACCTTCTTGGTGGTGTGGAGGATGGTGTCCTCCGAGGTAACCACTCTAACCACAGCCGAGACGTATCTTCAGACATTAAAAAGTACAACATTTTTGGAGGAGATCTTCTGGAGAAAAAGATCCGAGCATGTGTGTGTGTGTGTGTGTGTGTGTGTGTGTGTGTGTGTGTGTGTGTGTGTGTGTGTGTGTGTGTGTGTGTGTGTGTGTGTGTGTGTGTGTGTGTGTGTGTGTGTGTGTGTGTGTGTGTGTGTGAATTGAAGTTAAAAATTAAAAACCTCAAAGCGCTTGCACACTGCCAATATCATAGGAAACCGCATATCTAACATTTTGCAGAGAACAATATAATCATCCTAAAAAAATAGAAACAGAATAAGTATTATACTTACATACCCACTAAGCTTTTATAAACGCTATATGGTACCATTTGATGCCAACAAAAATTATCAACGTCCACCGTTGATTAACATCGGTAAATATATAGGCGCTTATGTTTATGTATTATAAACATACATATAGTCTTGCATTGGGAATTTTAAGCTATGATCATATCACTGCTACTTCATTACCATAAGACCGCTGTACACATGTATTTCAGTATTATTTGTTATCATCAGCAAATGCTTACTCACTCCAGGATACTCAGGTGTGAAAGACGTGAAAGTATTATATATTTTGTACACAAACTGCTTTTGTGGAAAGCTTAAATAAATATAGTACAAAATTGATAGACTAGTATTAATTAGTATTGCAAATTTCATGCAGGCGACGACTATAACTAAGTTCAGTGACTTATTTTCTATAAATAGAAAGATGTGTGTGGTTATGAGTGTATGTGCGTGAAAGAGTTTTAACATGTTTGTACACATCTATAGGTGCACGCGCGTGTATGTCTATTTGTATTTTGTATCCATACACATAGACTCGTTACAACATCAGTCAGTCGTGGACGTGAACACAAGAAAACTACAAATGCTATTAGTTAACAGATTGCGACGAGTGTAATCACTGGACGTAATTATCAGTAACTATAAAAACCTATATTCTAACAGAGAATTGTATAGATAAATAAGTTAAATTGTGGATACGGAACTGTGGCTAACATTGATACGACATTAAAGTTTGGTGAAAAATCAATCTAATTTGCTGACGACGTTTTACATCATACACAAGACTGAGCAATGAACATTAAGAAGAACAATTTTCCTATTTAAATAACACCACCAAGAAGAAAACTATAAAAAAAATTAATACTCTGCAAATACACACAAAACACACACATACACACATGTGTATGTAAATATATAAATATTATACATACATGTACGCACACACACATACACACACACACACACATATATATATACATATATATATATATATGCATACATACATACATTCATACATACATACATATATACATACATACATACATACGTACGTATATACATACATACGTACATACGTACCTACGTACGTGTATACATACGTACGTACCTATATACATACATACATACATACATACATACATACATACATACGTATATATACATACATACGTACATACGTACCTACACAGTACATACATGCATACATATATAAATACATACGTACATACGTACATACATACATACACATACATACTTTCATACATACATGCATACACACGTACACATACATACATACATACATACATACATACATACATACATACATACATACATACATACATACATACATACATACATACATACATACATACATACATACATAGAAAGATGAATAAACGAGCTATTTGGTTTGAAAACACTAGAGAAGTCGTTTGAAAACTATCAAAATCATTGAAATGAAGATAAATTGCAGGAAAATGTGACCAAACTAGCGGAACATAAGAGAAGAGATTACCAATCTTATGTTTTATTACGTGTATATTTACGTGTGTGAGTGCCTCTTATGTATCGGTGTGCTCGTTGTGCTATATGTATATGTGTGAATGTCTTTGTGTGCACATATGTGTGTATATATATATGTATTTACGTAGATATGTGTTTATATATATATATTTCTATTTATCTCTCTCTCTCTCTCTCTCTCTCTCTATATATATATATATATATATATATATATATATATATATGTGTGTGTGTGTGTGTCTGTATATATATATATATATATATATATGTGTGTGTGTCTGTATATATATATATATATATGTGTGTGTGTATGTATATATATATATATATATGTATATATGTATGTATATATATATGTATATATATGTATGTATATATCTATATATATTTATATATATGTATGTATATATATATATGTATATATGTATGTGTATATATATATATATATATATATATATATATATATATATATATATATATATATATATGTCTGTATATATATATATATATAGTCTTTGGCTAATGACGCGTTTGCTAATTGTGCCTTTTGCCCCAGACACATAGCGTTATAGGAAGAAGACAGCATTTTTTCTGACTTTCTTTTCTGAGCGGTAAACTAGTGTCCTCTAATTTTCTAATTTTACCGTTTTCTCTCTTGTTTTCGTTTCTCTCTCTCTCTCTCTCCCTCTCGCTCTCTCTCTCTCTCTCTCTCTCTATATATATATATATATATATATATATATATATATATATATATATATATATATATATATACACATCCACCCCACCACCCCGCAACTAACACACCACTAACACCCCCTGACCCCCAAGCACACGAACACACACCCACTTACACCACCCACCCTACACACCCTACCACCACTGACCCCCACTCACACCCGCATTCAACCCTTTCTCCACCTCCTGTATACTAACACCCACTAACACCCCCTTCACCAAACACACACACCAGTACACCACACTCCCTCCATCGACCCCCACACCCTCCCCCCCCCCATCCACCCACACCCTTTCTCAAACACTCACTCATCCCACTAACACCTCTACTAATACACACACACACCCTCCTCACTCCAACTTTCACACCTACCCATCCTCTACTCCTTACCATTCTACCCTACTGCTGCTATGCCCTCTGACCACCTCCCCGCACACACAGACACACAACACACACTCACCATTTTACCCTACTGCTGCTATGCCCTCTGACCACAGACACACCACACTCCTCCTGCCTTGACCACTTCCTGTTGCGCGCGCACCCCACATCTCCTCTCTTCCGACCAATCTCTTCACGGATTACACGTATGTGAACCTTGATCCCGGAATCAACCACATCCAAGGATTTTACCAAGCATCCCACCATATCTTCTTACGGAATCACCTTTATGACTCACCCACACACACCCAAAAATAATTTTTTTCCCACACGCCACCTACACCCACAACACGCTTAAACACCACACACACACGTGCGTACCACCACATATTTACACATTCAGCCTCCGGATTCCTCTCCCCCACCCCTCTATCCACACACGCACACACATTCCGACCTACACCCCACCCCACACACACACCTCTTTCTGAACATGCAACCCCGTTCTTCCCCCAACCCTTGCTTTCACATACACACACACACACACGTACATCTACACACACAGCACACATAGCTAGGTAGGTAACTAAATAAAGTTGACCAGAACTAGAAACAGCAGTCGAGTCCTTTCAACAGAGTTAGCTCTACAATTAAGGAGCCGTATTTATATATCTATATCCAAAATTAAGATAAATCAAATGAATTTAATCTAAATCAAAATTATGGGTGTCATGCCAGAAAGACATGCGCCATATCACCCGCAAAATAAGCTCTAAGATTCTAACGAGTAAGTCCGAGCATTTTATAATAACTAGAAATTGATAAACATATAAATAAACATGAATAATCACAGGAGATAATTTTTACAAGTGTGTAACCACACATAGCTAGGTAGGTAACTAAATAAAGTTGACCAGAACTTCAAAAATAGATACCTTATAATCTCTTGTGATTATTCATGTTTATTTATATGTTAATCAATTTCTAGTTATTATAAAATGCTCGGACCTACTCGTTAGAATCTTAGAGCTTATTTTGCGGGTGATATGGCGCATGTCTTTCTGGCATGACACCCATAATTTTGATTTAGATTAAATTCATTTGATTTATCTTAATTTTTTGGATATAGATATATAAATACGGCTCCTTAATTGTAGAGCTAACTCTGTTGAAAGGACTCGACTACTGTTTCTAGTTGTCGATAACCCTATTCACGCCACTGGGAAGAAGCTAGTATGATGTGTGTATTTCTAGTAGATATAGCACGTGTTGCTGGCCAGTCGCTGATTTGAACTTGAAGTGTAAACACGGATCGCTGGAACTTCTTCCTTGTTGAAAATCCAAGTATCCACTTCCGTGGTTTACCATCCGATTAATTGGTGAAATATGTTTCTTTAATGGAATATATACAGGGAAGATAATCATATTATAAGGTATCTATTTTTGAAGTTCTGGTCAACTTTATTTAGTTACCTACCTAGCTATGTGTGGTTACACACTTGTAAAAATTATCTCCTGTGATTATTCATGTTTATTTATATGTTAATCAATTTCTAGTTATTATATATATATATATATATATATATATATATATATATATATATATACGAATATTAACCGAGTCAAAGACTTGCGTTATTCCCTGTAAATTATGTGCTCAAAGGAAAAGAAATCCCGAGCTCTTCAAAATACAATATGTAGAAAGGATAACACATTAGAGAGAGAGAGAGTTTATAGATTCCATACACTGGTGGTTTCCCTGTTTTTTTTATTGCACCCACACTCTCTCTCTCTCTCTCTCTCTCTCTAGTGTGTTATCCTTTATATATATATATATATATATATATATATATATATATATATATATATGAATATATACATATAAACACCATACCTTGTATCTACAATACGACTGTACTTTCTACTCTTATATACTTACTTTCACTTATCTTTCTTGAACAATACGTACTCTTAGTAAACGTGCTATGAGCCAAGGCCAAGTATTGTTTAACACAGCTTCTGTGTGGTTTTTGTTCACATTCTATAGGCCTTGGAAGAGGATTCCAGAACAAATGTCACTCGACTTCAGCAAGACTTTTGACAAAGTCGATCACAGCGTCCTGTTTAAGAAACTGGATTAAAAATGGATTAAACATTTCCTTGGTGAAAAGACCCCAGTATGTTGTGATCAAAGTAATGCAATGAGTTCAGCAAAAAATAAACACGAGTGATGTTTGGTCCACTTCTCTTTCTTATTTATATTAATGACATCATAGATAACAAACACAGCAAAATAAGAATTTTTGCAGACGACTCTTTTCTTCATAAAGTCATCAACGGATTAGAAGATCGAGCACACCGTCAATCGGATCTTTACACTGTTATTCAATGAACGGATAAACCAATATTCTGCTTACTATCCTCTCATGTAAACAAACAGCATCACGCAGCTGCTGGGAACACCGATTTGCTTATAATATACTGAATAAATAAATTTGTAATTCATTAATATAACTACATGTGTATAGCTATATTTTTAACATCCAATTGTTAATTATAGCGATAGGCCTACTGCAGCATTAAAACTAACACTTGTCAGTTGCTCAAGTCTAACCAAAACCTGACCTTCAGCATATAAGACGAGAGGTTTATTTTGGGGGGAACCTTGGGGGGGGGGGGGCGCACCTCATATGCCGGAAAATATGGTATGTTACTTCAATTTACACTAAATAAAAGCATATACATGTCCACAGACTGAGTGCACAGTTATGAAATATCTGTACTTAAAACCTTCTCTAGATGAGCTTTTACTTATCATACACTAAGGACAATTTAAATAAAGAAATCTCGCACTAGCAGACCATGCCATAGAACAATATAAGAACAAATTTAATTATAATACAACAGAAACATTTGGAAAATTCATAGTGGTTTATAGTGATGAGTGAGTCTTTTTACGGTGTATGGGTACCGGCCTTACGCCCAACTTCCTTCTTTCTCTATCTGGGCATTAGATAACAAAACAAAATCATAAACGAGGATGTGCTTCGAAGTGCCAATACCACATGTTTGAGTCTTGTGTATATATTCCTCTCCGTTTATCAAAGGTGTAGTAAGATGGTATTTGTCCATATAATAGAGCTCATGTAAAGCTGTCAGTTCTACAAAATTCAAAAAAATGCTAGCAAAATTGTCTTTCTTGGTGCTCTCGCTTGTTGGGTTGCATTTTGGGCTGTAAAATATACTCGTTGTCCATTTTCCAAATAGACGTCAAGTTTTTGCCCCGGTGGGTAATGGACCTGAATTGGGAATCTAAAAACGCGTAAGAATGCTTTGCTACTTCTGATATATCGACCGAGGTGGAAGTTGTACACCTCATCGGCCATATTTCATTGTTGTAGCGCAAACATGGCAGCATCAGAACTCTTGTTGACGTATTTGCAAATATACTATCTATACCCTCCCCCCCCCCCCCATTCCGTTTTCGGGATGGGGGTGGGTTTCGAGCATGTCGGAATTAGTTGAATACACACGAAAACAAAACTTAGGAAAAAAATTTCTTCACGATTCCCAGCGAGTGCTTATCTATAAATTTAAACTCCGAGGGTCCCTCTCCCTCTCCGCCTCCGTTTTTAAAAAAAGTAGTCATTGGCGAGTGAGTCGGATGTCAGGTCGGTTGAAAACAAACGAAACAAAACTAAAAAGAAAAAAAATTCCACTGAAGAAATCTCCAAGGCTGAGTAAATTCGCACCAACCTTTTTCTGTTTTCTGAAAAAAACGTGAATTGCGAGCATGTCGATAGTCAGATTAGTTGAAAACACAAGAATAGTTTTAATTATTACCAAATTTATTTAATTTTATTAGCGCTCAACAAACAAATTTCCTTTAAATACGATATACGAGTACATATATATATATATGTGTGTGTGTGTGTGTGTGTGTGTGTGTGTGTGTGTGTGTGTGTGTGTGTGTGTGTGTGTGTGTGTGTGTGTGTGTGTGTGATGGTAGTTAAGATGCTTCCATAGGCGGTATGCCGGTCGAGCACTCTATGTTCTTACAGAGCAGAGTGTGATATAATATAAAACGAAAAATCAGTGATGCATCTGAACTCAATTTATTGTGTGTTACAACTGTTTCGCCGGCAGACAGCTCGAGACACGATCATTGTATGGATCTGTCTGATTCTGGACCTACAGGTTCGTCGGACACTTGCAATAATTTCGGAAGCGCTCCATAGTTAAAAAATCAGATCTAAACAATATTTTAAAACGCCATACAAACTGAAAAAGTGGTCAAGAAGGCATTAACCACCTAAGCCAAAAAGCAAATCAAGCTAAACAGGTCAAACAAAATAAATGATAAAAACAGACCTGGACCCATTGTAATTGATGGTAAAATCCAATTGCAGGGTTTCTATGACACCTAAATCAATAATACTGTCTGCTTAAAACTATAACCCTTTGGTATAATGATCGAACAAGGAATATTACGTTATCAACAGGTATTTTGCTCTGTACCAAGTTTGTGAATGACGTAGAGCTTTGTAAAAGCATATGTGTAATTCACAAGGGGAAAAACCCCAGATTTTGGCAAATGAATTCAGTATGTGTATATCATGCAAAAAAATTGCATAAATAGCACAAATCGAATAAGCACTCACTGGGTAGTTTTTAAAATAAACTTATGCAATTAATCTGTCAATAGAATTATTAACAGGTTAATTGTAAAACTCGGGAGATTAATACAAATATAAATTCAGCGAGAATCGCATTTCGGCGGGTAGAAAAAGCGAAACGAAACGCAAAAATCAGAGTTATGCTGGCAAACGCTCCATAGTTAAAAAACCAGAGCTAAACAATATGTTAAAACGCCATACAAACTGAAAAAGTGGTCAAGAAGGCATTAACCACCTAAGCCAAAAAGCAAATCAAGCTAAACAGGTCAAACAAAATAAATGATAAAAACAGACCTGGACATATTGGAATTGATGGTAAAATCCAAATGCAGGGTTTCTATGACACCTAAATCAATAATACTGTCTGCTTAAAACTCATATATTGGGTCGTCAAGTATGAAATTTGTAGAGATTTGTTTTTTTTTTCTACAAATTTCTACAAATTTCATACTTGACGACCCAATAGACATATATAATTTCAAAAAAACCCGTCACACAGCCAGTTCTGTCTTTCTCTATTCCTCCTTGCATTTTCTACGCCTCGGTGTCAGTCTTTGTCTGTTCGCTGGAGTACAGTCCATATTATTATTTTCTGTTTTTCTATTTCTCTCCTTTCTATATCTGTTTCTCATTTGGCTAAGCTGTTGTGCACTGTTCTCTCCCTTCTTTGTCAGTTGACGCACATGGTATAATTTTTCATCTATATTTGTGTAATTCGCAGAAAGGCATAACTTGTCCTGTTTTTATCTCTACCTGTTTTGTTACGTCTCAATGTGTACTTGAGTAAATGGTATCAACCTTAATTAATCGAAACTGTAGTGATTTCCAGAGGTTGACTGAAGAGATCGGACTGTCCATTTTCCGTTGTTTTTCCCATTGTCTTTGTCCTGTACGCAATCATATTTTAAATTCATATTCTAAAAACAGCCACGCGGGCTTTTATGAAACTCTATAGACGTGTGTGTGTTTGTGTGTTATTCATATTCTCTTTCTCGCTCGATAATATAATTAATAGATACAATTAAAGAAACACTATTTTGCAATATATTAACATATGTGTATATATATATATATATATATATATATATATATATATATATATATATATATGTGTGTGTGTGTGTGTGTGAGAATGTATGTCGTTAAGTATATTAGTAAATATTCACAAACACACACGCCACACACGCATGCATTTATCATACATACGTTGTACCTATATGTGCTGCGTTTTTTTTTACTGTGTATATGTGTGCATACATATACACATGTGTATGTGTATATGCATGTATACGTAAATATAAATATATATGTGTGTGTGTGTGTTCAATTAAAGAGAGTTAGTTGATTTAGAATCAGCCGACATTTATATAACAGATGTCAACCACTCAACGGTATATTTTTATCCGGAGTTTTGTTATAATATATATATACATATATATATATATATATATTAGAAAGTGAGGTTTTTTTTTATAAAATAAAAAATAACCGAGGTGTCCTACACGAGTGAAAGTATAAAAAAAAAAGATGAAATCGAAAATGCAACTGGAGTCTTATTTTTAAAAAAATATATATATTTATTTGGTTCCTTTACCCGTTTCACAGTTCTTCTGCTTTTCAAAAGTATAGTTGAGATGGAGGGTCTGTGGTTTTTCTCACATCTGAGAAAACCACAGACCCTCCATCTCAACTCTACTTTTGAAAAGCAGAAGAACTGCGAAACAGGTAAAGGAACCAAATAAATATATATATTTTTTTTTAAATAAGACTCCAGTTGCATTTTCGATTTCATCTTTTTTTCTTTATATATATATATATATGTTTATCTATATATATATATATTTTTTTTTAAGGAACGATCGACTTTCGTCAAACCGGACCGAGGGAACAATGTTTCAGTTGGTCTTTCCAATTGCTAATACTATCTATCGGTCGCAACTCCAGGTAGAAGGAGCAACGTGAAATAAAGTGTCTTGCTCAAGGACATAACGCATCGCCTGGTCCAAGAATCGAACTCACAACCTTACGATTGCGAATCCAATTCTCTAACCACTCAGCCACACGCCATATGTATATATATATACAAAGATCGGAAGTAAGAGTATTCCGCAGTTCACTGTAATAATAATAATAGTATTAGCTCAAAGAAGAGTAGAGAATTTTCTTCTGAGCTCAAATGCAAATATATTACACAAAGTGTTACACAGTGAGATGTGTGTAAAGAATTATTACAAGTGAGTTTTACCGTTACTGTATAGAGAACAATATCTACAGGTTTAGTAATTAAATAGAAAAAAACTAAGTCAGAATCAAAAAATGTGATTACTAAACCTGTAGATATTGTTCTCTATACAGTAACGGTAAAACTCACTTGTAATAATTCTTTACACACATCTCACTGTGTAACACACTTCTCTTTGTGTAATATATATATATATATATATATATATATATATATATATATATATATATATATATATATGTGTGTGTGTGTGTGTGTGTGTGTAGGAGGTGAGTTTTATTGTAGCACAATAAAGCAATGCAAATATCGGATAAGTAGCACTCAACAGTTTATTGGACTGGAGTATATATAAGACACTACCTTGTTTAGACACTACCTTGCTCACAAGTATCTTTTTTAAGCTGCATATCATGTCTCCCTATTTTATCTGATGAGAACGCAAATATCGTCCCTGGATGATATTTGTTTTTGAAATGCGCATAATAAAATACATGAAACTTTTTTAGCCATCTTTTAATTTCTTCTTATATATATAATTGGATATATGAGAGGGGTGAACACAGATATAAGTATACATGTGTTCCAATTGCAGATGACCAAGTTAGCTAGGTTGAAAAATACTAATTTAAAACAATATGGTTTGCCTGACTCGATTTAAAGTAATAAATCAATAAAAATAACAAACCTATATCGGGCAATAGCCTTTGAAACCCGGACAGATCTAAATCTGTTTCGCAAGAATTATTAAGTGAAAGCCAGAATTCCCGTGCTCATCTGCGGGTATCCAGGAAAATTCGTACCTTTCACTTCAAAGGATCTAAGAAGACTGCATGTTATGCTGATATAAACGCACATGTCGCAGCGCCTAGTGCGTCTCATACTCATGTCGCTAAAAATAACAGCTGGGTTTATGAGACTATGTTATTTTTATTGATTTGTTACTTTAAATCGAGTCAGGCAAACCATATTGTTTTAAATTAGTATTTTTTCAACCTAGCTAACTTCGTCATTTGCAATTGGAACACATGTATACTTATATATGTGTTCATCCCTCTCATATATCCAATTATATTACACGGCTCGGCAAGATTCCCTTCTTTGAGCTATTTAATAGTAAAAGACTATTTTAAGTTTATAACTCAATCTATGATATATATATATATATATATATATATATATATATATATATATATATATATATATATATAGATATATATATAATTCACATGAATCAAAGTTCTGTTCAAACCATTTATTAGCTTACAATTGTTTCATCCAAACCGAGGTTTGGATTCTTCGGACCATTTTTCAATGTTTGTTTACATACATGACCTACTTTCCAACACAAAAGACATACAGATTCATATGTATATATTGATGCACAGTGGGGTGACATCCATTATATTATTTCTGAATGGCAATTTAAATTCAAAAATTAAAATCATATTAAAACAGAATCAAAGCAAAATTAAAATTAAAATACATGCCGATGTTGTATTTTAATTTTAATTTTGCTTTGATTCTGTTTTAATATGATTTTAATTTTTGAATTTAAATTGCCATTCAGAAATAATATAATGGATGTCACCCCACTGTGCATCAATATATACATATGTATCTGTATGTCTCTTGTGTTGGAAAGGAGGTCATGTATGTAAACAAACATTGAAAAATACTCCGAAGAATCCAAACCTCGGTTTGGATGAAACAATTGTAAGCTAATAAATGGTTTGAACAGAACTTTGATTCGTGTGATTTCTATATAACTGCTCTGTAGAACAACTGATGTTATTACATTGAGCTATTTATCTTACTGGTAATAAGGTAGTAATAAATTACTGTTTTATATATATAACTATAAAAAGTTTTAGTATATACATAACCATAAATAGTATCCTTAATACTATATATATATATATATATATATATATATATATATATATATATATATATATACGTGTGCGTCTGTGTGTGTGTATGCATGCGTGTGTGTGTGTATGCATGTGTGTGTGTGTGCAAACTCATACATAAATGACATGCACATCCCCACAAATTAATAAGACACAGGGTTCAGTGATCAGTCCTCCTGTGGATTCCTGGATTTCAGCAACATAGTTTCAATTCAATCAGATATATAGGATTTAGTCTTTCAACGAATATGATGCATTTATATTCACTTCGTCATTATCACCTATCATCATTTCTCTTATCATCATCATCATCATCATCACAACCATCATCATCATCATCATCATCATCATCATCATCATCAACACCATCTTTATCATTATTACCAGCAAACATGCCAACAGCAACAGTAACAGCCACAACAACAGCAACAGCAGCAAACAACTGCGAAATGAACTCTTATACATTTGCATTTATATTTGAATTGCTCCCAGATGTGACTGAAATAAGAGTGGGGTGTGGGAAGTGGGGAATGGAAAGTGAAAAATGGGTTTGTGGAGCTGAAAATGAAGAGCTTAGAGAGTGATAAACAATGATCGGAGAGTGTCGAGTAAAGCGATGTGTGTGTGTGTGATGTTCTGTGGTTATTAGGAAAAGGATCGATGGCATCATATAAAAACAAGTATTGGAATACATTTAGTGTAGTTCAAAAGATGTTGCATGAGAATATGAGAACTGCTTAGCAGCTCTACATTGACTGTGAGATTAAAACTGTATCAAAGCTGTATATAACGCTATATGTGTTGGTTTTGACGACGAGTGCTCCAGCTGTTCGAACAATGGAACTATCTGCTTGCTCACAAAATTAACATGGAAGCAGCTGAGCATTCTATTGACATGGGCACCCTTAATATAGTTCTCATGTAGGTTCATAACATTCCTTTGACACGCGTAACCTTAACGTAAATCTTAGAGCGGTTCAGCATGACACACTCTGTAACGAGACAGGCCCTTTGGAGTGCAGAGATAACGCATTTTTATCAATTAACTGATCTGGAGCAACGGGAAATAAAGTCAATGACACAACGTGCTGCCAGGAATTGAACTCAGACCTTAGGATAGCGACGTTGCACAGGTGTGGCAGTGAAGTGGCAGTGATACTGGAGGGATGTGGTAGTAGTATCAGAGCGGTGTAGGGTGGGGGATTGTCGGTGTAGAACGTCGGACACCATGCTTTGCAGCATAGAGTTACGTCCTTTACGGTCTGAGTTCAAATCCCGCCGAGGTTAGCTTTGTCTTTCATCCTTACGGGATCGATAAAATAAACCACCAGTAATACACTGGGCAGATTTAATCGATTTTCCCCTCCCCAAAAATTGTCGGCCTTGTGCCCAAGTCAGAAACCAATATTAGAGCGGTGTTGAAGTGGTATTAGTGTACTATGACAATGGTCTTAGAGTAGTGTGGATATAGTATTGGAGTTGTTACTGTTGTTGTTTAACCCTAGGTCAGACGTAATCGAGTATTCCAAAGTCAGTTGTCTATCGACTGGTTATCAATTTTTTTCCTGTGCACAATGGTAGCACTTGCCTTTTGATGAAACACCAACTTTAAAACACGTAAAGACAATAGCATATAGGATTTTTTTCTGTGTACGAAGAGAATAACAAAAGTACTTTCAAACTTATTTATTTTCAGTGAGGCTTATAATTTAAAATTTGTACTTAGAGCTAAAATAAATTTATCTTAGATTTTCTTATATACGCTGTGTTGTGCATAAACATAATTTAAAACAAATAACAATACAAGTGCAAGCATAACTGTGAGATTAAGTAGTTCGCTTCGCAACCACGTAGTTTCAGGTTCAGTTCCACTGCATGGCATATTAAGCAAGTCTCTTCTACTGTAGCTTCCGGTTGACCAATGCCTTGTGGGGGGGAATCTAGTAGACGAAAACATCAGAAATCCGTTACGTGTATGTCTACATATATATATATATATATATATATATATATGAGGGGGGTGGCATACACGTAACGGATTTCTGAAAACTATTTGTTATATATATATATATATATATATATATATATATAACAAATAATTTTTTTTTTTTTATCGCTCTACATGAAACTGACTGGCCTATCTGCTGATATGCAAAATTGGTTGATCAGTGGGTCTGCTAATATGCAGCTCTGACTGATCAGACAGTTTGCTAATATGCAGTCACTGTATATTTCAGACATATTTTCACTAGCTCTGACAGTTGGTTGGTAAGCAATATAAGGTACTGATGAAGGGTAATCACCCATAAACATTAGTACCTGTCGTTCTGTTTATACGCCAAAACAAGAGCTGGGATGATGGAGTCATTCTACTGACATTGCTTAAAGAGGCTGTTTGCATAATTGCAAACGAATCGAATATTATTATTGACTTTGCCTTTCATCCTTACGGGGTCGATAAAATAAAGTACCAGTAATGAACTGGGTAATTGCTGGCCTTGTGCCTAAAGTAGAAACAATTATTAATATTCGAAAAACTCAGATTACATTAACATATATACATATATATATATATATGTGTGTGTGTGTGTGTGTGTGTGTGTGTGCGTATGTGTTTACTCTGAATAAGATATCTTAACAATCGCTCTTCATTGAGATGTTATGTATATTCGTGACAAACTTTGTGTATAATTGAGTAACATATATTAATATATAAAAACCGTAGACCAAATAAACTTTAATCTGTTATATATATATATATATATATATATATATATATATATATATATATATTTAAAGAAAGAAGAGTAACATGGTAGGCTGTACAATGAGGGTTTTATTTAAAGTACTGACAATTGTTTCGTTGATCAGATGGATCTAGAGTTCGTTAATCACTTGGTGCTGTGTCAATCGATCTCCAATATATTGTTTATAACTGTTCAACTCATCAAAGCACATAGAAATGAAAATAATTTGCTCGAGGCAAGACTTATATAGAAAAGTAGCGTAACACCAAAACAATAACATCAATAATAAAATCACTAATAAAATAGCGTTTAAATAAAACAATAAACATCAATAGTAAAACATGTATGGTAAATAGATGGAGAAGTTACAGATGTAAATCAGTAAAATCGGATAGGGTACATTAAAAAGTAATAGTACTAATAAGAAAAACTATAAAACTTTCATACTCTACTGCAGCCACAGCCAATATAGAATCGCACATACGTAAGATCAGCCACAAAAATATCTCTAAAGAAATTAACCTAACTACGCGCACCATAGCACCAAATACAAAACACAAACATATAGCAAAATCACAACCACAAATACATCAGAACGCATCACAACAAAACATTAATAGGCTTAAATCACAACCCACCCACAACAACTTACAAAAACGCAACAACAAACCTGCACAAAATAAAACCTCAAATTGTAATTGCCATCTACCAGATAAGTGTCCATTACAGAATAGATGCCTGGATTCCAGCTTGGTATACATGTGTACTGTGAATTCAGGCAACTCTACCTGGCATTACATAGGTTCCACACCTGGGGAGTTTAAGAAAAGATGGTACGTCCACAGACACTCGATGAGGAACCGCGCATTGGAGAATTCTACAACGCTCGCCAATAAAATCTGGCAGCTTAAGGACAAATCCTAGAATATAACATCAGTTGGTCGAAATTATCGACAGCCAAAGCCTACAAAAACGGTATGTCCCACTGCGGGCTCTGTAATTTAGAACTACTACATATTTTAAGGTACGATAGGATGCTGCTCAACAGCAAAATAGAAAAATCCATTTTCTGCAGGCATAAAATAGCTACTAGATTTACGAACTTCAAACCACCATGATTTGAACCAGCAATCCCAAAATTAATACTAAACCACATAGATTTTAACATATAGAATACACACTATCGCACGTGGTGCGATAGTGTGTATTCTATATGTTAAAATTAGCTATCAAACTGCCAACAAATCACTGGACCATAAATCTCTATACACTTCTTCCACCTCTCTCCACCAAACTCATTAAGATAATACAACCAGCAAACATTTATCAAAAGCCCTGTCAACTCATATGTATCATAAATCAATTAATCTCTAATTTATTGTCTCTCCTCTGCCGGACCCTCTACACAAAGTTATCTAGACCTCAAATCTGGTTTCTCATGTAGCACCAAAAACATTTTGTCAAAATCTACTAAAATTTAATTCTATGTACACTTTCTGACCCCTTTATTCCTTTATTTTATTACTTTTATTTTTTTATTTCTTTGTATTCTCCATCTCCTCATCTTCTTATTAGTACTATTACTTTTTAATGTACCCTATCCGATTTTACTGATTTACATCTGTAACTTCTCCATCTATTTACCATACATGTTTTACTATTGATGTTTATTGTTTTATTTAAACGCTATTTTATTAGTGATTTTATTATTGATGTTATTGTTTTGGTGTTACGCTACTTTTCTATATAAGTCTTGCCTCGAGTAAATTATTTTCATTTCTATGTGCTTTGATGAGTTGAACAGTTATAAACAATGTATTGGAGATCGATTGACACAACACCAAGTTATTAGCGAACTCTAGACACATCTGATCAACGAAACAATTGTCAGTACTTTAAATAAAACCCTTATTGTACAGCCTACCATGTTACTCTTCTTTCTTTAAATATTATTACTCCAAGTATAACCTACATAGTAATTACCGCGAACTCGCTACATAGCTATGAAAACATCTTGTTGAGTCAAACAAAGCCGTACGTTAAAACTATCCACAACCCGGAGTACTCTAACTGGATTACCTCTAACTGGATTACCTATAACGATAACTTGTTATCCCATATATATATATATATATATATATATATATATATATAAACGTTAGAATATGTGTAATAAGGCCATTGTGTAATAACCTCCTCCCATATATATATATATATATATATATATATATATATATATATATATATATATATATATATCCTGGTCTATTCGATTTTTATAGCTTGGTCTATTCGATTTTTTATATAGTTGATTATGCTAATTGGGAGAAGAAATGGTATATATTTTATCTGGTGATTCTATAGACATGTTTTATGATATATATATATATATATATATCATAAAACATGGTGATTCTATAGACATGTTTTATGATATATAGCTCTGATTATTTAATTTATTAACTTTTCATTGAGCCACAATGTGACCCGTTGCAAAACACGTATATGTATGTATGTATATATATATATATGTAAACCTTTATATGTAATAATCTCCCATTAGGTTGAGATACAAATGTGGCTGTATTGTGCTGTGCTTTCTAGAAAATAGCCACCAGTCGTAAGCAACTACCACACCCCTTCCAACCTGACCGCTCCTACGTCACGATTCTTAGCCATTTTGAATGTATTCTCGGCGCGATCACTTTGGAAAATTTAATCTCTAGATTAGAGCAAACTCCTGAAGAGTCCGATACTCGAATTTCCAAATATATTGGAAATCTCAAAATGCGGATGAAACCATGGTAGAGGTAAATGGTATATATTTTATCTGGTGATTCTATAGACATGTTTTATGATATATAGCTCTGATTATTTAATTTATTAACTTTTCATTCAGCCACAATGTGACCCGTTGCAAAACACGTATATGTATGTATGTATGTATATATATATATATATATGTAAACCTTTATATATATATATAGGTAATGTGTTATGAAAACCATACAAGGCGTGATTAGGAAATATATTATTTAATTTTATATTTTTGTATGTTTCGTTACTGAGTTATGTCACAGTCTACGTTTTTATTAGGAATTATTGCTAATTCCAATCATTTCCGCGCTACAATGGACGTTTTAACATCACCAATTCATCAGAAAATGTGTAACCCCTAGATATTTTGATATGTAAAACTGTATTAAATAATATTTTTATAATCACGCCTTGTTAATATGTTTCCTAACATATTAACTATACGTACTCTGTAAATTATTGGAACTTGAAAAAATACCTATGGATTAACACTTGGGATATTATCTCGCTGGATTCAATTATATATGTTGAGTTACCCATCCACTTAGTTGACATTTTATTAACTGTTACATAATCATTCTGCAAGTCTGATATTACCAACAAAAAATAATAATTACTTTATCCTTTACATATATATATGTGGTGGGTAGAAATCCAATGGTCGCACATACATGTTAAGTGTATGAAACTTTGTTTATATTATATGTGGGGGGGGCGTGTGTGTGTGTGTAATAATAATTGCCATCGTCATTGTCTTTTTCATCAGCCTTATTATTGACCTAATCAACAGTCGTTATCTTTATCATCACCTCTTCATTGTTATTATCTTTCCTCAATAAAATGTAAAATATTCAGTCTGCATTTCTGTTGTAAACTCATGATACTCTGACTTCTGTCTTCATTCAGTTTCAAGTTTCATTGCTTGGAATTAATCGGTCAATGCCTTTTGCCGACAATAAATTCTACAGAAATGACTATTGAAATTGTTATATCATATATCACATCAGTCCTGTTACTTTGAGTCTTCTATTATCGATCCAATTCCATAGGCTAGGCTAAGCTTGTTAAGTAGCTAACTAGTTTTATAACCAAACAATAAGTCGAGCAAGGAGAAAGTCAGCGGTCGATATTTCTCTCCCAAAACCAACACCAACAATAACATCAACAACATGACGAAAGCTACAGCTACAAAACATAAAATGATGGCTTATAAAAATAAAGTGTTGAAGGTTGATTCCTAACATGAAAGATATCAAACCAGTAACCTCTGTTAAGAATTCACGCCATTGGTTGCTCATGAAATCCTTAACATAAGTTAAACGTCATCGAGAGATGTGAATGATTTTACGGCGTTCCGCGTCAGAGAATGGGTGAATTGTTGTGTAATATATTATATGCTTCTAGTAACTTCTTTCGCTTATTTGAATTAGAAGAAATAAATCGAACATGTATGTGAGCTTATGTTATAAATAAGAATCAATAACTAATTGTGTATGAGTGTGTGTGTGTGTGTGTGTATGTGAGAGAGAGAGAGAGAGAGAGAGAGAAAGAGAGAGAGAGCGCGCGCGCGTGAGAGAGAGAGAGAAAGAGAGAGAGAGCGCGCGCGAGAGAGAGAGAGAGAGAGAGAGAGATAGAGAGAGAGAGAGAGAGAGAGAGAGAGAGAGAGAGAGAGAGAGAGAGTGTGTGTGTACATTTGATTTTCGTTTCTCTGTCTGCTATGTTAAATATGCCTTTTGGGGATAATAGGAATAAATCACCTTAATGTACCTTTCGATAGTTTTCAATGTTATATTGGAGAGGGGTTATAATCACGATACCTTCTAGATATGCATGCAGCTCCACAGACAAGTTTCAAGAATATAGTTTAATGCGTTGTAAGCGCTGTGGTATAATTTAATATGATGTATTGCATATGCAACGTCTGCATATATTAATATATTTTGTCTCGTCACAAAGCTCTACATTTATAAGATTTTTAGAGATCTGACTGAATAAAATAGCCGTCGAAACATTGAAGTCACTGCCGCCTTTTACTTCGGAAAATAAATATTTCGTTCTTATATGGACATGAAGGACTACATTGTCGGAGATATGAAGCTGAGAAAATATTTCTTTCTTGCCGTTGAATCAAGATGAAATTGTTCCAGCTCAAGTAGGCATTGAGCTTGTCATACGGTTACCAGCTGTTGGCATCTCGGTGGTAAATATTTATTTCTGACTTAAGTTCAAGGTCATCGGTTTATATAGAAGAAATGAGATTGTTTCTCAAGCATATTTGAATTATATGGGAAATATATGGCCAGTATAAAATTCTTTTTTGGCAAAATATCTTACTTATTGAGGGTAGGCCCTTTATCTGGAATGTCACTTGCTGTGACACCTACTCTAGTGACAACCTGGTTCTTACGGCTACCAGCCTAGGCTCTGCTGCCCGCCAAGCTGAAGAGGGCAAACTGTCCAAGTATCGGCCGCTCTCTAGTAGGTTTGTGGGAGAGCCTGTAGCAGTGGAGACTTCCGGCATTATCCCCCACCGTCCTCCAGGGCAATGTATTCTCCACCCTGTCGGCCGGAACCCAGAGGCAGAGGGTAAGTTAGTTGGAGGTAGAGGATACTCGTTCGGACATCACACACATATACTCACATACTCAACTACTAACCCATTGATTGTCAAAGTAAGCAAGAGTCTAGCAACAGCAGTCTTACTTATATAGGGAATAATGTGAAACTGTATGTTGAAACGTTTATGACATTGCTAAAGACATCGGTGGGATGCCTGTAGGAAACAGCTATAACAAAAATCGAAACTTAGTCGGAACCTTTGTTTCATTCAACGCATCATATTAAACAAGATTAAGGCGACAGTTGCGCATTCTAGTTTGTCAAGAAATGCAATTAATACATGAGTGAAGGAGAAATCGAGATAGAAGGGGAGAGATGTGATTGATCATCGTATCGCAAG
Organism: Eledone cirrhosa; assembly: GCA_964016885.1. Lineage (NCBI taxonomy): Eukaryota > Metazoa > Mollusca > Cephalopoda > Octopoda > Eledonidae > Eledone > Eledone cirrhosa. The sequence continues at coordinate 353,992,075 of OZ024741.1, forward strand.
CTATCGATTATATCACAAATCAACATTCAGTTATTAATCTAAGAATATTTGGAAGATGTGAATAACTGTAAAAGAGTGAAAAGTAGAAAGATTTAGTCTTGTCTGTATGTGTATATGTGTAATGTGTGTGGATTGTTTTATTATTATCGACGTATTTCGACTCAAGCAGGTGACTCTTAAAGTGGAATATAAACTTGGATGGCTAAAACTTTGATTGATTGTTACAAGTGATGTTAGCAAGAATGTTCCACTACATCAAGCAAAGAAGCGTAACAGTTTCATTTTGTGTCAGTTTCCTACAGTGATTTACACAACATTAGATAGAACTTCAATCCTCTCAGTCGTTGCTTTCATTACGGCAAGAAGTGAAATACTGAAAATAAGAATTTCTGTAACGTGTTTGATATATTTGTTGAGTGTTGCGGCTTGGCAGAACATTTTTTATAAAGCATCATTTGATACATTATGGTAATCTGTCGAGGAATTTTTCAAGCTCTTCATTAATTTTAATTACTCTATTCATTAAACTTGACGGTCATAATTACTTTTCTAATTCTTCTTTTGTTCTGTCTTTTTATTTGTTTTCAATACTATATGGATTTTTTTTTTCACTGGGATGAGTGCCTATTTCTTTTGTAGGAAAGTAGGGTAAATTCATAGCCTTATATTGTTTCTCTCATAGAGGAAAGGTGCATCCGGTGTCGTGTAAAAATCTTTATTTAATTGATATATTGTAATAGGAGAGTACTTGTGGTATTAAACTAGGGCGGACGGAACTAATGACTAAAAACACTGCTATTTTATAATGCTATATTGTTACAAAGCCAGAACTTTGTGAAATTAAAAGGTTTGTGAAATCAATTCGACTCTAGATACACCTGTAGTTGATAACGAACTCGAGCCCGATGTATTTTTAACTTAACATAAAGAAACCAAACAATCAACCCAGCATTCTATAGTTTCCGTCAACAAATCGCTGATCGAAATAGAATATGTCACTTAAATAGGGAGAAAGGATTGTTGATAACAGTTAAATGAAATTAACTCCTAAGTATTATTCGAAAGATTAAATTGAACAACGACATTCTTTGAAAGTATCTTTGGAATTAGTAGTAATCATACAGGTAAATTATAAGTGCCAAATGATAGCAAAAGGTTCCCAAGAAAAGGTGCCAGATTTTTTAAGAACACCTCCTCCTCAACCATGACTGACCTTATGTTCCTTTCCAAGGCACGATTCCAGGCAATGTCTTTTGTGGAAGACAAGCAGTTGATTAAGTATGCCAGTCTTCTCTCACCACGCCAATGTTGCCCAATGGAAAAATATAAGCTGATACAGCTTGGTATCAGTGTCGTCGAAACTCATTTTACCAGATGAGTGGACTGGAGCAGCATTAAATAGAATGTCTTGCTGAAGGATACAACGCGCCACCCGGTCAGGAAATCGAACTCACAACCCTACGATCGTGAGCAAAACACTTTATCCAGTAGCTAACGTGCCTTAACATTAACAATCAACACAGTAAAATCTAAATCTGTAACCCTGTTTAGAATGCTGAAATTAATTTTACGTAAGCGACGAATATTCTTGGAAAGGCATGAACGTCACAATAACCATTTCTTCACTTTCAATAAGGCTGTACTCACATTGTTGGATAATTGTGATTTCAAAAGATAAATCAATGGAATTTATTTGTGATAAAACCACAACTACCAACGTTGTGTGTGTGTGTGTGGGGGGGGGGTTATAGAAATGAAAACATAACTTGTGAATTTTCTGTTTATTTTTAATCAAGAGGTTCTTAAACGGATTTTTTAATGAATTAGTAAATGATTTTTTTTCTCTCTTTTTTCTCTATTTTTTGAATAATTTATAATTAGTATTACATTTGATATCATCTGAAAATAAAATAAAATGAAAAATTATTAGCTTCAAGTTTAACTCAGGTGGAATTTTAAATTGCAAAGATTATGAAATCATGTATCCATGGTGATAGTAAAAAAAAAAAATATGATTATGGCCTTCCACATAATAAACTGATATAGAAATACAACTTCATGGTTAGTTGAAATCTGTTAATGAGTTAATATTGTTAAAATTTTCACCTAAATGATAATTCTTGCTACTATAGTTGATTTTGTTGCTATGGTTTTTGTATTCGTTTAATATTGTTTATTTTTGTCTAGACACAGTCATGGGCAAGCTGCTGCCCGCGAGCTGCCTGTGGCCCGTGTGGCTTTCTGAATGGCACGCCTAATTTCAAAATTGCCTTTAACGTTTTAGTAATGCGGCCCGCCTTATGATGATCCACATCATATTCGGCCCACTGCTCGACAAAGGTTGCCCATGCCTGATCTAGACACAGTCAATCCATTTTTCAAAGCGAAAACGTTAAAAGACCCGCTTCAAGGGTATTATTGGTACAAGAGAAGTAAAATGAAGTTAAATTTACAGCTCAAGCTCATGCAGGCTTAGCTGGTCTTCCGCAAGGTTTCGCGGGTGTTTTAATTTTAATGACAGTGGGGGAAACTAATCCTATCATGAAAATGAACGTGAAATTAAGCGTCTTGTTTAAGAAGACAATGCGCCACCCGATCCAGAAATCGAACATGCGACCTTATGATCGTGAGTCCAACACCTTCACTACTAAGCCACACTCCTTCACACCCGGAAAGGGAATCGACATGAATTAGAAAACGAAATCATTTCAACCACCAGTAACTTACATTTCACTCCACTGCAATCATTAACTTATTTTAATATTGAAAGTTTCTGTCAAGCGAACAATCTGAATCAAGTCAGGAAATGTCCTTCCTTTGGCTAATATAATCTACATTAACTGCTTGAATCGTTATCTTTTTTTTTTTTTTTTTTTCTTTTCCTATCTTCATTTTATCGACAGCAAATTAATATTTAGCTATGTGTCAAAAGCGATCGACAGAAAGATTCTTTTTACAGTTTCAACAAACTTATGGATTGCTTGAAGTGTTTCAATTTATTTCTTAAATACAAAATTGTACTCTTACAGACTATCATCGATTAATGTGATTATTTGTAAGCTTGCTTTTGGGTATTATAAAGTTAAATATAAATTATCACTCTTCTGAAAACCATTTGCACCACAAATTGCAAATAAAATAGGAGTGTGAATGGGGAGGGGTGATTAATTATAATGTGTGCTTCTATGGTGGTGGCGGTTGCGTTGTTGTTCTTGTTGCAGCTGCTGTTCTTGGTGATGATGATGATGAGGAGGAGGAGGAGGAGGAGGAGGGGGGGGGCGAAGAAGAAGAAGAAGAAGAAGAAGAAGAAGAAGAAGAAGAAGAAGAAGAAGACGGAGGAGGAGGAGGTCATGTACTACAATAAATAAAATCAATATATTTTGAAACATATATTAAGCAGAACTCACCAAGAAATGTCATTAAAAACATTATGAGTACTCACGAATATTATATAGATAAGTGCGTGTATGTGTGTGTATATATGTGTGGGTGTGTGTGTCTGTGTCTGTTTTTATAAAGGTCTATAAAAACAAGTGTTACTGTTTATTTTGTCTCCCCTTATATCCGTAACTTAGTGTTTCGACAAATAAAAATCGATAAAATAAGTAAGTTTTCTTTTTAGTTTTGTTGCTTTAGGTTTCTATTTTTTCAGTGTAATTTTTGAAACAGTGATAAAAATAAATGGCAATATCAAGTCATTAACTTCCAGCGCATTTCCCTTACCATCTTCCGGGTAAACGCCTTTTCCATTCTGTCTGCCGAAGCTGTGGGGCGGCCAGCACGTGGGACCCCATTTGCTCACTATACTGAGAGATGATGGAGGCGATGACGGTGGGAGTTCGGCTCTTCCGTGTTCGGATACATTGCATCTGTCAAACGTGTATTTTCATATTTGTGACCACAGACATTTTTCTGTCCTTGTTTGTCTACATTTCAATACTGTTAGCACAGTTACTAACTGATAGACTGAAGCAGAGAGAGATAGAGTTCATCGTATTGATTGACATCGTAGGTAAGAACGTCAAAGTCAACTTTGGTGCGATTCAAAAGACTGTATTTAACACTACCTAGAATATTTCTCATTTTGTTAAGTTTCTTATATGTTCACCAACAAACATTTATAAATCACTAGTAATATTATCTACGGACACAAATTAAATCTCTATGCGAACAAAGACTCTTCTTTCTAAAACCTAGACTGTATAAACCATCTAGTCTATGTTTCCTGTTTCAGTCAATCACAGCTGTATGGTTTTGAAATATCAAACATTCAACGTAACAATCTAATACATCTTTAACATTTTCTTCGCATTGATAACATCTGATTTGTATAAGTGTTTATTTTATTTTGAAATATATATCATCGTAGCCGACTAATTGAGTCGTTAGAATCTCTTGTAACACTAAACTCCGCCAGTTGCAGACTGCGCATTAACATGTGATATCTCTCTCCACAAAGTTCGATCACCAGCAGCAGAGTTCAAAGAGCAAAGATCAAGTCCAGTCCATAAGTTGACATTGCCAAGCTATCGTTTTTGCTGCCGGCCTCTGCTTCTTCTACCAGCCAACCTACTCACACCACGAGTTGATCTTTTTATATGGCCGTATAGTTTGAGTACTCTTGAGTTGACAATTGATGTAATTGGTCTAAGTTTGGTAATGTGTATCAGCTCACTGATACATATACGGTCGTTAGACTACTTCACGGTATTCGTTTCAGCCGAGGTCAACGTTACCTTTCATACTTTCGAGGTCTTCTTCTTCCTCCTTTTCGTCTACTTATTCCTGAGAGGATCATGGGGGCAGAGTCCTCAAACACTCCCTCCAGCGGGTCCTATCAAGAGCAACCGTTTCCGGCTGGATCCCCAAGCGAGACCGGCCGAGCTCATGAATGTTATCCAACCATCATGCTCTGGTTCTACCCCTGGGTCTCCTGCCGGTTGGTTTTGCCCGTAACATTTGTCCAGCGATTCTTTCCTGAGACATTCTAACCACATACCCATAGTATCGGAGCTGCGATCTCTCAATTCGGAGAAGTAGCGGCTCTACCTGGAGCGAATCTCTGATCTCCGAGCTACAAACTCTATCGGGTAACGTAACTCCAGATATACTTCGGAGGAACCCCATTTCAGCCGCTTCTATTCGCGATCCTCTTCTTTCGGTCATTACCCACGATTCACGAATGTAGGTAAGGGTTGGCATAAATACCGAATTGGAGTTAGCGAGTTTGGATTTTACACCTACCTTTCGAGGTCAAAATAAAAAAAAGTATCAGTCTAGTACAGTGGTTGGTTCTTCCTCTCTCTCTCTCTCTCTCTCCCCCTCCCTCTCTCTCTCTCTCTCTCTCTCTCTCTCTCTCTCTCTCTCTCTCTCTCTCTCTCTCTCTCTGCATCTATCTATTCATTTATCTATCTAGAAGAAATCGGCTGTGTTTCCACCTGGAAAGGGATAGAGGCTCCGCTAAGTTAAAAATGCCCAAGACACGCTGTTGTCTATCATGAGTTAAGTGCGTATCACTTTATATATTATAACATTGAGTGTTTTAACTTTTTCGTCACAGATTCTACGCAAATAAATCTATCAAAGCAGAATATGTTATCTTTCTTTTGGCTTTGTAGGAGGTTTTTATTTAGAATGGAAGTAGGATTTGGGAACTGGGGATTTTTACGTGAATATTATGTAAGTAAATCGGAAATGACTTGAATTAGAAACCGGATTGTAGACTCTAGGAGTTAGTTATTACTCCTCTGTACTTACAATTGAGTGAAACGTTCAAATGAAATTGTAGACAAAAGAAAATACCTGAATTGGGTCGATTCTGAGGTCAAAATAGTAATGAACTGAAAGTATGACTATTGATATATAATTTTTTTATTTTCTTGAATATGATTGATTATAATCGATCATATTCAAGAAGCGATTGCTTCTTTGTTTACATCTACTGGTCGATAGATAAGGCTTTAAAATGACAGACAAAAAGTCAGTCTGTTTTTGATGTAATGGTAACGCAGCCTTTCGGCAAATGACAGATGTGAGTTAGATTCCCAAAGGCGATACTGTGCACTTTTTCCCTTTCTAGGGACTTATATGCCTAACTTGTTCCATTGTTGCGTTGAAGCTGCTTACATTAAGCTAACATTCATTCAAGATGACTAATTATATTTATTCTTGTAATTCAAGTTAAGCTATAAATTACTTATCAGCACTAAGAAGACCAAATCAGGGATATGGCTGTTATAATCCACCATATATAGCATTAGTAGACGGTTTAATGAGAGATAATCCAGCTAGTCTAGTTAGCAATCTAAATTTGATCCTAACGAGAGCCATTTCATTTTATTTCCTTTGCCGGGCAAAGCATAGAAGATCAATTATTTATTCGGAGCAACACTTTAATTTAAGACTGATAAGCATCTCAAAAGGAGACAGCAAGGTTCTATTGAAAGTTGCAGATGGATGAATCGTAAGCTGCAGAGTGGTTAGTAGTTCTTAATTCAAAAATTGACCAACTTAATCATTTATTACTTCTTTGTTAATAACATTAAAGAGGGTCCCTTAGTTTACAAGGCCTAGTCTTCCGTTAATGTGTCGATATGACCGAACCCATCCTTAGAATTGCAACAAGGAATGAAAACAAGGTTGGAAAGGTATGAACTCATCAAGTTAATTAATAAAACATTCGTCATTTTACTGTACTCCCGCTTCTTATACCGGTGAGAAGGACATATATGATATTTGTACAGTGTCTTTGATTATTAAATATTTTAGACACAGGCCGACATATATGAATGGCTGACCCTTCTGCTGGCAATCCATTCGAATAAAGACAAAGATTCCTGAATAAAATTGAGCAGGTGTAATATGCTTGAAACAATGGTCAAATGTATGTTATTTTTTATTATGTTAAGTTTAAAGGTCATCAGTCCAGTGACTTAATACCAAGGGTAATATATAATTCATAAATATAATGACTATGATCATGAACTTTTAACTCATAATGGAGTCGTAGGGACAACGAAGTAGTTTACGGTGTGTCATATTTCGATATCAGTTTATTAAAATGATTATTCTATGCTCAGTTCGGCTTGGTGGAACCTTGAGCAAGTGTCTTTTACTTTTGTACTATATACCTTCCGGTTGATCAATACCTTCTGAACTTGGTAGATGGAAACTGCAGAAGCCCGTCGCATATATTTTCCGTTCCTTCCTCTTCCCACTCTCTATCTTCCTATTTCATCTTTTATTCCTTATTCTTTTTTCAGATGAAGAACTAGTGTCCGAAACTTAAAGTCTCTTTTCCTACTATATCAAGCGTTCAATCAATATATTTCTTCAATTGTACTGTGTTCTTTGCTTTGTTATTTCCCTTTACTTTTTGAAAAAAATATATAAACAATATATATATAGAATATTTCTTTGAGGATGTAGGCCGTTACAACGTCATTACACACATACAGAATAACTTTGTCTTTTACTGATACACATCCTTTCAAAACAACTTACATAATTGTCCCTGTAATAAAATAACCTGTTTGGTGGCTGGGGGTGTATTTGTGAGATAGAGGGAGAATGTGTGTGTGTGCGCGTTTGTTGGTGTGTGTGTATGAGAGAGTGTGTGTGCGTATGTGTGGTTGTGTGTGTGTGTGTGTGTGTGTGTGTATGTGTGTATATATGTGTGTGCGTGTGTCTATGTGCGTGCTTGCGTGCGTGCGTGTGTGTGTGTGTGTGCGTGTGTGTGTGTGTGTCTGTATGTCTGTGTGTGTGTGTGTGTGTGTGTGTGTGTGTGTGTGTGTGTGTGTGTGTGTGTGCGTGTGTGTGTGTCTGTGTGTGTGTGTGTGTCTGTGTGTGTGTGGGGGGGGCCGGGCAGAGCAGCCGGAACATTTACATCGAAAACAACTTAAAAGTCACTTAGCCACGGTCACATAGATAAGACATGAAAGAAAGGAATTGAGAACTGAGTCTCTGAAGATGGTGGGGGGGCGTTTGATAGTGGTGCTGGTGGTGGTGCTGGTGTTGGTTGTGGTGGTGGTGGTGGTGCTGCTGCTGGTGGTGGTGGTGGTGCAGGTACTGGTAATTATGATTATGGTGATGGTGTTGAATATAGTAATGGTGGCGATGATGGTAGTGGTTGTGGTCGTAGTGGTGGCGGTGGTGATAGTGTTGCTGGTGGTGGTGGTGGTGCTGCTGCTGCTGGTGCTGCTGCTGATGCTAGTGATGGTTGTGGTGGGGGTGGTGTTGGTGGTGTTGGTGGTGCTGGTGCTGGTGATAATGATGATGCTGATGATGATGGTAGTAGCGGTAGTGGTGGTGGTGGTGGTGCTGGTGAAAGAGAGGAGAATAAAAATATAAAATAAATAGAAATAGATAGAAATAAAAGAAAAGAAAGATAACTTTAGCATCGTCATCTCTTTTGAACCATTCATGCTTTATGGCTACTTCTTAAAAATCCCCATTAACAGCTTTCTAATGACAATTTGTAATGCATTCCAGTCTCTACTTAATTGAAAGATTTTTTGGCATTTTATTATCCTGTGCAAACAATGACATTAGCATACGAATATTTGACTAGAAGCGCTAGTAGAAATCGTCTCGTGAAACTAGAATCAGTCGTCCGATGAGTATAATGACGTCTGTAAGTAAATTTGAAAATGGACCGATTTACTTTCAACTAAAAATCAAACAAGCGGCGATTGGTTGTTACGCGCGGAAATAACAGCATCAGAAAACAAAATTAACACTTGTAAGAAATTGGAAATCAAACAGCAAACGTAAATATACAAGGTTAATTAAAGTCAAATTAGTATAAACAAATAATTCTTTCAAACATTGGCACAAGTCCAGAAATTTATGGTTGGTGGTGGCAACGTCGATTAAATCGACCCCAATATTTAACTGGTACTTTATTTTATCGACCCCGGAAGGATGAAAGGCAAAGATTTATGTTCTGAGTTCAAAACTCTCGGCATAGTTTGAACTCAGAACGTAATAAATAGCAGAAAGCATTTTGTCTGACGCTCTCCGCGGATACTGTCACTTCACTACTCTTAATCTACTTATATATATAACCAGCAATTTCTCTGTCTGTCTGTCCGACAGTGGAAACACGTGCGTAGAGAGAGAGTGGGAGTGAAAGAAAGAGACAGACTACGAGAGGAGGCTAGCGGGAGGGGGAGAGAGAGAGAGTGAATAGACGCTAAAACACGTGCTATAGAAACATTACCTTCCCCTCTCCACTGACTTTGGTCACTGAGGCCGAGGGAATCGCTGGTTGCTATAGAGACACCTTGCACAAGCCAGAAGTAACCAGTTCGAGGCGGTTCTGACTTGATACCATGTGGTTTGAAGAAGGTTGCCATTGAATTTGTGGTTGTTGCTGCTGATAATAAGGACCATTTGAAGATTGCTGCTGATGAGGTAATTTATTAATCAGATTACGCAGTTCCATAACCTACGTTTGATTTGTTCAATTTTTTTCTTCAATTTTTTTTGTTGTTTTTTTTTATTTCTTATTGAAAAAATATAAATAATAAAATAAATTTAGAAATTTAAATACAATTAAATACGATTTAATTTCCATTTCCAGCAGCCAATGTCGAGTGTTCAATTTCATGAAAAAATTGGAAATAATTCAAAAAATTGAAGTTTAACTTTTGAACATTTGTTTTGACAATAAAAAAATATTTCCTTATTCACACCTAATGGTATGATTAAAATTTCATAGGAATATTTTTTTCTAACCGCCAGTTATTTAAATATTATTAAAAATAAATTTTTTTTTTAAAAGAATGGAAAATTTTGTGGATTTTTTTTACCACCTTCCAAACACTAATTCTCGCGAATTTGTGTTTTGTAATGACCCTCAGGACGCTGCTATTGTTGATTCCAATAGTGCCTGGTATTCGAATATGTTAGTATACAATTTTTTGAATAAAATTAAGGCGCAATTAGAGCTGCCAAACAAAATGTTTTTCGGCTTCGGCCCATATTATATATATATATAATGGGGATGATGATGATGATATACATAGTTACATATGTATATGTAATCTCCTTATAATATATAACCAGCAATTTCTCTGTCTGTCTGTCCGACAGTGGAAACACGTGCGCGCGTGCGAATGTTTTTTGCGCACGCGTAGAGAGAGGGAGTGAGAGTGAAAGAAAGAGACAGACTACGAGAGGGGGATAGCGGGAGGGAGAAAGGGAGAGAGAGAGAGAGTGAATAGACGCTAAAACACGTGCGCGCGTGCGAATGGTTTTTGCGCACGCGTAGATAGAGAGTGAGAGTGAAAGAAAGAGACAGACTACAAGAGGGGGATAGCGGGAGGGAGAGGGGGGAATTGAGGAGTGCTACAGAAACATATATATATTTCTGTGTGTGTGTAATATATATATACACACACAGAAATATATATATATACACACAGAAATATATATACATTTCTGTGTGTGTAATATATATATATATACACACAGAAATATATATACATTTCTGTGTGTGTAATATATATATATACTAGCAGAAAACCACTCGGTGGGTAGTTTTCTGCTAGTCTACTTATATATATAACCAGCAATTTCTCTGTCTGTCTGTCCGACAGTGGAAACACGTGCGTAGAGAGAGAGTGAGAGTGAAAGAAAGAGACAGACTACGAGAGGGAGATAGCGGGAGGGAGAGAGTGAATAGACGCTAAAACACGTGCTACAGAAACATTACCTTCCCCTCTCCACGAACTTTGGTCACTGAGGCCGAGGGAATCGCGCTGAGCGCGTCATAATGACGTAATGCAGACAGCCAGACATACAGACAGATATTATAAGGGCGCAACGTTATATCTATGTATCTATCTAAAAAGAAAGACTAAGAATTATATAGAGAGAACGCTAAATCGCCTAATGCGGTCCCTAGAGCATTGAAAATTTGAAATAATTTTTGCTCAAACACTCACAGGACCATAAGTATTACATGTCTAAAGTTTGAAAACAATCGGTTGGATGGTTCTCAAGTTTTAGTGAGCTGACAGACATTCTCTGTTTTAGATATATAGACTAGCAGAAAACCGCCCCGGGTGGTTTTCTGCTAGTCTATATTACTAAAACAGAGAATGTCTGTTTGTCTGTCTGTCTGTACAATCACTAAAACTCGAGAACCACCCAACCGGTTGTTTTCAAACTTTACACATGTAATACTTATGGTCCTATTGAGTATTCTAGGCAAAAAGAAATTCTAATTTTCAATGCCCTTGGGACCGCATTAGGCGATTTAGCGATCTCCTTCTCTCTCTCAGTCTTTCTCTTTTTAGATAGATACATAGATATTACGTTGCGCCCTTATAATATCTGTCTGTATGCCTGGCTGTCTGCATTACGTCATTATGACGCGGTGTGTGTGGGTGTGTATGTATATATAGTGTGTAACGCTTTTCGAAATATTTACTTCTGCGGTCACAGATTTATTATTTTAGTTTCAGAAGATCCCGTTAAAGGTGAAAGCAGCGATTCTTTGTTTAAACTTTAATCATTTATTTTAATATATATATATATATATATATATATATATATATATATATATATATAGAGAGAGAGAGAGAGAGAGAGAGAGAGAGAGAGAGAGAGAGAGAGAGAGAGAGAGAGAGAGAGAGAAGTGGTTACACAACAGTTAGTTCACCATACCGAGAACAATTGTTTCACCTTAGCGGATCCTCAGCTCGTAATGGACATGGTTATACGAAACAGGAAGGACGACCGTACGAACGCGCATGCGCAGAAACCGTCACTTCACACAGGCAATACTAAAAAGCGTGCGAGAGGTATAAGGGAGATAACTGCGAAAGTCCGAAATATTTCTAGTTGATAAGAAAATTAGGATGTTGTTGTGATTCAATCCGGAGCTTTGTAGTTATGTAACTACAAAGCTCCGGATTGAATCTCCCTTACACCTCTCGCACACTTTTTAGTATTGCCTGTGTGAAGTGACGGTTTCTGAGCATGCGCGTTTGTCCTTCCGGTTCCGTATAACCATGTCCATTACTAGCTGAGGATCCGCTAAGATGAAACAATTGTTCTCGGTATGGTGAACTAACTGTTGTGTAACCACTTCTACCTAACTCGTCCCATGGACTGAGTGCTCTACCACTACGGATATTACCTTCCAATGTTCTACCACTATATATATATATATATCCGTGTACAGATATGTTTACATACACATATAAGCAAAAGTATTTATTTCGCGATAAAGTATTGATTTTCTTCGAACGGAAAAACACCCCGGTAATGTACGACGAACTTTTTTTATAAGTACAAAATGTAGACACCAACCCGAGGCCGAGGTATGCCGTACTTCTCTGTACTGTTATTTACATATTCGTGTACAGATATTTTAGCATACACAATAACAAAATATAAACAAACGTATTTACTTCACGAGGCTCGAGAAGGATAAATATATATCAAATATATAAGAACCCTAGAGCAAATCCCGAGCAACGCCGGGCCATTGTGCTAGTCTTAACTATACTAAAGAAAGGAGTGCGGCATTGCGTCCAGAATATATATTTTTTACGCCGTTTGAAAAATAAGTTGGATTACTTTGAATAAATAATGAATGAATATTACATAATTTATGTACTAAATTTCGTGGCTGTTGATTAAATATATTTTATAGCTTATTTAAAGATTCACTTCTTTAAAATTTTCAAATGTCAACACTTCCGGTTAGCGGTCGTTATATTATAACACTTATAAAAATATCGCATATATTTCCGTCGCTAATTTTCTCCTAATGCAGTTTATATATAATATCGTCTTTTTTTAAATGTATCATGGATTACGTTACTGATTACAGAAGACACTGTAACATAGACTTCGTTCAATTTCTGTGTATATTGTCAATTACGATTTTATTTGATGTATCATATCTACATGCATATATATTTGTGTATAATATCAATATACACACTAGACATGCTAGCATAAAACTACCCGAGGCTGGTTTTTCTGCTAGTAATTTCTAATTTAGGCAGAGTGCTTGTAATTTGGGGGTAGGGGTAAGTCTATTATATGGACACTAATACTTTACTGGTGAAGGTGCGTGGCATTGTGGTTAGGGTTTTCAACTCACAATCGTAAGATCGTGAGTTCGATTCCCGGCGACGCGTTGTGTCCTTGAGCAAGAGACTTTATTTCACGCTGCTCCAGTCCACTCAGCTGGCAAAAATGAGTTGTACCTGTAGTTCGAAGAACCAGCCTTATCACACAATGTGACACACTGAATCTCCCTGAGAATAACGTAAATTGTACGCGTGTCTGTGGAATGCTCAGCCACTTGCACGTTAATTTCACGAGCAGGTTGTTCCGTTGGTCGAATCAACTGGAACAGTCGTCGTCGTAACCGACGGAGTGCCTCCAATATTTTACTTTTACTTTATTTTATCGACCTCGAAAGATTGAAAGGTAAATTTGACCTCGGCGTAATTTGAACTTGGAACCTAATAAACTAGAACAAATAATTACCCCAGTGCATTACTGGTGCTTTATTTTATCGACTCCGTAAGGATGAAAGGCAAAGTTAACCTCGGCGGGATTTAAACTCAGAACGTAAAGGGCCATAACTCTATGCTGCAAAGCCTGATGTCTGACGCTCTACCGATACTGCAAATCCACATAGAGCAAATAATTGTTTCTACTTATTGGCACAAGACCAGCAATTACCCAGTGTATTACTGGTACTTTATTTTATCGACCTCGTAAGGCAAAGTTAACCTCGAGCAAATAATGGTTTCTTATATAGGCACAAGGTCGGCAATTTGGGGGGAGAGGAAAGTCGAGAAATCAATATGTTGGCTAAAGTCACATACAGTGATGAAATTCAAACTGTTAAACTTTTGAGAAAGAGAATGAGAGAGTATTTGTGTATGTGTGTATTTGTGTGTGAGTGTGTGTGTGTGTAAGAGAGAGAGGGAGAGATAGAGATAGAGAGAGATAGCGTGTGTGTGTGTGTGTGTGTGTGTTTGTATGCATGCGTGTGTGCGTGTGTGTGTGTGTGTATTACAGTTATTGTTTAGCCAAGGTTATCCTTCATCGTGCTGACATAGTATTATACAATTTCTTTTTACAGGACATAGTATATTCAGGACTGAACTCCCTAATGTGTCCTTTTTTTTGTAAATAATGGGGTGTAATTTAAGGGATATATGGAGGGGTTAAAACTAAAGAGAGTGAAAGAAGAATATAGAAGGCATGATAAAAAGCATTTTTCCTCGCTCTTGAAGTACGAACTTCAGTAAATCATTCTTTTCTATATTTCACTTCTATATCTCAATAACTTTTCTGTTCGCTAGTTTTTATATTTATTTTACTATTCTGTTGCGCATTTCCTTTTTATTATATATTTATATATTTGCTTCGTGGGATTGTACTTACCAAAAAAAGAGAAAAAAGCTATTGCGACCATATTCCGTCAACAGCCAATATAATGCAATTTCCATCAGTCTTTGGATATGTCAGAGCAATATTTGGCAATATTTATCCAAAGAATTTTTTCGTATTGGGTCGATATTTTTTATTTCCGCCTCAATAAATAACTCAGACAGTTCATGATCAATATCATGTGACTTCAGTTCTCTTTTTCATAAAGGGTGTTTGCTTTGTTTTTTGTTGTTGTTATTTTCTTTTTCTTTTTTCTGTTTTTTGTTCTCCTTCGAATCAAGCCGTGTCAGTGATCATATTTCGTTTATCGGTTGGAAACATTTCAACTCATTCATATCATTAACACCCTCGGAAAATGCAAAAATACCAATATGACCCATTTTTCCTCATTTTAACATCCTAATGCTTCATATCTATATACGAAATAATATTTAAGAGATAAAGCCCTGCTAATCTTAGTCCGTGATTCACTTTCAACTCTCACAAAAACTTTTGGTAAAACTGTTAACATTATAACTTTCCATTTCACAATTCTTTGCATTATGGATTGGCAGTATTGGTAGAGAGTCGGACGCCATGCTTTGACGCATAGAGTTACGACCCTTGCCATTCTGAGTTCAAATCCCGCCGAGGTCAACTTTGCCTTTCATCCTTACGGGGTCGATAAAATAAAGTACCAGTAATTCACTGGGTTATTGCTGGCCTTGTGCCAAAAGTAGAAACAATTATGTCTGGTAGCCAGTAAAACTTCAATCAGTGATTAGAGGGGTTGGCGGTATGTTGTGTCCTTGATCAAGACACTTTATTTCATGTTGCTCCAGTTCACTCAGCTAGGGAAAATATGTTGTGCCTGTAATTCAAAGGGCCTACTTTGTCAAGCTAAATCTACATGAGATTTATGCAACGGGTACACCTGTCTGTGGAATTCTCAGCTACTAACAGATTCATTTCAGGAGCAGGTCGTTCCGTTGTTCGAACAACTGGAACACGCATCGTCGGAACCGTCTACCATCTAATTAATAATAAAATTATCATTGGTAAATATGTGGAGACGCGTGGCTTAGTGATAAGGGTGTTAGACTTACAATCATAATGTTGTAGGTTCGATTCCTGGGCTGGGTTGCGTATTGTGTTCTTGAACAAAACACTTCATTTCACGTTGCTCTAGTATACTCAACTGAAAATGAGTACCAGCAATATCTGGGGGTTTAACCCTGCGATGGACAGTCTTGTACTCTCAGTCGCTTCACGCTATGAAACCGGAATAAGTACCGGTTTAAAACAGACTTAAATTTTGATAAATATGTGGTGAATGTCGTGCCAAAAGATAATTTACCATCGAAAGTAAAGGGTAGAAATATGAATATACGATGTTCAGACGTTTCCTAGATTTATTCATGGTGTAGCAAATCAAAATGTAATTGTGAAATAGATCATCATCGGCTTCGTCTATGTGTGTTCTAGTTGTTCGATCAACACAAAGGGTTTATAAACGAATATTTTTGTTTCATCGTTGATATGTTTTTGTGGCCAAACCCGAGACTCTAAACTACCAAACGATTTGCTGCCTTTTGAATCCTTAAAAATATTTCTGAAACCAATGTTCCATCTTTATCCTAAGGAATATGAAGGATTCAACAACCTTAAGAAGATTACCCCTCACATATATTTTTAGTTGATGCACAACTTGACCGGATGTATGCTCTGCATGACTGACAAGGTCACAGTCAACAGCATACAGTAGGTCTCTTATTAGTGAGAGGAATACTTTGCTCTTATATTTCATCCTTGCTAAATTTAAGACATCTCCCGTGGTACGATATCTTACATATACCCCTTCATTGTTGAATTGGAAAGCATGATAGAGAATGGTAGCAAAATATATTGCAAAGCGAGCTGGTGCATCAAGTCCTACCTGTTTCAAATAACTTTATACTATAAAGGGCTCAGAGAGTGTGCTCCAAAGTTAAGTCTGGCTTCTATGCCTTTATGAAGAGCTTTTCAATATATTTACAGACTTTTGATAACATCCAAGTCTAGACAAAACCTGCCAGAAGGAATTCCTATTTACAGTGTCGAATGCCTTACTAAGATCAACAAAACAATGGTAGAGGGCGAGATTCTGTTCGATGTATTTTACCTGCAGTTATAGGATTGTGAAAATTATTTTCTTAGTGCCTCTTTTCGTATGAAAACCAAATTGTGATACTGATATGACTCTTGGTACTATGAACTTATTAATCCGTTCCAATAAACACGTGCTAGAACTTTACCGACAACAAATAATAATTACTACATTGGTCTTTGACACAGAATTTGAAAAGGGAGATCAAGATAGCACCATCTCAGTCTTGCGATAACTCCTCCTTCCTCCAACAATTGGATATTAATGTGTGTAAACGTTTTACCATTGTCTTACCTCCATACTTGAGAAGTTGAGCATTAATACTATCCAGACCAGGATATTTATTGAAACTTAGTTTTTGTACAGCAGAAGCAATGTCACTTCTAATTGGTTCTGACACTATTTCATCTACAATTGGGTAACTTTCCATTGATTCAATAATATTTATGTTGACATCAGAGGGCAAGTTAAGGAGGCCAGTTGGAAACAATATCAGTCAAGAGTGCTGACCCTCTGCAATTCTTACAGTTGCTATTGAAGGGAATTATGGATCATATACTTCTTTAATGTAGGAGAAAATGCCTTAGTATCCTTGTGCTTGTTTGGCTTTGTTCTACTACCATTGTTATTTGATATTCCCCAAATTTATTTTGTACCTTTCTTTTTAGTCACTTATACGAGTCATTAGAATTAGGATTGATTGATTGAGAGAGGTTTTGACACACTTTGATTGTCACATGAGCAACAAATGCGGTTGACCTCTTTAGTCTTTGAATCAAATTGTACACATATTCCAGCAAGCGTTTCAAAGTGTTTAACCTTCTTGGAGTACGTACCAAACCAGAATGTTAACCTATCGCCCCCAAGCCTATATTGCCAATTCTGTTTGAAACATTTCAAATGGCTTCAATGCACATTTTAAGATTACCGCCAACCACACAGCTGATGCTAACCGAACTTGTAGAGAGCAAGAAGTACCAATACTGTTGAGCATATTTTGAGTGAACATAGTTTCCACAGAACTACACTCAAATTTTACAACAAGACTGAGTTATTACTTGTGATTATATATATATATATATATATATATATATATATATATATATATATAGAGAGAGAGAGAGAGAGAGAGAGAGAGAGAGAGAGAGAGAGAGAGAGAGAGAGAGAGAGAGAGAGAGAGAGAGAGAGAGAGAGAAACCCTGAGTAATATCGGGGAAAAGGGAAATGACAATTAAAAAAAGACTCAATATATTGGCAGAGTGTAAGCATCATTATTTAATATACAAATGACTTCTACAAGACTAGAACTGTTTCATTCGTATGAAATCATCAGAACATTCCTGATGATTTCATACGAATGAAACAATTCTAGTCCTGTAGAAGTCATTTCTATATTCTACATATACATATATACACACACACACACATATATATATATATGGGTGTTGTTCATTTCTATTACTGATTCAACTGTACATATACACATATAAATGGAGGAAGGAAGATTAATACAAAAGTCTTTAAAATCTCACGGAGACAAGCAAACAGACGATCAAACTCATGATAAAATATTATGGAAAGCCACGGACGCACATCGACGCACACGGATGCTCACGAGTGCATACGTCGTTCAGAGATTAACGATAACTCAAATACATACAAGCAAATATATATCTTCATACATAAATATGTGTATTAGTGTATATATGTGTGCACGCGTGTATGAGTGTGTGTACGCGTGCATACACACATAAACACACACGCGCATGTATATATATACACACACATATATATATATATATATATATATATATATGTATATATATATATATATGTATATATATATATATATATATATATATATATATATATATATATATATATATATATATATATATATATATATATATATATATATATATATATATACAATGGCCGAAATACATATAAATTGATGGTAATGATAATGACATTCTAAAGGACACAATTACACACACTAGAGCATTGCCAAAAGTACACATATACTGTATGTCTACATTATCATTTCTATATATAATGAATATTATAAAATTTATACATATATTTACATACATATACATATATACATATAAAGTTATAGATAGTTAATGAAATAGTTGTCTAAATATCGATAAAAGGAAAATAAAACTCTTCTCATCCCCCCCCCCCCCCCCATATCAGATAAGAAAATAATACTAACATCATTTAACAAATGAAGAGGAAACTACCAAGCTAAATAGTCGCCATTCCGGTACCACTGGTATCTGAGCAGAACGCCTGAGGAAAACACCATAGGAAACATTTTATGGACAGAGACAAATCGTCAAGAGAGCCAGAAGTAGACCAAGAACAAGATTGTTAGATAACATCCATAATCTCGTGTGGTCTCGCTTGGGGATCCAACCGAATCATTTAGGGACTGTTCCTTCTGACAGGAGCCTCTCTGTCTGAGAAGGCGATGTCTGATGACTCTGACCCCACGACCTTATCAGGCAAGAAGAAGAAGAAGAAGAAGAAGAAGAAGAAGAAGAAGAAGAAGAAGAAGAAGAAGAAGAAGAAGAAGAAGAAGAAGAAGAAGAAGAAGAAGAAGAAGAAGAAGAAGAAGAAGAAGAAGAAGAAGAAACAACAACAACAACACTGTAAATGCTACTAGGAGGTTAAAAAAAAATAAACTGTCTGGCGTTTTAAAAAACAGTTTGAATTGCTTTGAATTAGATTCCCATTGTCTACACAACTCTTGGTTTTATGCTGATTCGTACGAAAGAAAGGAAACAAAAATGGAGGAAGAAAAGGAAACTATGTATTTGTTACTTTGTGCAAATTGCAACATATATATAGATGATGGCTATAATTTTCTGAAATTGGTCTACTTATCTTGACCGAATTCTGCAAAGATTATTTTGGTAAGTTCCCAGAATTGAAGATAAGTAGTTTTGTATTTTGAGTATGGATGTGATATATACATACATACGTGTATATATATATATATATATATATATATATATATATAAAATAATGAAACCAGAAAAACACACACATGTGTGTGTTCTTCTGGTTTCATTATTTTATAAATTTTTACCAATAGAGAGGGCGGGTTTCCAACATAAACACATGACCCTTTCATTGGAATTTAGACATCAAATATTATGTATGTCTGCATACGTATGTATGTGTGTGAGTGTGTATGTGTGTGTGTATGTGTGTGTGAGTGTGTGTGTGTGTGTGTGTGTGTGTGTGTGTGTGTGTGTGTGTGTGTGTGTGTGTGTGTGTGTGTGTGTGTGTGTGTGTGTGTGTGTGTGTGTGTGTGTGTGTGTGTGTGTGCAGGTATGGATGTTATTGTATGTGTGGATCTGTAAGCTTCGAGTTATGTGTGTACACGTGCATATGTTTTGTAGCTGTACATGTGTACATGCAGTTAATAATTACAGAATTTTTGGAATGTTTTACATATTTTTACAGTTTCATTAATGAATTCTACTAGTCATGTTCTTTCTTGTTCTGTATGTATGTATGTGTGTGTGTGTGTATGTGTGTGTGTGTGTGTGTGTGTGTGTGTGCGTGTGTGTGCGTGTGTGTGCGTGTGTGTACGAATGTATGCATGCATGTATGTAAATATGTTGGGTCGCTCTTCAACGCTACTCATAATAACATGTAACCCAGTACAACCTGTGCCTGATCGGGTCGTCTGCAACTAAACCTGCATCCCCATCAAGCTTGCTTCGTGAGGAGGTTGATTCTGGACAGCCTGCGGGATGATAAACAAGACCTGTGGAATGTCGGAGGAACTAAAGAGAGTTAACTGCCATCCAATTTTTTTTTATGTGGAGCGAGAGACTCCTAGTCTGCATTAAGACATCTCTCTGGGAGAAAGTCACTCTGATATAAAACCTGCGACTTCATTTGCATCCAATGATATAAACCAGTTATTCTTTTAGGGCAAATGCATTCGTTGTTCAGAGAGTAGGATTGGCCATGTGCTAACGTTTCGTCACTTTAAAAAGCTACAAGCACAGTCATCGCTTGATATGTGACATTTTCTTGCGATGCATGGTGTTGCTGGCCACAGGCAAGTCCCTAGCAGGACTAAAATGCCACATCCATGATGCTCATGCTTAAATATGAAGCGATGGCATTACTCGAAATCGAATTGCAGCCATCATGTGTGGATGTGGATGTGTATATATATATATATATATATATATATATATATATATATATATATATATATATATATATATATATATATATATATATATATATATAAATCAAGAAAGAAGAGTGACATGGTTTGCTATACAATAAGGGCTTTATTCACATTGCTGACAATTGTTTCTCTGAACTGGTAGGTCTAGAGATCGCTACCCGCCTGTTTTTGCGGGAATACACATGCCTGTGTATTCCCTCCATTCTCGCACGCTCTCATGAACTGACTGGTTATAACAAAGTATTGGTGATCGATTGACGCAAAAACAGGCGGGTAGCGAGCGATCTCTAGAAAAAAAAAAAAAAAAAGCCTTCGTGAGCTCCTTTTTTTAAGTAAAAAGAAATTCAAACACACACACACACCACACACACAAGCACACAAATAAACATACATATCTTTACTTTCTTTATTTCAATAGAAAATCTGAATTCTGACACCCCAGCGCACCAACCATATTCACTGAATCAGAACAATTCTCCCATCCCATTTCTCTTGACCATTATCTTTTGCATGTCATAAAATTCTCTGAAAAGGCTACAGAATAAATTTCGAAATATGGGCGCGAAATTTAATGAAAACTTGTTCACGTGACAGCCATAATTTCATTTATAACCAATCAAATTACGTTTATTTAAAAAAAAGCCTTCGTGAGCCCCTTTTTTAAGTAAAAAGAAATTCAAACACTCATATATGAAAAAACAACCTGAGCCCCCCCCCCCTTGTTTGAAGAACTGTGTAACGCGAACTGGCGCGAAATTTATTATAATTATTGACCAACCAATCAAGTTACTTCTCAAAAACCTGGCGTTTAGAGCCACTTTTTTCCATATAAAACAAGTAACATTCAAAGACCAACCAGATGTGAGAAAAACCACAGACCTTCCATCTCAACTCTACTTTTGAAAAGCAGAAGAACTGCGAAACCGGTAAAGGAACCAAATAAATTTTTTTTTTTTAAATAAGACTCCAGTTGCATTTTCGATTTCATCTTTTTTTCTTTATACTTTCACTCGTGTAGGACACTTCGGTTATTTTTCACTTTGTAAAAAAAAACCCTCACTTTCTAATATATATACCCTCCTACTGTTTTTAGAAACTTCGTAAATAATATCAGTACTAGAATCTCTAACCTCTCCTCTAATAAAGCAATCTTTGACAGAGCGGCCCCCTACTATAGCACGGCGTTAGCTATCAGCGGCTTCTCGCAACCAATTACTTACTCCCCCTCTAACACCAGCAGCAATAAGAAAAGAAATCGTAACAATAGACAAACTATCTGGTTCTCTCCTCCCTTTTTACTCAACGTTAAAACTAATGTAGGAAAAAAATGTTAGCCCTCTTAGATAGATACTTTCCCATAGCTCACAAATGCCACTCCACCTTTAACAGACACAGAGTAGAACTAGGGTACTCCTGTGCTAAGAATATGAAGGCCCACATCACCAACAGTCCTAAGAGCGGCACCCCACCAGGATGCTCTTGCCGAAAGCCTGAAGCTTGTCCCCTTCAACAGCAATGCAACACGCCCGCTTTAGTTTATGAAACTGTGGTCACTTCCAACCGACCAAATCAACCACCGGAAGTCAAAACCTCTGTGGGTATGGCGGAGGGCCGATTTAAGGAACGCTTCCTCAACCATCAAGGACTCAGGTATAGACTACTCCATTCAATGGAAAGCCATCACTAAGTCCAAG
>OZ024741.1:354017045-354049545 GCA_964016885.1 Eledone cirrhosa
TGTAAATATACTGTTGTTATCTGTAAATGTATTGTTGTTATCTGTAAATATATTGTTGTTATCTCTAAATATACTGTTGTTATCTGTAAATATATTGTTGTTGTCTCTAAATATATTGTTGTTATCTCTAAATATACTGTTGTTATCTGTAAATGTATTGTTGTTATCTGTAAATATAGTGTTGTTATCTGTAAATATATTGTTGTTATCTGTAAATATATTGTTGTTATCTCTAAATATACTGTTGTTATCTGTAAGTATATTGTTGTTATCTGTAAATATACTGTTGTTATCTGTAAATATATTGTTGTTATCTCTAAATATATTGTCGTTATCTCTAAATATACTGTTGTTATCTGTAAATATACTGTTGTTATCTGTAAATATATTGTTGTTATCTGTAAATATATTGTTGTTATCTGTAAATATATTGTTGTTAACTGTAAATATATTGTTGTTATCTGTAAATATACTGTTGTTGTCTGTAAATATATTGTTGTTATCTGTAAATATACTGTTGTTATCTGTAAATATATTGTTGTTATCTGTAAATATACTGTTGTTATCTGTAAATATATTGTTGTTATCTGTAAATATGCTGTTGTTATCTGTAAATATATTGTTGTTATCTGTAAATATACTGTTGTTATCTGTAAATATATTGTTGTTATCTGTAAATATACTGTTGTTATCTGTAAATATACTGTTGTTATCTGTAAATATACTGTTATCTGTAAATATATTGTTGTTATCTGTAAATATACTGTTGTTATCTGTAAATATACTGTTGTTATCTGTAAATATACTGTTGTTATCTGTAAATATACTGTTGTTATCTGTAAATATACTGTTGTTATCTGTAAATATATTGTTGTTATCTGTAAATATACTGTTGTTATCTGTAAATATATTGTTGTTATCTGTAAATATACTGTTGTTATCTGTAAATATACTGTTGTTATCTGTAAATATACTGTTGTTATCTGTAAATATATTGTTGTTATCTGTAAATATACTGTTGTTATCTCTAAATATACTGTTGTTATCTGTAAATATACTGTTGTTATCTGTAAATATATTGTTGTTATCTGTAAATATACTGTTGTTATCTCTAAATATATTGTTGTTATCTGTAAATATACTGTTGTTATCTGTAAATATACTGTTGTTATCTGTAAATATACTGTTGTTATCTGTAAATATATTGTTGTTATCTGTAAATATACTGTTGTTATCTGTAAATATACTGTTGTTATCTGTAAATATACTGTTGTTATCTGTAAATATATTGTTGTTATCTGTAAATATACTGTTGTTATCTGTAAATATATTGTTGTTATCTGTAAATATATTGTTGTTATCTCTAAATATACTGTTGTTTTCTGTAAATATATTGTTGTTATCTGTAAATATACTGCTGTTATCTGTAAATATACTGTTGTTATCTGTAAATATACTGTTGTTATCTGTAAATATACTGTTGTTATCTGTAAATATATTGTTGTTATCTGTAAATATACTGTTGTTATCTGTAAATATATTGTTGTTATCTGTAAATATACTGTTGTTATCTCTAAATATACTGTTGTTATCTGTAAATATACTGTTGTTATCTCTAAATATACTGTTGTTATCTGTAAATATACTGTTGTTATCTGTAAATATATTGTTCTTATCTGTAAATATACTGTTGTTATCTGTAAATATATTGTTGTTATCTCTAAATATACTGTTGTTATCTGTAAATATATTGTTGTTATCTGTAAATATACTGTTGTTATCTGTAAATATACTGTTGTTATCTGTAAATATACTGTTGTTATCTGTAAATATATTGTTGTTATCTGTAAATATACTGTTGTTATCTGTAAATATATTGTTGTTATCTGTAAATATACTGTTGTTATCTCTAAATATACTGTTGTTATCTGTAAATATACTGTTCTTATCTCTAAATATACTGTTGTTATCTGTAAATATACTGTTGTTATCTGTAAATATATTGTTCTTATCTGTAAATATACTGTTGTTATCTGTAAATATATTGTTGTTATCTCTAAATATACTGTTGTTATCTGTAAATATATTGTTGTTATCTGTAAATATACTGTTGTTATCTGTAAATATATTGTTGTTATCTGTAAATATATTGTTGTTATCTGTAAATATACTGTTGTTATCTGTAAATATATTGTTGTTATCTGTAAATATATTATTGTTATCTGTAAATATATTGTTGTTATCTCTAAATATACTGTTGTTATCTGTAAATATATTGTTGTTATCTGTAAATATACTGTTGTTATCTGTAAATATATTGTTGTTATCTGTAAATATATTGTTGTTATCTGTAAATATACTGTTGTTATCTGTAAATATATTGTTGTTATCTGTAAATATATTGTTGTTATCTGTAAATATACTGTTGTTATCTCTAAATATACTGTTGTTATCTGTAAATATACTGTTGTTATCTGTAAATATACTGTTGTTATCTGTAAATATATTGTTCTTATCTGTAAATATACTGTTGTTATCTGTAAATATATTGTTGTTATCTCTAAATATACTGTTGTTATCTGTAAATATATTGTTGTTATCTGTAAATATACTGTTGTTATCTGTAAATATACTGTTGTTATCTGTAAATATACTGTTGTTATCTGTAAATATATTGTTGTTATCTGTAAATATACTGTTGTTATCTGTAAATATATTGTTGTTATCTGTAAATATACTGTTGTTATCTCTAAATATACTGTTGTTATCTGTAAATATACTGTTGTTATCTCTAAATATACTGTTGTTATCTGTAAATATACTGTTGTTATCTGTAAATATATTGTTCTTATCTGTAAATATACTGTTGTTATCTGTAAATATATTGTTGTTATCTCTAAATATACTGTTGTTATCTGTAAATATATTGTTGTTATCTGTAAATATACTGTTGTTATCTGTAAATATATTGTTGTTATCTGTAAATATATTGTTGTTATCTGTAAATATACTGTTGTTATCTGTAAATATATTGTTGTTATCTGTAAATATATTGTTGTTATCTCTAAATATATTGTTGTTATCTGTAAATATACTGTTGTTATCTGTAAATATATTGTTGTTATCTCTAAATATATTGTTGTTATCTGTAAATATACTGTTGTTATCTGTAAATATATTGTTGTTATCTGTAAATATATTGTTGTTATCTGTAAATATATTGTTGTTATCTCTAAATATACTGTTGTTATCTGTAAATATATTGTTGTTATCTGTAAATATACTGTTGTTATCTGTAAATATATTGTTGTTATCTGTAAATATATTGTTGTTATCTGTAAATATACTGTTGTTATCTGTAAATATATTGTTGTTATCTGTAAATATATTGTTGTTATCTCTAAATATATTGTTGTTATCTGTAAATATACTGTTGTTATCTGTAAATATATTGTTGTTATCTCTAAATATATTGTTGTTATCTGTAAATATACTGTTGTTATCTGTAAATATATTGTTGTTATCTGTAAATATATTGTTGTTATCTGTACATATACTGTTGTTATCTGTAAATATATTGTTGTTATCTGTAAATATATTGTTGTTATCTCTAAATATATTGTTGTTATCTGTAAATATACTGTTGTTATCTGTAAATATATTGTTGTTATCTCTAAATATATTGTTGTTATCTGTAAATATACTGTTGTTATCTGTACATATACTGTTGTTATCTGTAAATATATTGTTGTTATCTGTAAATATATTGTTGTTATCTGTAAATATACTGTTGTTATCTGTAAATATACTGTTGTTATCTGTAAATATACTGTTGTTATCTGTAAATATATTGTTGTTATCTCTAAATATACTGTTGTTATCTGTAAATATACTGTTGTTATCTGTAAATATATTGTTGTTATCTGTAAATATACTGTTGTTATCTGTAAATATACTGTTGTTATCTGTAAATATACTGTTGTTATCTGTAAATATACTGTTGTTATCTGTAAATATATTGTTGTTATCTGTAAATATACTGTTGTTATCTGTAAATATATTGTTGTTATCTGTAAATATACTGTTGATATCTGTAAATATACTGTTGTTATCTGTAAATATATTGTTGTTATCTGTAAATATATTGTTGTTATCTGTAAATATATTGTTGTTATCTGTAAATATATTGTTGTTATCTGTAAATATACTGTTGTTATCTGTAAATATACTGTTGTTATCTGTAAATATATTGTTTGATATCTGTAAATATATTGTTGTTATCTGTAAATATATTGTTGTTATCTGTAAATATATTGTTGTTATCTGTAAATATATTGTTGTTATCTGTAAATATACTGTTGTTATCTGTAAATATATTGTTGTTATCTCTAAATATACTGTTGTTATCTGTAAATATACTGTTGTTATCTGTAAATATACTGTTGTTATCTGTAAATATATTGTTATTATCTGTAAATATACTGTTGTTATCTGTAAATATATTGTTGTTATCTGTAAATATACTGTTATTATCTATAAATATACTGTTGTTATCTGTAAATATACTGTTGTTATCTGTAAATATATTGTTGTTATCTGTAAATATACTGTTGTTATCTGTAAATATATTGTTGTTATCTGTAAATATAGTGTTGTTATCTATAAATATACTGTTGTTATCTGTAAATAGACTGTTGTTATCTGTAAATATACTGTTGTTATCTGTAAATATATTGTTGTTATCTGTAAATATACTGTTGTTATCTGTAAATATATTGTTGTTATCTGTAAATATACTGTTGTTATCTGTAAATATACTGTTGTTATCTGTAAATATACTGTTGTTATCTGTAAATATACTGTTGTTATCTGTAAATATATTGTTGTTATCTGTAAATATACTGTTGTTTTCTGTAAATATATTGTTGTTATCTGTAAATATACTGTTGTTATCTGTAAATATACTGTTGTTATCTGTAAATATACTGTTGTTATCTGTAAATATATTGTTGTTATCTGTAAATATACTGTTGTTATCTGTAAATATACTGTTGTTATCTGTAAATATACTGTTGTTATCTGTAAATATATTGTTGTTATCTCTAAATATACTGTTGTTATCTGTAAATATACTGTTGTTATCTGTAAATATATTGTTGTTATCTGTAAATATACTGTTGTTATCTGTAAATATACTGTTGTTATCTGTAAATATACTGTTGTTATCTGTAAATATACTGTTGTTATCTGTAAATATATTGTTGTTATCTGTAAATATACTGTTGTTATCTGTAAATATATTGTTGTTATCTGTAAATATACTGTTGTTATCTGTAAATATACTGTTGTTATCTGTAAATATATTGTTGTTATCTGTAAATATATTGTTGTTATCTGTAAATATATTGTTGTTATCTGTAAATATATTGTTGTTATCTGTAAATATACTGTTGTTATCTGTAAATATACTGTTGTTATCTGTAAATATATTGTTTGATATCTGTAAATATATTGTTGTTATCTGTAAATATATTGTTGTTATCTGTAAATATATTGTTGTTATCTGTAAATATATTGTTGTTATCTGTAAATATACTGTTGTTATCTGTAAATATATTGTTATTATCTGTAAATATATTGTTGTTATCTGTAAATATATTGTTGTTATCTGTAAATATAGTGTTGTTATCTATAAATATACTGTTGTTATCTGTAAATAGACTGTTGTTATCTGTAAATATACTGTTGTTATCTGTAAATATATTGTTGTTATCTGTAAATATACTGTTGTTATCTGTAAATATACTGTTGTTATCTGTAAATATACTGTTGTTATCTGTAAATATACTGTTGTTATCTGTAAATATACTGTTGTTATCTGTAAATATACTGTTGTTATCTGTAAATATACTGTTGTTATCTGTAAATATACTGTTGTTATCTGTAAATATACTGTTGTTATCTGTAAATATACTGTTGTTATCTGTAAATATATTGTTGTTATCTGTAAATATACTGTTGTTTTCTGTAAATATATTGTTGTTATCTGTAAATATACTGTTGTTATCTGTAAATATACTGTTGTTATCTGTAAATATACTGTTGTTATCTGTAAATATATTGTTGTTATCTGTAAATATATTGTTGTTATCTGTAAATATATTGTTGTTATCTGTAAATATACTGTTGTTATCTATAAATATACTGTTGTTATCTGTAAATATACTGTTGTTATCTGTAAATATACTGTTGTTATCTGTAAATATATTGTTGTTATCTGTAAATATACTGTTGTTATCTGTAAATATATTGTTGTTATCTATAAATATACTGTTGTTATCTGTAAATATACTGTTGTTATCTGTAAATATATTGTTGTTATCTCTAAATATACTGTTGTTATCTGTAAATTTATTGTTGTTATCTGTAAATATACCGTTGTTATCTGTAAATATACTGTTGTTATCTGTAAATATATTGTTGTTATCTGTAAATATGTTGTTGTTATCTGTAAATATACTGTTGTTATCTATAAATATACTGTTGTTATCTGTAAATATACTGTTGTTATCTGTAAATATATTGTTGTTATCTGTAAATATACTGTTGTTATCTGTAAATATATTGTTGTTATCTGTAAATATACTTTTGTTATCTGTAAATATATTGTTGTTATCTGTAAATATACTGTTGTTATCTGTAAATATATTGTTGTTATCTGTAAATATACTGTTGTTATCTGTAAATATACTGTTATCTGTAAATATACTGTTGTTATCTGTAAATATATTGTTGTTATCTGTAAATATACTGTTGTTATCTGTAAATATACTGTTGTTATCTGTAAATATATTGTTGTTATCTGTAAATATACTGGTGTTATCTGTAAATATATTGTTGTTATCTGTAAATATACTGTTGTTATCTGTAAATATACTGTTGTTATCTGTAAATATACTGTTGTTATCTGTAAATATATTGTTGTTATCTGTAAATATACTGTTGTTATCTGTAAATATATTGTTGTTATCTGTAAATATACTGTTGTTATCTGTAAATATACTGTTGTTATCTGTAAATATATTGTTGTTATCTGTAAATATACTGTTGTTATCTGTAAATATACTGTTGTTTAATATGCTGGCGGCGTCGTTGTCTTCACCATTGATTTCGTTTTTCGTTTTTCGTTTTTCAGCTTCCTTTTTTTTTTCATTTTCGTTGCTATTTCACTTGCTGTTGTATTTGTTGTTTTTGACATTGCCCGTATTGTTTGTCCTTGATGTTGCATGGTAAAGGATTTATATGTGTTATACACAACAAATCTGTTTTAAATTTAAATTTCTGTGAGTCATGTGTACTTTTGAAATTATGTATCTTCTATAAAACTATGATATATTTAACTGGCATTTCAATATAGTTGCCTTCTAGAAAATTAGACTTGTTTTATTTTACTGCCGTGTCGGGATTACCATAAAGATGAAACAATTCAATATTTATATACGTCAAAAGCTTTAATTCTCTGTGGAAAACTAAAGTAAAATAGAATATATTTGCTTTCGTTATTGAAGACAGTAATGAGGAAAGTGAATTTACAGAGTTGTTAGAGTATCAGACATATGCTTAATTGTATTTGATCCGGGTCTTTACTTTCTGAGTTCAAGTCCCGCTAAAGTTAACTTTGCCTTTCATCATTCCAAGATCGATAAAATGAAGTACCAGTCAAGCACTGAGGTTGTTATAATCGACCATCCCCCCATCCCATCGCAAAAAATAAACTGGCCTTGTGACTAAATTAGAAATCGCCATTGAAGCGATTGACATAATAGCTATTGTGTGTTTAGAGTACACATGTTCTCCCATTTGTGAACGCAGCCTAGTTGAATGGTTAAAAAATCACTTCACAATCATAAAGTTCCTGGTCTGCGGAAGTGTAGTTTATTATAGCTTCGATCCACTCATTGTGAGTGAAACTGGGTAGATAGATGGAAATTGTTTAGAAGCATGTCAGATGTACTGTAACTGTATTTCGAATGTCAGGCCTAGACGCACACTGTGGCAGAATGATTCTCCCTGAGAAGTACGTTATGGGTACACGTGTTTCTCTAATGTTCAGCCAACTGTTATGTAATGTTCAGCCAACTGCACATTAATTTCACAAGCAGGCTAGCCTGTTGATCAAACAAATAGAAAAATTCATCGTCGTAACTGACGGAAGTCCATTTAACCATACTTTTTAGTTGTGTTCTTCAATAGTCAGAATGTAGACCAATGGTGTCAAAGATTATTTATAAAATATACGATGGAACCTTCAACGATGAACATCCAAGTGTTCGATTGACTGAATCTTCTTCTTCTTATTATTATTATTATTATTATTATTATTATTATTATTATTATTATTGAATGCTATGGTTGACGGAGGCTCGGCTCTGTAAGGTATTGTAAATTTTGACCGCTATAACAATTGTAAATTGTTTAAAACTTTAACCAAATTGTAGACAAAAACACCCTCCTCCTCGTGAGAGGGGTCTTTCTGCCCGTTATTTGGCCCTTCGGGGTTAAATAACCGCTTATTGGGGTTTTGTGCCCAATATTTATTTTAAACAAAAAAAACATGGCTACGAAAGAGAATTTTCATAGGTCACTCCCACTGATTCCGTCTTCTTCTTCCTCAATCGTCATTACAGCAGAGAGAAGATTGTCTCTCTCCCTCCCTTCTCTAAATATGTCTCTCTCCCTCCCTTCTCTTTCGCAAGCGACGCCAGAAATGAAAAATCACGTGCAAAGCGTGCAAGATTTCTCCACGACGACGACGACAACGACGAAAAAGGTGTGCGGGAAATACGAAAACCCATTTCATTCGTCTGACGTCAGGAATAATAGCAGCAGCAGCCGTAATAACAGCAGCAGCAACAGTGACAAGGAAAACAACAGTAGCAGCCGCAACAGCATCAGCAGTAGCATAAACAACGACAGCATTAGCAGCAACAGCAACAACAACAGCAGCAGCAACAACAACAACAACAACAACCACAGCAACAGCGGCGGCGGCAGTAGTCGTAGTACCTGCAGCAACAACAAAAGTAACAGCAGCTCTGACGACAACAACAACAACAACAACAGCAGCAAAGAAAAACCAATCTCGTTTGCAGGTATCGCAAAGAACCTGGAAACCATCCTCATAACAAATGAGGAATTAGAGGAAGCGAAGAAGATGGTGACGAAAACCGGACACCGAGCAATCTGCAAGGCAGCCGAAAAATGTTTCGAAACCCAACAGCACTGTCGGTCACGAACCGTACAGTAAGCACAAAATCCCGTAGGGTTGAAAGAGCCACAGAGGCTCAAATACAAAAAGCCTTAGGGTCTGTGTAGCAGCGGAAAACGCACATCACCCGAGGCAAGAAATATGCCACCGTAGACGTGCTTTTTGCCACACCCCAGGAGCAAAGGCTCAATCCCTAGTGACCCTAAGGAGCGAGGAAATGGTGTTGGTGCCCTCCTACTGCGGGAAAAAAATTGTGAGGGTCAAACCAGCAACAGGACAAGCGGCAACCAGGAACGATAGGTCCGTGGCACCCATACCCATGCCACGGAAATCAAGAACAGCTGCAGCAGTGGAAGTATTAACAACAACAACAGCAATACCAAATGCAGCTGCAACAGAGACTCCACTGCAAACATCACCAACAACAACAAGTGAAAGAGTGGAGCTGGCACCCCTCCCCAACCTCACAGAATCAAGCATGGAGTGTGAGGTGGGAGAGGGATGGCAAAAGGTCGTAAGAAGGCACAAACGCAGAAGCAGCGCATCGTCGCCTTCGAAAAGGGAGGAAAGAAATGAAAAAAGAGTAAAGGCTACTGCAAAGAGACTCACAGCAGCAACACCACCAACACCATCACCACCCACACTAGCACCACCATCACCACCGGCGACAATCCCACCGCCAACAACAACAACACCTTCAACACCACCACCACAAGCACCAACATCGCAAACACAACAACAAAACACACACACCCAGCAACAACGACAAGAAAATAGCAGAACCACACCCCACCCCCAGAAAAACAAATGCACGGCAATAAATACACACAAGAAATTAATTGTTTCTACTTTAGGCACAAGGCCAGCAATTACCCAGTGCATTACTGGTACTTTATTTTATCGACCCCGTAAGGATGAAAGGCAAAGTCAACCTCGGCGGGATTTGAACTCAGATCGTAAAGGGACGTAACTATGCTGGAAAGCATGGCGTCTGACCCGCTACCGATACTGCCAATCCACCACACAACAAGAAATTAATGACTTACATAATTGAACACACAGACATTTCACAGCACGACTACATAATACCAGCACCAATCAAAACGCCAACGAACATAAGACTGCTATACACAAACATTAAAACGAAATTCCCAACGCAGTTGGTGATTTCAGAGACCTAGGAGGGACTCTCAACCGGAGAGTATATTCGGACATACTCATAGAAGAGCCGACGACCAGCCGAAGGGACGATTCAATGGTCCCTTCACCAGACGATCAAGTGAAAAGGGATGGAGAAACCATCCTTCCTCTACGAAAAGTACGGTAAGTGGTCTTTCCCATCTTTTCCACTCTATTTTAAACATGACCTCACTCAGAATAGGCAGCATAAATGCGCGTGGCTTGGGGTCGTCATGGAAGCAGGGTCACCTGCTCAACGACCTCAGGTCACTAAACATAGATGTAGTGACCATCAGCGAGACAAGAATCTCCGAAGCACGGGCCTTCGCGCCGATCTTCGGCGGCTACGATGTGTACGCATCTCCCAGCCGTCCTGGATCGGGGGGAGGAGTTGCTGTGCTTTTTCAGAGAGGTTTGGATCTCGCCATACGGGACATCTTCCTGGACCCAGAGGGTAAGTTGGTGGTGCTGGACGTGACCAGCGGAGACGGGCAAGCTTTCAGGCTAGTGGCCGTCTATGCCCCGACAGGAGCAGGGCGGCCTGATTTCTTCCGGCGTCTGGAGACCTTTCTTGGAACGTCCCGCTCTTTAGTGTTAGTGGGCGACTGGAACGGGATCTTTGATGCACGCTGGGACTGTGTGGGATTAGCGGATAGGGGTGGAGGGTGCAAGAGCCTCACCAACCTGCTCAGGCGTTTTGAACTGTCTGACAGGTACCGAATGGATTTCCCGAATGTGCCAATGTGGACTTGGACAAATCGCATAGGGTCATCCAGATCATATCTAGATAGAGTATTTTGTAGGGAAATAGATAGGTCTAGCATAGGCTGTCCACAATTCAAGATAGTCAGCTACACGGACCACAAATTCGTGATCTGTGTGCTTGACTTAGATAGGCTTCATAGACGAGGACCCGGCTACTGGAAGCTAAACGCGTCCTTACCAGCGCGCAAGGCCTACAGAGACCGGATTAGCGAACTAGTTAAGCGGTCGTTGACGGGGGCCATCGTCAACAACAAGTGGTGGTTTGCTCTGAAAAGAGCGATTAGAATAGAATCCATTAGGTTTAGTAAGGCTTTAGCAATAGAGAAAAATAGAGCAGAGGGAGAACTAGTTAGAAAATTAGACGAGGCGCTTAGCAAAGGCATCGCGACCGACATGCTTGCGGCGAAATTGGCCCTTGATCAATTCTTCAATGTAAAGCACGAAGGCTGCGTTGTCAGAGCTAGGGTGCGTGCTCTCAGACACGAGGGGACGAAAGCCGTTCAATGGGCCCGAGTGGCGGAGGCGCGTCGTGGCAACAAAGCCACGATCCGGTCTTTGGTGGACCACGACGGGCGCATGCTACTCGATCCCGGGCAAATGTGTGAAGCTTTTCAGCGACACTTCACTCAGCTGTTCGGGGGCAGCAGTGGGCCGGGTCGAGGGATGGACTTTAGTGTCTACCTCCCGGGACTGCCGCGGCTCTCGGCCACTGAGGCGGAGTGTTGCGAAAAGCCGATAACAGCCGCTGAAGTATGGGAGGCAATGACTGGCTGCACAAGGGATAAATCGCCTGGTCTGCCCTATGAACTTTATGTACAGATGCCAGACTCCTTCGGAGGCCTCTTGGCGGACGTCTACTGCAACTGGCAACAGAACAGGAGAATTCCCAGCTCTGTGAGCCGAGGAGCGGTGGCACTGCTGAGAAAGGATCCGAACAAGGGGGATAACATAGATAATTTCAGGCCCATAACTCTGCTAAACACAGAGTTCAAGATTTTGGCCAAGGTGCTAGCAAAGAGGTTGGCGCTTGTCATTGGTGGTCTGGTGGGAGAGGCGCAGACATGCGCCATTCCCGACAGGTCCATCCACGACAACCTCCACCTCATGCGATACATCGTAGAGAGGGTAGCTAGGGAACCTGGCACGGGTGGGTCCTTGATCAATTTAGATCAGTCGAAAGCTTTCGATAGGGTCGACCATCGTTACCTAGCGGCAGTCCTGAGGGCGGCTGGCTTTGGGCCCGTCTTCAGAGACTGGATCGCTGCCATGCACAGCGACATCTGCTCTGTGGTGAGAGTGAACGGTCACCTTTCGGAACCGTTCATCATCATGCGCTCGGTCCGCCAAGGATGTCTCCTCTCGTCCCTCTTGTACGTATTCACTCTCGAGCCATTACTGCACAAACTGGAGACGTTGAGGGGCGTCCCGCGCGAACTAGGATGCGGAAGATCCGTGTCAGCATATGCGGACGATGTCACCATAGTGGTGTCGAACGCCAAACACATCGAGGCGATCGGCACTACACTAAAAGAATACGAAGCGGTGACAGGAGCAATGAAAAACTCCAAGTCACAACCAGTGACCTCAAGAGACAACAAGGTCCGCCATGTTCAAGAAAGAACATACATACTCACACATGCAACTTTAGTGTTTAGACTTGTGATGTACTTATATTGACACAATCTTCCTTAGTATATGGGCAGTTCCCATTAGTACTATCTTTTGTATTTCTCCTATACGCGGGTTTCCTGGGATTTGCGATAAGTAATCATTAGACCCCTTAGGTATCATTCCTAGAGCGCCTACAACCACTGGTATTGTTTTAGTTCTCAATTTCCACATTTTTTCAATTTCTATCTCCAGGTCCTTATACTTGCTCAATTTTTCAAATGTTTTTATAGATACATTCTTGTCTATTGGAACGGACATATCAATTAGCAGGCATACCCTCTTTTTAAAGTCCTTCAATATTATATCAGGTCTATTTGCATCTATTTTTCGGTCTGTTTGGATGCTAAAGTTCCACAAGATTGAGATGTGATCTTTTTCAAGTATGGGAGGTGGTTGATGCTCCCACCAATTCTTTTGATGGGGCAGGTCAAAATGCTTACACATTAACCAATGTATGTATTGTGCAGCTCTGTCATGCCTGTTTAGGTATTCGGTTGGAGCTATAGGACTGCACATTGAAATTATATGGTCAATGGTCTCTGGTTGTTTTTTACATACACGGCATAATGGGCTGCATCCATTTTTTATTATGTTGGCTTGGTAATTTTTTGTTGGCAGACACTGATCTTGTGCTGATATAATCAGTCCTTCAGTCTCCGATTTCAATCCAGAGGATGCCAACCACTGATGGGTTAAATTTTTGTCAACATCAGGATTGTTAGCTCGTTCTGGGTATTTTCCATACAGAGGCTTTTCTTGCCATTTCTTAGCCAGTTTCTGTAGCAGTTCTTTCTTTGCAGTTACTTTTACCTGCTTTGCTTTTTCTGTGTTTTCCATTTCAGCAGTAAATGGGACTTCTGAAATGTGTAGTCCATTACTGTATTTTTGTGCATCTTTTGTAATGGAGTATGATCTTTTAATGCTTTCGTGTTTCAAAACGAGTTTGATCATCCAATCATGTGATTCTCTTAGGTATGTAGATAATCCAATTGTTGCAGTTTTCAACGCAATGTCTAACTGGATTAACCCACGTCCTCCTTCTTTCCTAGGGAGGTATATTCTATCTGTATCTGCCTTAGGGTGATGCATTCTGTGCATGGTTAAGAATTTTCGAATTTTTGTATCGAGCCTACGGATCTCTGTGCTTGATCAGTTGATGACATTGTAACTGTAGGTTACTACTGGTATGGCAAGCGTGTTTATGGCATCGATCCTATTCCTTGCATTCAATTCCGTTCTTAAGATTGCTCTTACTCTGCGGTAACATTCCTTCCTTATCCTTTCCCTCATTGTCGAGTGCTTGATTCCGTCTCCTTCATAAATACCTAGATATTTGTAAGTTTCCTCTTGATCAAGTTCTCTTATCACATTCCCTCGATCAAGATTAATGTCTGAACTCTTCAGGAGCTTTCCTCTGGTGAACGTTGCTTTGGCGCATTTATCTAGTCCAAACTCCATTTTAATGTCATCACTGAACTGCTTCACAGTGGATAATAGCTCTTGCAATTGTTCATCATTTTTTGCAAATAGTTTCAGGTCATCCATGTAGAACAAGTGATTAATGGTTTTGTCATAGACTTTATATCCATATTTTGTTTCATTGAGCATTTTACTTAATGGTATAAGTGCGATGCAGAATAAAAGCGGTGACAAAGAGTCACCCTGAAAAATTCTACAATAAATATTAACTTCTCCAGCTTCCAGTGATTTTGTTTCACTATTCAAAAGGAGTGTCGTTTTCCATGTCTTCACGTTGAATGACAAATTATTATTATTATTATTATTATTATTGGCGACCCACGTAGTAAATCGTATCATCGTGAGCTCCGCAAAGATTTGTTATTTCCGTTTATAAAAAATTGCCATTCATGGAAAATTTTTATTGTTAACCATATATAAGCGCACATACATTGTTTTCCGAAAAGGACGCCCAAAAAGATTGGGGCCTTGTGCCCAAAATTTTAACTTTTATTATTATCAAAAATTTCTTTGAAAAAAAAATGGCTAATTCACCTCTGCACCAAGCAGCTGAAAGCCTTCCTCACAAATTAACACCTCACACCGACACCACCATTGTAAATGTTACTACGTTTGCCAACACAAAAAAAATATAAGCAGTAGCAATATTTTAAATTTGTCTCAGGCAGACATTCATTTCCCGCCATTACCAATGACTGCAGGTGTTAAAGCCTCCACCACCACCACCACCGCGACAACCACCACCCCCACCACCACCGCGACAACAGAAACAAAAGAAGAAAAAAATAAATTAACTCGTGATGTCGAAATGAAATCAAGCAAAATGGACTCTTCCCCACCAAAGACGACTGACGTCACCACCACCACAACTGAAACTAAAATTAATATTAACACAAATAACGATAGCAACAACAACAACAATGACATTATAAAACCGACCCTCAGTTTCGCCAGAGTAGCAAAACAGTTCGAAGCATTTACGGTAACTCAGGAGGATTTACAAAATGCCAAACAAATGGTAAAGAAAGATGGGTACAGGGTCAGCCTCACCATCCCCCCCCCTCCTAATAAAATGGAGCATCGGCGCCTATGCACCGTGTCGTATAGAACAATAAATGTAAAATCGCGCCGAGTGGAACGGGCATCCGAGTCCCAAATCCAAAAAGCTTTGGGACATGTGTGGGCAAGAAAAACCCACATCAGACGTGGGCAAAAGTATGGAACCGTGGACGTGTTCTTTGAAACACCAGAGGAGGCTAGAGAACACTCCATGGCCCCATTAAGAAGTGACGACTTCACACTCGTCCCAAGCTATTGTGGCCAGAGACTCGTAAAGATCAGGGTGACCCACGTTCCACCGGCCATCGAAATTCCCTGGCTAATAGCGGCTGTCCTCGCCGGCATCGAAGCCAACACGAAAATAATAGCAGTAGCAAAAGAAAAGCAGGAAAACTGGTCCGGATCTGGGATGGAGCTCCTGATCCAAGCGGACCAAAAAAGCATTGAGGAGATCCCAGAGGTAATAGACCTCACTGACGGCAGCCACCTCACGGTAATTGTCGAGGGCAGAAGACCTAGGTGTGTCGTTTGTGGTGAAGGAACCCACCTAAGGGCTTTCTGCCCTCAGGCTAAAAGGTTGAGGCCACCTCTCCTACCCACCCCAGTGACACAACCATCAACACCACCAGTAGCAGAGATGGCAGCAACAACTGTAGCAGCAACAACAGAAGCAACTATAACAGCAACAACCCCAGCAACAGTAGCAAAACCAACACCACTACCACCACCAGCAAAACCAACACCACCACCACCCAACGCTTCAGAACTAGCACCAGCGCCTACACCATCCACCACACCACAACCAAAACTAACGGCTGTGGAGGATTTTCCACTCCCCGGCCTATCACAACTGGAGACAGATTGTGACGACGAGAAGTGGGAAACGATATCCGGAAAAAAAAAAGAAACCAAAAAAGAAAAAATTCTCTTCCTTCTCCCTCCAAAAACAAAACACAGAGGGAAACAAATAAACTAAGAAACAAAAAAGTTAGGACAGATATGCCACCATCCACACCAGCATCACCAACCCCATCAACCCAAACACCAACACCATCACCATCATTAACTCCAACACCACCATCACCTACACCACAAAAGTCACGAAAATGCGAAACAGAAACAAACCCACAACAAACGCAAACAAAACAAAACAACCAAAACGATACACACTACACAGCATTAAATTTGAACAACAAGCAATTATTACACTACATCCAACACAACACCAGCATCACAGAAAAAGACTACACAACAACCCCAAAATTCACACCACCTCCACACATACAAATCACTCGCATCACACAGAAAACGTACATGACACTAAAACAAAAATTCCCAAAAGACATCGGAGACTTCCGACAAGCACTCTCCAGGAGGATCTATAAGGACATCCTTCCTGAGGAGGCCACAAGCAGTGAAAAGGATGGAAAAACCGTCCTTCCCCTACGAGAAGTAAGGTAAGTGGTCTTTCCCATCTTTTCCACTCCTTTTCAACATGACCTCACTCAGAATAGGCAGCATAAATGCGCGTGGCTTGGGGTCGTCATGGAAGCAGGGCCACCTGCTCAACGACCTCAGGTCACTAAACATAGATGTAGTGGCCATCAGCGAGACCAGAATCTCCGAAGCACAGGCTTTCGCACCGATCTTCGGCGGCTACGATGTGTACGCATCTCCCAGCCGTCCGGGATCGGGGGGAGGAGTTGCTGTGCTTTTTCGGAGAGGTTTGGATCTTGCCATACGGGCCATCTTCCTGGACCCAGAAGGTAAGTTGGTGGTGCTGGACGTGACCAGCGGAGACGGGCAAGCTTTCAGGTTAGTGGCCGTCTATTCCCCGACAGGAGCAGGGCGGCCTGATTTCTTCCGGCGTCTGGAGACCTTTCTTGGAACGTCCCGCTCTTTAGTGTTAGTGGGCGACTGGAACGGGATCTTAGATGCACGCTGGGATTGTGTGGGATTAGTGGATAGGGAAGGAGGGTGCAAGAGTCTCACCAACCTGCTCAGGTGTTTTGAACTGTCTGACAGGTACCGAATGAATTTCCCGAATGTACCAATGTGGACTTGGACAAATCGTATAGGGTCATCCAGATCATATCTAGATAGAGTATTTTGTAGGGAAATAGATAGGTCTAGCATAGGCTGTCCACAATTCAAGATAGTCAGCTACACGGACCACAAATTCGTGATCTGTGTGCTTGACTTAGATAGGCTTCATAGACGAGGACCCGGCTACTGGAAGCTAAACGCGTCCTTACCAGCGCGCAAGGCCTACAGAGACCGGATTAGCGAACTAGTTAAGCGGGCGTTGACGGGGGCCATCGTCAACAACAAGTGGTGGTTTGCTCTGAAAAGAGCAATTAGAATAGAGTCCATTAGGTTTAGTAAGACTTTAGCAATAGAGAAAAATAGAGCAGAGGGAGAATTAGTTAGAAAATTAGATGAGGCGCTTAGCAAAGGCATCGCGACCGACGTACTTGCGGCGAAATTGGCCCTTGACCAATTCTTCAATGCAAAGCACGAAGGCTGCGTTGTCAGAGCTAGGGTGCGTGCTCTCAGACACGAGGGGACGAAAGCCGTTCAATGGACCCGAGTGGCGGAGGCGCGTCGTGGCAACAAAGCCACGATCCGGTCTTTGGTGGACCACGACGGGCGCATGCTACTCGATCCCGGGCAAATGTGTGAAGCTTTTCAGCGACACTTCGCTCAACTGTTCAGGGGCAGTGGCGGGCCGGATCGAGGGATGGACTTTAGTGTCTACCTCGACGGACTGCCGCGGCTTTCGGCCACTGAGGCGGAGTGTTGCGAAAAGCCGATAACAACCGCTGAAGTACGGGATGCAATGACTAGTTGCACAAGGGGTAAATCGCCTGGTTTGGATGGTCTGCCCTATGAACTTTACGTACAAATGCCAAACTTGTTCGGAGGCCTCTTGGCGGACGTCTACTGCAACTGGCAACAGAACGGGAGAATTCCCAGCTCTGTGAGCCGAGGAGCGGTGGCGCTGTTGAGAAAGGATCCGAACAAGGGGGATAACATAGATAATTTTAGGCCCATAACTCTGCTAAACACAGAGTTCAAGATTTTGGCCAAGGTGCTAGCAAAGAGGTTGGCGCTTGTCGTTGGTGGTCTGGTGGGAGAGGCACAGACATGCGCCATTCCCGACAGATCCATCCACGACAACCTCCACCTCATGCGATACATCGTAGAGAGGGTAGCTAGGGAACCTGGCACGGGTGGATCTTTGATCAATTTAGATCAGTCGAAAGCCTTCGATAGGGTCGACCATCGTTACCTAACGGCAGTCCTGAGGGCGGCTGGCTATGGGCCCGTCTTCAGAGGCTGGATCGCTGCCATGCACAGCGACATCTGCTCTGTAGTGAGAGTGAACGGTCACCTTTCGGAACCGTTCAACATCATGCGCTCGGTCCGCCAAGGATGTCCCCTCTCGTCCCTATTGTACGTATTGACTCTCGAGCCATTACTGCACAAACTGGAGACGTTGAGGGGGGTCCCGCGCGAACTAGGATGCGGAAGATCCGTGTCAGCATATGCCGACGATGTCACCGTAGTGGTGTCGAACGCCAAACACATCGAGGCGATCGGCACTACACTAAGAGAATACGAAGTGGTGACAGGAGCAATGATCAATCAGGAAAAGTCAGTGGGCCTGCAGCTCGGCACCTGGAGAGGCAGGCCCATGCCGTCCAACAGCGTCGTCGGGCGCTGGACGGACGGACCGGTTAAATTGCTAGGGGTCTGGTTCGGTCCAGACCTCCAGACGGACAAAAACTGGGACGAGGTGACGAGCAGGGTGGCTTCTCTCACCCAGAAATGGGCCGAGAGGAAGCTATCCCTGAAAGGTCGAGCGGAGGTGGCGAATGCGTACATCGCATCCGTCATCTACTACCGCCTGACCGTCGTACCTTGTCCTAAGGTACGCCTGACTGCGCTGGAGCGTTTGCTCTTTCGCTTCTTGTGGAAGGGACGCGCTCCGATGGTCAGGCGGTCCATCTGCTGTCAACACCCGCTACGTGGAGGGCTGGACATGCCGTGGCTGATGATG
This sequence comes from Eledone cirrhosa, assembly GCA_964016885.1. Taxonomy (NCBI): domain Eukaryota; kingdom Metazoa; phylum Mollusca; class Cephalopoda; order Octopoda; family Eledonidae; genus Eledone; species Eledone cirrhosa. The sequence continues at coordinate 354,036,530 of OZ024741.1, forward strand.
CGCAGACACGCGCTCAGGCTACGACATCTCCACCTCTTCCTCGACGGTGATCAGGTGTGGTCGCCGTTTGCAAGACACGTTTTTCCCCAGCTCGTCTCCTTGACGGAGCTGCAGTCCTGGGTCAAGCGAAGACCGAGAGGGAGCGCTTGGAAACTGGAATGTCTTCAGGCGCTCACAGCCCTCGACCAATCGGGCAATGTGATCGGTGGAAACTCCACTTTGGCGTTCTATAGGGGATTAGTGGAGGGGAAGAGCGACGACGTACTTGGAGAAACTCTAGGCGTCGACGAAAATCAACTAGCCAATCTCTTCGGAAGGACTTTCGGGCCGGGGCCTATGGACAACTTCCAGAAATCCCTGGCCTGGCAGTGCTACCGAGGAGCTTTGCCAGTTCGGGATAAACTCTACAGGCATGGAGGTGCCGTCAGCCGGGCATGTCCGAGATGCGCGCAGGGCGACGAAACCGTCCTGCACGCACTCGTCCAGTGTCCGAGCATTGCTGACTTGTGGGTTTATGTCGAACACCTGCTGTCACGTGTAGGACCTATCCAGCTATCAGCTGAGTCCATCGTGATGATTGCCCCGCCCCCTTCCTTTAGCCTGGAAGGGCAGGCAGTTTTTATCTGTCTGGTGGCCATGGCGAAAGAGATAGTATGGTGGACACATTTGAAAGGGCTGAAGACGAGCACTTACCTCTTCGGTGATGCCCTGATTAACTTTTTCAAATTTCATTTGAAAAGGAAAATCAGGGTAGAGAGGGAAGTGCTCTCTTCCCAGCATTTTGTTGAAAGATGGGTGAGAGAAGCAAGTATGGCCCGAATGAATGGGCCTTCTCTGAGTATGTGTCTGTAAATTAAAGGTGGAAAACTGGGAGAGGGCACTTGCCCTGGTGGTCAGGGCCACTGTGGTCTTTTAATGGGCTTTCTCCACAAATGTCCCTTGGAAGTCTCCCCCCTATTGGGGAATTTTTCTTTGTTATTTTATTTCAACCTCTGTTTTTTTACACGCAGAAATGCCCATTTGTACCGTCCTGTATTGTCCTGTACTGTCCTTAATGTCTACTTTATGTGAACACTTGTGGTTAATAAAGAAAATATTATTATTATTATTATTGGCGACCCACGTAGTAAATCGTATCATCGTGAGCTCCGCAAAGGTTTGTCATTTCCGCTCATAAAAAATTGCCATTCATGGAAAATTTTTATTGTTAACCATATATAAGCGCACATACATTGTTTTCCGAAAAGGACGCCCAAAAAGATTGGGGCCTTGTGCCCAAAATTTTAACTTTTATTATTATCAAAAATTTCTTTGAAAAAAATATGGCTAATTCCCCTCTGCACCAAGCAGCTGAAAGCCTTCCTCACAAAATAACACCTCACACCGACACCACCATTGTAAATGTTACTACGTTTGCCAACACAAAAAAAATATAAGCAGTAGCAATATTTTAAATTTGTCTCAGGCAGACATTCATTTCCCGCCATTACCAATGACTGCAGGTGTTAAAGCCTCCACCACCACCACCACCGCGACAACCACCACCCCCACCACCACCGCGACAACAGAAACAAAAGAAGAAAAAAATAAATTAACTCGTGATGTCGAAATGAAATCAAGCAAAATGGACTCTTCCCCACCAAAGACGACTGACGTCACCACCACCACAACTGAAACTAAAATTAATATTAACACAAATAACGATAGCAACAACAACAACAATGACATTATAAAACCGACCCTCAGTTTCGCCAGAGTAGCAAAACAGTTCGAAGCATTTACGGTAACTCAGGAGGATTTACAAAATGCCAAACAAATGGTAAAGAAAGATGGGTATAGGGTCAGCCTCACCCCCCACCCACCCTCCTAATAAAATGGAGCATCGGCGCCTATGCACCGTGTCGTATAGAACAATAAATGTAAAATCGCGCCGAGTGGAACGGGCATCCGAGTCCCAAATCCAAAAAGCTTTGGGACATGTGTGGGCAAGAAAAACCCACATCAGACGTGGGCAAAAGTATGGAACCGTGGACGTGTTCTTTGAAACACCAGAGGAGGCTAGAGAACACTCCATGGCCCCATTAAGAAGTGACGACTTCACACTCGTTCCAAGCTATTGTGGCCAGAGACTCGTAAAGATCAGGGTGACCCACGTTCCACCGGCCATCGAAATTCCCTGGCTAATAGCGGCCGTCCTCGCCGGCATCGAAGCCAACACAAAAATAATAGCAATAGCAAAAGAAAAGCAGGAGAACTGGTCCGGATCTGGGATGGAGCTCCTGATCCAAGCGGACCAAAAAAGCATTGAGGAGATCCCAGAGGTAATAGACCTCACTGACGGCAGCCACCTCACGGTAATTGTCGAGGGCAGAAGACCTAGGTGTGTCGTTTGTGGTGAAGGAACCCACCTAAGGGCTTTCTGCCCTCAGGCTAAAAGGTTGAGGCCACCTCTCCTACCCACCCCAGTGACACAACCATCAACACCACCAGTAGCAGAGATGGCAGCAACAACTGTAGCAGCAACAACAGAAGCAACTATAACAGCAACAACCCCAGCAACAGTAGCAAAACCAACACCACCACCACCACCAGCAAAACCAACACCACCACCACCCAACGCTTCAGAACTAACACCAGCGCCTACACCATCCACCACGCCACAACCAAAACTAACGCCTGTGGAGGATTTTCCACTCCCCGGCCTATCACAACTGGAGACAGATTTTGAGGACGAGGAGTGGGAAACGATATCCGGAAAAAGAAAAAGAAACCAAAAAAGAAAAAATTCTCTTTCTTCCCCCTCCAAAAACAAAATACAGAGGGAAACAAATAAACTAAGAAACAAAAAAGTTAGGACAGATATGCCACCATCCACACCAGCATCACCAACCCCATCAACCCAAACACCAACACCATCACCATCATTAACTCCAACACCACCATCACCTACACCACAAAAGTCACCAAAATGCGAAACAGAAACAAACCCACAACAAACGCAAACAAAACAAAACAACCAAAACGATACACACTACACAGCATTAAATTTGAACAACAAGCAATTATTACACTACATCCAACACAACCCCAGCATCACAGAAAAAGACTACACAACAACCCCAAAATTCACACCACCTCCACACATACAAATCACTCGCATCACACAGAAAACGTACATGACACTAAAACAAAAATTCCCAAAAGACATCGGAGACTTCCGACAAGCACTCTCCAGGAGGATCTATAAGGACATCCTTCCTGAGGAGGCCACAAGCAGTGAAAAGGATGGAAAAACCGTCCTTCCCCTACGAGAAGTAAGGTAAGTGGTCTTTCCCATCTTTTCCACTCCTTTTCAACATGACCTCACTCAGAATAGGCAGCATAAATGCGCGTGGCTTGGGGTCGTCATGGAAGCAGGGCCACCTGCTCAACGACCTCAGGTCACTAAACATAGATGTAGTGGCCATCAGCGAGACCAGAATCTCCGAAGCACAGGCTTTCGCACCGATCTTCGGCGGCTACGATGTGTACGCATCTCCCAGCCGTCCGGGATCGGGGGGAGGAGTTGCTGTGCTTTTTCGGAGAGGTTTGGATCTTGCCATACGGGCCATCTTCCTGGACCCAGAAGGTAAGTTGGTGGTGCTGGACGTGACCAGCGGAGACGGGCAAGCTTTCAGGTTAGTGGCCGTCTATTCCCCGACAGGATCAGGGCGGCCTGATTTCTTCCGGCGTCTGGAGACCTTTCTTGGAACGTCCCGCTCTTTAGTGTTAGTGGGCGACTGGAACGGGATCTTAGATGCACGCTGGGATTGTGTGGGATTAGTGGATAGGGAAGGAGGGTGCAAGAGTCTCACCAACCTGCTCAGACGTTTTGAACTGTCTGACAGGTACCGAATGGATTTCCCGAATGTACCAATGTGGACTTGGACAAATCGTATAGGGTCATCCAGATCATATCTAGATAGAGTATTTTGTAGGGAAATAGATAGGTCTAGCATAGGCTGTCTACAATTCAAGATAGTCAGCTACACGGACCACAAATTCGTGATCTGTGTGCTTGACTTAGATAGGCTTCATAGACGAGGACCCGGCTACTGGAAGCTAAACGCGTCCTTACCAGCGCGCAAAGCCTACAGAGACCGGATTAGCGAACTAGTTAAGCGGGCGTTGACGGGGGCCATCGTCAACAACAAGTGGTGGTTTGCTCTGAAAAGAGCAATTAGAATAGAGTCCATTAGGTTTAGTAAGACTTTAGCAATAGAGAAAAATAGAGCAGAGGGAGAATTAGTTAGAAAATTAGATGAGGCGCTTAGCAAAGGCATCGCGACCGACGTACTTGCGGCGAAATTGGCCCTTGATCAATTCTTCAATGCAAAGCACGAAGGCTGCGTTGTCAGAGCTAGGGTGCGTGCTCTCAGACACGAAGGGACGAAAGCCGTTCAATGGGCCCGAGTGGCGGAGGCGCGTCGTGGCAACAAAGCCACGATCCGGTCTTTGGTGGACCACGACGGGCGCATGCTACTCAATCCCGGGCAAATGTGTGAAGCTTTTCAGCGACACTTCGCTCAACTGTTCGGGGGCAGTGGCGGGCCGGATCGAGGGATGGACTTTAGTGTCTACCTCGACGGACTGCCGCGGCTTTCGGCCACTGAGGCGGAGTGTTGCGAAAAGCCGATAACAACCGCTGAAGTACGGGATGCAATGACTAGTTGCACAAGGGGTAAATCGCCTGGTTTGGATGGTCTGCCCTATGAACTTTACGTACAAATGCCAAACTTGTTCGGAGGCCTCTTGGCGGACGTCTACTGCAACTGGCAACAGAACGGGAGAATTCCCAGCTCTGTGAGCCGAGGAGCGGTGGCACTGCTGAGAAAGGATCCGAACAAGGGGGATAACATAGATAATTTCAGGCCCATAACTCTGCTAAACACAGAGTTCAAGATTTTGGCCAAGGTGCTAGCAAAGAGGTTGGCGCTTGTCGTTGGTGGTCTGGTGGGAGAGGCACAGACATGCGCCATTCCCGACAGATCCATCCACGACAACCTCCACCTCATGCGATACATCGTAGAGAGGGTAGCTAAGGAACCTGGCACGGGTGGGTCTTTGATCAATTTAGATCAGTCGAAAGCCTTCGATAGGGTCGACTATCGTTACCTAGCGGCAGTCCTGGGGGCGGCTGGCTTTGGGCCCGTCTTCAGAGGCTGGATCGTTGCCATGCACAGCGATATCTACTCTGTAGTGAGAGTGAACGGTCACCTTTCGGAACCGTTCAACATCATGCGCTCGGTCCGCCAAGGATGTCCCCTCTCGTCCCTATTGTACGTATTGACTCTCGAGCCATTACTGCACAAACTGGAGACGTTGAGGGGGGTCCCGCGCGAACTAGGATGCGGAAGATCCGTGTCAGCATATGCCGACGATGTCACCGTAGTGGTGTTGAACGCCAAACACATCGAGGCGATCGGCACTACACTAAGAGAATACGAAGCGGTGACAGGAGCAATGATCAACCAGAAAAGTCAGTGGGCCTGCAGCTCGGCACCTGGAGAGGCAGGTCCATGCCGTCCAACAGCGTCGTCGGGCGCTGGACGGACGGACCGGTTAAATTGCTAGGGGTCTGGTTCGGTCCAGACCTCCAGACGGACAAAAACTGGGACGAGGTGACGAGCAGGGTGGCTTCTCTCACCCAGAAATGGGCCGAGAGGAAGCTATCCCTGAAAGGTCGAGCGGAGGTGGCGAATGCGTACATCGCATCCGTCATCTACTACCGCCTGACCGTCGTACCTTGTCCTAAGGTACGCCTGACTGCGCTGGAGCGTTTGCTCTTTCGCTTCTTGTGGAAGGGACGCGCTCCGATGGTCAGGCGGTCCATCTGCTGTCAACACCCGCTACGTGGAGGGCTGGGCATGCCGTGGCTGATGATGCGCAGACACGCGCTCAGGCTACGACATCTCCACCTCTTCCTCGACAGTGATCAGGTGTGGTCGCCGTTTGCGAGACGCGTTTTTCCCCAGCTCGTCTCCTTGACGGAGCTGCAGTCCTGGGTCAAGCGAAGACCGAGAGGGAGCGCTTGGAGACTGGAATGTCTTCAGGCGCTCACAGCCCTCGACCAATCGGGCAATGTGATCGGTGGAAACTCCACCTTGGCGTTCTATAGGGGATTAGTGGAGGGGAAGAGCGACGACGTACTTGGAGAAACTCTAGGCGTCGACGAAAATCAACTAGCCAATCTCTTCGGAAGGACTTTCGGGCCGGGGCCTATGGACAACTTCCAGAAATCCCTGGCCTGGCAGTGCTACCGAGGAGCTTTGCCAGTTCGGGATAAACTCTACAGGCATGGAGGTGCCGTCAGCCGGGCATGTCCGAGATGCGCGCAGGGCGACGAAACCGTCCTGCACGCACTCGTCCAGTGTCCGAGCATTGCTGACTTGTGGGTTTATGTCGAACACCTGCTGTCACGTGTAGGACCTATCCAGCTATCAGCTGAGTCCATCGTGAGGATTGCCCCGCCCCCTTCCTTTAGCCTGGAAGGGCAGGCAGTTTTTATCTGTCTGGTGGCCATGGCGAAAGAGATAGTATGGTGGACACGTTTGAAAGGGCTGAAGACGAGCACTTACCTCTTCGGTGATGCCCTGATTAACTTTTTCAAATTTCATTTGAAAAGGAAAATCAGGGTAGAGAGGGAAGTGCTCTCTTCCCAGCATTTTGTTGAAAGATGGGTGAGAGAAGCAAGTATGGCCCGAATGAATGGGCCTTCTCTGAGTATGTGTCTGTAAATTAAAGGTGGAAAACTGGGAGAGGGCACTTGCCCTGGTGGTCAGGGCCACTGTGGTCTTTTAATGGGCTTTCTCCACAAATGTCCCTTGGATGTCTCCCCCCTATTGGGGAATTTTTCTTTGTTATTTTATTTCAACCTCTGTTTTTTTACACGCAGAAATGCCCATTTGTACCGTCCTGTATTGTCCTGTACTGTCCTTAATGTCTACTTTATGTGAACCCTTGTGGTTAATAAAGAAAACATTATTATTATTATTATTATTATTATTATTATTATTATTATTATTATTATTATTATTATTATTATTATTCGCCCACTTATTCCTGCAAGGATCGTGAGGGCAGAGTCCTTCCAGCGGATCCTGTCAGAAACAACCATCTCCAAATGATCCGGCTGGATCCCCAACCGAAACCAACCAAGCTCATGGATGTTGTCCTGCTTGGGGTCTACTCCTGGGTCTCCTGTCGGTAGGCTTTGCCCGTAAAATCTGTCCAGCAATTCTTTCTTGAGACATTCTAACCATATGCCCATAGTATCGGAGCTGTGATCTCTCAATTCGGATAAGTAGCTGCTTTAATTGGAGTGACCCTCTATCAAGTAACGTTACTCCAAACACCCTTCGGAGGAAACCCATTTTGGCCGTTTGTATTCGCGATCGTATTCTTTCAGTCATTACCCAAGATTCATGACCTTAGGTAAGGACTGGCACGAATACCGAATTGAAGGTAGCGAGTTTGGCTTTTACGCCTACCTCCCTTCTGATTACTGAATGCTGAAGCTGGCGCATTACTGCACCATCTCCTACAATTCTTTTAATTAATTAAGCCTGCAGCCTTCCATCATTTGTAAACACGGCCTTGAGATACTTGAATTTCTCCACCTACTGCAGTGGAACTCCAATCATATGTAGCAGGGTTCCTTGAGAGGACGTGTGTCTCAGTTTTCACAGAACTGATTTTCATTCCAGCCATGCAGCACTTGGCATCAATCCTATCAAGCGCAAGTTGGAGATCACCTTCTGTCGAGTTAAGTAGCACCATGTCGTCTGCAAATTCCAGGTGACTGATTTTAAACCCGCCAGTCATGATACCACTTCCAACCCGGCTGCGCATGTCAATCCTGTTCATAAAATAATGAACAGGAGAGGTGATAGTACGCACCCTTAGCGACTTCCGACTCCCATATTGAATAGTTTTGATTTAGCACCATTTATCAGAACACAAATACTCGGGCATTCATATAGAGACATCGGGGAAGCAAGAAGCTGACCATCGATCCCATATACTGCAGAACCTTCCACAGTAGGTCCCGATTCAAGAATATACCTCTTGGCAATACTCACATGCTTTCTCGAAGACCTGCTGCAGTGTAAATACTTGGTCCGCTGTGCTGCGTCTAGAGTGAAAACCGCACTGTTCATCAGCTAACTTGGACTCGACAATCACCTAGCATCTCTTTGCCAGACACTTACATAGACTTTACCGGGGAGGCTTAACAAAGAGATCCCTCTAAATGAATCGCCATGTTAAATGCCGTACAAGTAGGCTGTGTTTTGATATTTTACCAATTGATATGTGTGTGTGTGTGTGTGTGTGTGTGTGTGTGTGTGTGTGTGTGTGTGTGTGTGTGTGTGTGTGTGCGTATATATATATCATTGTTGTTTGGGTGGTTTGGCTGTATCGCAAAAGCGTCCGACGAAATGCGTTATTTATTTACGACTTTCTACCTTCTGAGTTCAAATCTCGCCGAGGTTAAGTTTGTCTTTCATCGGTCCAGTTAATTATTAGGGCCGATATAATTGATTTTTCCCTACCTTCAAATTGCTGGGCTTCTTCCAATGTTAGCATATCCTATTAGCATATATTTTTGATGAAATTGTACATAATGGCTGTTACGCATTGTCCAAATTATATATATATATATATATATATATATAATAATTGATTATATATATATATATATATAATAATTATATATATATATATATATATATAATAATTATATATATATATATAATAATTATATATATATATATATATATATATATATATATATATAATAATTGATTATATATATATATATATATAATAATTGATTCTACTTTTGGCACAAGGCCAGCAATTACCCAGTACATTACTGGTACTTTATTTTATCGACCCCGTAAGGATGAAAGGCAAAGTTAACCTCCACGGGATTTGAACTCAGACTGTAAAGGGACGTAACTAAGCTAGAAAGCATGGCGTCCAACCCTCTACCGATACTGCCAATTCACTGAGCGATACACAGATATATGTGCATACATACACATGTATATATAAAAAAAAAATGTTTTCACAAGTATGTGAGATTGTGTGTTGTCGACCTTAACCAGTGTTGCTCTATGATTATGAGAGACAAGATAATCGAAATAATTAAATTGACTCAATATCAGAGCTATGTAATATATTATAAAGTAAGACTGGTTGTCAAGACTACATACACCTTCGCTTCTGCCGAGAGTTATAAAACCTGGATTCTTATAGAATTCCAGTTATGTTTACGAGATGTTTAAACTCATTAACATACAGAGTGGTTGCTGGACCATCAAAAATTAGAAATTAGTATTGGTGCTATCTATCTAATTCTCGGCATCAGCGAAGAGGTATGTAGTCTTCATAACCATTTACAAGTGAGAAACAGTACTACCGTCGATTACTCCCTTTTGCTTTTGTCTAGACTAAGTATGTGACGTAGTCACTACAAAAATTCATAGCGAATAGTCTTCGAAATGTTTTAAAATAAAAATACAGTATATTATCAAATATACTATACATACATTCATATATACATTCAGAACATCAATACTAATATATATATATATATAGGAAAAAGTATGACCCCGACGGCAGAGCTCAAGCCGTTTCGACGGCTATTTCTGGAGTCCAGAAACAGCTGTCGAAACGGCTTGAGTTCTGCCGTCGGGGTCATACTTTTTCCTATTTCCCACTCTACTACTCTAATTATTGAGTACTCTGGTGCGTTATGGTCCATCTGGTTCCTTACCACAATTCCTTTGTTTTATATATATATATATATATATATATATATATATATATATATATATATATATATATATATATATATATATATATATATATATATATATATATATATATATATATATATATATATATAATTCAAGAAAGAAGATTGACATGGTTCGCTATACAATAAGGGCTTTATTCACATTGCTAATAATTGTTTCTTTGATCTGGCAGGTCTGGAGTTCGCTATACGCCTGATTATGCGCCAATCGATCTCTAATACTTTGTTTATAACCAGTCTATTTCATCGGAGCGGGTGAAATGAAGAAAATACATAAGGCATGGTTTTTATATAAGTGTGGTATTAAACCAGAACAGTAATATCAATAATAAAATAAAATAACTAGATAGCATACAATTAAAGTAATAACATCAATGTAAGTAAGAGATAGAGTATAATGGAGAATCTAGCATGTTAAACAGATTGATATGATACAGATGTATGGAATTGACATGTGAAAACTGCTATAGGGTACATTAGATATAGTGATGGGGTAGCGACTAGATAACAGTAACCACTAAGATGTACTTGGACACAGAATTTATGAGGTATCCACCGTGCTGTAGGTATTCTAGCAATAAACCGGAGATTTACTTTTTATTTTTTATTATTTGACAGATAAACATTTTCGTTTGATTAATTTAGTGATGATGATAGTTTTTATGTGGTGCTAAATAGAGTTGTAGATTCGTTATTTAAGTGGCCTATACTAAAGGTAGGGATTGTTAGTTCGAATCGTGGGGGTTTAGTTTTCACAGCATCAATAACAAATCGTGTATAAATAACAGAAGGTAGTAAAGTAGTAAAATGTGCCATGTAGGTATATAGAACATGATGAATAATATTAGGGCTATATTGAGATGTTCATAATAATAATAAGAATAATAAGAATAATAAGAGGAAAGTGAGATTTCAAGGGTTTGTAGGAGTAATAAGATAATGTACTTAGAATTAGGTTCATCTGTTAGAGATCGTGAGTGCTAATGGGAGATATAAATCCTTGGTCCGAAGTAGTGGGTAACAGCGAAGGAAGGATTGATTTATGGGCTAAGATAGTTGTAGACATCTTTCAGTGGGATAGAATTAGGGAGGCTATAAGGTATTTCTAGAAGATTATAGTTCCGTATTGGGCTGTGTGAGAAGGTGGATTTCATATATTAAAAGCTAAGTGGTATTGGTTCGAATCACGGTGGTTTAAATCTCGCGAATTTTGTAGCAATCCTGTCTGCAGAAAATGGATCGTTCTATTTTGCTGTTGAGTAGCATTTTATCGTTCCTTAAGATATGCAGCAATTCAAGGTTGCAGAGTCCGCAGTAGGACATACCGCTGCTATATGTCGTTGCGGTTGCCAATTCCGACCAGCTAATATTATAATCAAGGTTTTTGTCCTTAAGTTGCCAGATTTTATTGGCGAGGGTTGTAGAATTTATCAGTGCACGGTTCTTCATTGAATGTATGTGCACATACCATCTTTTTTTAAAAGCACCCGCGGTGGATCCAATGTAGTGCCAAGTGGTGTTGTCCGAGTTTATAGTACACATGTACACTAGGCCCGAATCAAGGCACCTATTCGCTAGTGGACACTTATCCGGTAGGTGACAGTTGCAGTTCGGGGTATTACTCTGTGCAGCTTTCACATTGCGGTTTTGTAAGCTATTGTATGTGGGTTGTGATTTATGCCTATTGAAGTTTTGCTGCGGTGTGTTCATGTGCGTTTGCGGTTGTGATACTGTAATGTGTTTGTGTTTTGTGTTTGGTGCTATGTTGCGTATGGGTGGGATATCTTTCCTAGAGGTATTCTTGTGGTTGATCTTGCGTATGTGCGATTCAATGTTTGCAGCAGTAGAGTATGAGAGTTTTATAGTTTTTCTATTGAAGATTTTATGATATCTATGCGATATGGGGAAGTGCTTATCTATTAGTTTAAAGAACGTATAGAGGAGTTGAAGATTGGATTAAACCAAAGGTATTTTCTCTCTCTAGTTCTTCTATAGTTTCTGGGGTTTACATTATTCGTGTTCGGTCCTCCTACTCTAGGTGCTATTCGCCTAGTTTTATGTCTAGTCCGGTTACCTCTATTCTTGTATGAGCGGTTGGTATCGGTGTTAATGGGTTTATTTGTGTTGTCCTTATCCGTTATAAACTGCAGCTTTCCTTTGTGTCCAGCCCTACGCAATGCTGCGTTATAATAGTTAACTTGTTCTTTTAAAATTTCTAGGTTTGAGGATAAGCGGGATATTCTAAGGGATATACTTCGTGCTATGGATTTAATTATGGATCGGGGGTGGTTTGAGTTATAACTAATGTAGGCTAGATTCTCATTATTTTTGTGGAAGGGTTCTATTAATTCCGTGCTTAGGTTTGGAGTTACGTCTAGAAAGTTTGCCTTTTTAGAGTTCAGTTCATACTCTATAACGAGGGGGCAGCCACCATGTGTATATATATACATGGTGTCTGCCCCCTCGTTATAGAGTATGGCCATTGCACGATATACCATTATTAATAATTATTAATTAATTCTTGGCAGTATCGGTAGAAGGTCGGACGCCATGCTTTCCAGCATAGTTACGTCCCTTTACGATCTGAGTTCAAATCCCGCCGAGGTTGACTTTGCCTTTCATCCTTACGGGGTCGATAAAATAAAGTACCAGTAATGCACTGGGTAATTGCTGGCCTTGTGCCTAAAGTAGAAACAATAAATTAATTCTATCGTGCAATGCCTGTGCATGAAGATATTTTTTAAAGTGAGGAAAGACTGTGCACTGAGCCAATCCCACTCTCTGGGCGACAGTAGCTTTAACCCGAATAGAAGAAAAGATCAGCATCATCGGTAACTACTAAGCTGCAGGTTATATATCGGAGTTATCCCAGTTTCCTGAGTTGCCTTCTCCTAGAAGAATGCCCTGAAAAAGGCTAGGGGTCCTTCACTCCCAGTGGTTTAACCACGCGATCGGGTGTCGAGCCCGACTATTTCTATGTCCCCGTGCATATACATATACATGCAGCCATGCATATATACACATATACATATACATGTATATGCACATGTGTATATACATATTTACATACATACATACATACATACATACATACATACATACATACATACATACATACATGGTGGCTGCCAACTCGTTTTCGAGTACGGCCACT
>OZ024741.1:354054545-354084545 GCA_964016885.1 Eledone cirrhosa
ACATTACAAGAAATCTCATACGTTATAAATTAAATAGGATGGATTGGCGTTTCAATATGTAAACTAAACGACTAATTCTGTTTTTTTTTGTTTTTTTTTTGTTTGTTTTTTAATCAACGATCACAACCTAGAAAAATTACCGATTTTCCACCCCCACTTATTCCAACCCTCCTGCTTATTCCACCCCACCCCTATTATTTGGGGCCAATACCAAATCCCGAAAGTAAAAAACAGAATAATTTTCTCGAAAATTAAGGCAAGTTGTGTTACTAGATGCAATAATAATTATTATTTCTAACATTGGCACAATAGGAGCAATTTGGGGGAAAGAGGAAAGTCGATTATATCGACCCCAGTACGTAACTAGTACTTTATTTTATCGATCCCAGAAGGATAAAAGGCAAAGTTAACCTCGGCGGGATTTGAAATCAGAAACTTCAAGATGTGGAACAAATACCACTTAGCATCTGCCGACGCTTTAGCGATTATGAAAATCTACCGCCTTTAAAATTATTAATTAAGGCGAACACCAGGAATTTTGGAACAGAGAAGTCGATTGATTCGACCGAAGTGCTTTATTTGAAATGTCATGCTATAGGCGTGCACTTAGAATTAGCTGGACAGCTCACAGAACAAATGAATCTGTCATGGAAGAGATTGGGGCTAATAATATTTTGGTCATATCATCAGGGCCCGAAATTTGACTACCCTTGAGGGGTGAATAGAGGGGAAAATGGCCAGGTGACAGAAGAAAAGGAGATGGACGATGATATTAAGGATTGGACAGGAAGGAGTTTGGCGAAATGTACGGCAATAGCAAGAGACAGAAAAAGATGGAGAGTGCTGGTCCATAAGTCCATGATCCCCGGCCCTCAGATATGAAGATGGAATGAGAAGGAAGGAAGGCTTTATTTTATCAACTACGGAATGGCGGTAGGATGAAAGATTAAGTTGGCCTAGGTAAAAGTTAAACTCATGACGTAAAGTATTGTAACTAAATACCACGAGATATTTTGTTCGACGTTCTGGAAAACCTGTTGGAGCTCAGAATCATACGCCTTATGCTTTCGTCGTGAATAATAATTTTCTACTTTTGGCACAAGGCCAGCAATTACCCCAGTGCATTCCTGGTGCTTTATTTTATCAACCCCGTAAGGATGAAAGGCAAAGCTAACCTCGGTGGGATTTGAACTCAGAACGTAAAGGGCTGTAACTCTATACTGCGGAGCATGGATGTTCGACGTTCTACCGATACTAATAATAATTGTTTCTACTTTTGGCACAAGGCCAGCAATTTCCCCAGTGCATTACTGGTACTTTATTTTATCGACCCCCATAAGGATGAAAGGCAAAGTTAAACTCGGTGGTATTTGAACTCAGAACGTAAAGGGCCATAACTCTATGCTTCATGGTGTCTGAAACTCTACCGATACTGTTAATCCAATGAACCCATACTCGCGTAGAAGATGGACGTTAAACGATGATGATGATGATGATGATTTCTACTAAGGGCACAAGGTCGACAATTTAGGAAGAGGGAAAAGTCGATTAAATCGACTCCAGTGTGTTACTGGCGCTTTATTTTATCGACCCCGTAAGGATGAAAGGCAAAGCTAACCTCGGCGGGATTTGAACTCAGAACGTAACGGGCTGTAACTCTATACTGCGAAGCATGTTGTTCGACGTTCTACCGATACTAATGAAATATCTTGAATTAAAAGTCAATCAAATAATATCTAGGGGTTGCACACCTTCACATCTTTTTGTATATGACTATTCTTTAGGACCTGGCCTGAAACCAATGAGGAAACCACACGAGAGAACGAAATGGGATGATAATAAACAGGAGTAATATGTTCTAAATACACAATAATATTGGGATTAAATAGAGAAACACTTTTTATGGATGAAATTTATTACCAGAAACAGTTCCTGTTGTCCTCTGTGGACCTTGTTGAAATTATAATTGTTTCTACTTTTGGCACAAGGCCAGCAATTATCCCAGTGTATTACTGGTACTTCATTTTATCGACCCCGTAAGGATGAAGGGCAAGGTTAGCCTCGGCGGGATTTGAATTCAGAACGTAAAGGGCTGTAAATCTATGCTGTAAAGCATGGCGTCCGGCCCTCTACCGATACTGCCAATCCACCGCTAACCTAATAATAATAACGGTTTCTTATATAGGCACAAGGTCAGCAATTTTGGGGGAGGGGAATGTCGATTAAATCGACCCCAGTGAGCGAGACTGGTACTTTATTTTATCGACAGTGTAAGGATGAAAGGCAAAACTAACCTCTACCGCGAAGCATGTTGTCCAACGCTCTACCGATACTAATAATAATGACTTCTTATATAGGCATAAGGCCAGCAATTTGGGGAGAGAGGAGAGTCGATTAAATTGATCCCACTGTGTGACTGGTACTTTATTTTATCTACCCCGTTAAGCTCGGCGGGATTTGAACTCAGATCATAAAGGCCCGTAACTCTTTACCGCGAAGCAAGTTGTCCGACGTTATACCGATACTAATAATAATTGTTTCTACTTTTGGCACAAGACCAGTAATTACCCAGTACATTACTGGTACTTTATTTTATCGACCCCGTAAGGATGAAAGACAAAGTTAACCTCGGCGGGATTTGAACTCAGACTGTAAAGGGACGTAACTATGCTAGAAAGCATGGCGTCCAACCCTCTACCGATACTGCCAATTCACCGCTAATAATAATTGTTTCTACGTTAGGCACAACAATGGTTATGGCCATTGTCGTGATGCGGAACAGTAACGTTGATTAGGTGTTAGATGAGAAATAAATAGTGAGTGAATGAGGCAGCAGTTTTCTGTGTGTGTATGTGTGTGTGTGTGTGTGTGTGTGTGTGTGTAACGGTAGGAAATATCGTTATCATTGACGTTCATCTATTCCAGTGGTTTGTTTTAAGTTTTCCGCAACGATGATTGTTTTACAACGGTAATGGCTGCCTTCTTAATTTATTAACTACTGTGCGTCTACCAGTTGTGTGTCTAGATAAGCCTTCATGTGTGCGTATGGGTGTGCATATATATATATTTATATACAGGGTGTCCTAAAAACTGTATACATATTTTAACTGCATTCTAATCAAAGTGTGTATACACTTTTGGGGACACCCTGTATATATATATATATATATATATATATATATATATATATATATATATATATATAAATAAACTAAAATAAATAAGTCAAATACTTAAAATTTGGCTTCGTTTATTACTGCTATATATATTTCAGTGACAGCCATCGTTGGCTGTGACCTCTTCAGGCAGTCCGAATTAGTGTGGTAGAGACAAGTACATATGTTGTTGAGGTGTTTAACTTTGTCAATACTCTGATATGCCCAGTTCCTGGTTGGATTGTTATTTCCAATGGGAGGAGAGGATGTCCTTTGACGCTGAAATTCGTTTGTTTAAATTCATATGATTCCAGTTCCTCATAGAAACAACAATCCAACCAGGAACTGGGCATATCAGAGTATTGACAAAGTTAAACACCTCAACAACATGTGTACTCGTCTCTACCACACTAATTCGGACTGCCTGAAGAGATCACAGCCAAAGATGGCTGTCACCGAAATTTATATAACAGTAATAAACGAAGCCAAATTTTAAATATTTGACTTATTTATTTTAGTTTATTTTACATTACTCCGGAGTAAACAAACCAACCTGCGCACTTCGCCGAGTGCTCCAATCTGCATACTGAGGTGTTGGTATACAACAAAATATGTATATATCAAAATATATATATATATATATATCGTATATATAAAATTTAGCTTCAACATAACTGTATACATATATGTATGTGAATCCCGTATATCTAAAGATATACGGTATGTTTAATAGATAAACATTTTGAAAGTCAAGCTGTGAATATTTAAAGGCAGACGGCCAGCGCCGTCTAGCGGATTCCAGCTGAAGCAGCGAGGGATAACTGCCTATACGGATTTCGTATTTTTAGGTATAACTAGACCATTCCTGACCCGTTGGGTCACGTTCACTTGAAAATATTCGTAAAATATTTGCTGCAGTTCACTTTTTCTTATACAGCTTCATATGCAAATGAGGGTGATTTGGGGGGGGGGGGGGAGATAATCGATTATGTCAACTCCAATATTTAACTGGTGCTTTATTTTGTCGACCTCGGAAGGATGAAAGGCAAAGTTGACCTCGATAAGCTTTAAACTCAGGAAGTAAAAAGCTGAAACAAACCCTGTTAATATATCTCCTACGCTATATCGACTATGCCTCTGAAATCACCCACCTCCACTCCCCCCATTTTTTTACCTTTCACTTATGACGGGAACGGCTCCAGCCACGATCCTAGAATTTTTCAGGAACATCGAGTCTGATGGGGATAAGAAGAAAGTAATCATCAAATTGGAGACCTGTTCGGGATGCTTGCAACAGTGTTATAACCGCTAAATATATCTTAGGACCATGTAGTGGTGTTAAACCGAGTGACGAATTGTGTCTACTACCAAAAGGAAGGACACATTTGATCATATATATTCAACGAAACTATCTATATATTACTAAATCTCTGCGATTGCTTGCTTGCTTGCTTGTCGGTAATGTAATACACCCAAAAGGGCGCATAATGAGGAAATATTTTGAAAGGAAGTTGACCCTGAAATGGGAATACAAATGGAATAAAACAAGTTTCGCATAAATCGGAGCACGGGTCCCGAGATATGGGGTTTTCCGGGTACCTTCATAAACAGAGAGGGGGGAGAGGGGGTAGTTGTGACAGAGTAGATTGAAAGAGAGACATAGAAAGAGGGAGAGGAGACAGAGAAGGAGAATAGAAGAGAGGGGGCTGTTGGTGTTATTGTGTATATATATATCTATCTATGTGTGTATAAGTGTGTATATGTGTGTGTGTGTCTATGACCAGTGTATATAGATAACAGACACCCATACATATATATACACGCACATTTATATATATATATACACACACGTTTATATATGGGCCTTCCAGTTTCATTTCACATTACATACACTAGCAGAAAAACCACCCTTCGGGTGGTTTTCTGCTGGCATGTGTAGTGTGCATATTGATATTATACGCAAGTATATATGCATGTAGATACGATACATCAAATAAAATCGTAATTGACAATATCCACAGAAATTGAACGAAGACTGCGTTACATTGTCTTATGTCATCAGTAACGTAATCCATGATTAAAAAAAGACGATATTATATATAAACTGCATTAGGAGAAAATTAGTGACGGAAATATATGAATTTTTATTTATGCGATCGCTAACCGGAAGTGTTGACATTTGAAAATTAGAAAGAAGTGAATCTTAAAATAAGCCACAAAATTATTCATATTTAATCAAAAATAACGAAATTTAGTAGATAAATTATGTAATATTCATTCATTATTTATGCCTTTCATCCTTACGGGGTCGATAAAATAAGGTACCAGTAATGTACTGGATAATTGCTGGTCTTGTGCCTAAAGTAAAAACAATTATTTATTCAACCTAATCCAACTTATTCTACAAACGGGATAAAAAAAATATATTCTGGACACAATCCCGCACTCCTTACTTTATTATAGTTTAGATGTCTGTGTATATTTTAATTATTTAAAAATTATTTCTAAGTGAACATGATTTTTTTTTTTTATATTTTGAAGTGAACGTGACCCAACGAGTCAGGAGTGGTCTAGTTATACCTAAAAATACGACAGGATTGTTATGACTGGATTATAGGTCAGCTCGATCTTGAATAACCTGTGGCTAAATAATGATGTCTAATTCAGGCAAAAGGCCATCCTTATACGGAGAGGTAAAACTGAATTATATTGACCCCATTACTTTACTGGTACTTTATTTCATTGACCTCGAAAGGATGAAAGGCAAGGTTGACATTGGCGGGATTTGAACTTAGAACGTAAAAGGCAGTAACTAAATGCCACGAGACATTTTGTCTGACTATCATAATGATTCTGCTAATCCATCAGCCTAGATAATGGTTTCTACTTTAGGCACACGGCCAGCAATTTGGGGCGGCTGGTGGGGCAGTCGATTAAATCGACCTATCCCCTGTGCATTACTGGTACTTTATTTTATCGACAGCGTGAAGATGAAAGGTAAAGTTAACCTCGGCGGGATTTGAACTCAGAATGGCAAGGGCCGTAACTCTGTGCTGCAAAGCATGGTATCTGACGCTCTACCGATACTGCCAAACCACCACCCTAAATAATAATAACTACAGAAAATAAGTTTATTATACAGAGTCTAAGAAGCCAAATAGATGACCAATCTCGCAGTGTTTCATGGTGTTTGGGAAGGACGCTTCTTAGTAGATGGCTTTACCATGATTGATTGACAACTTATTCATTGAGAACCATAACGATTTCTTTCCTATCTTCTTTGTACAGCTCATTCCTAAACCTTGTCTTTGTGATTATTGAAGACGTTTATAATTGAATATTCCCTCTATTTGTGGTGGCGTGGTACAGGGTTAAGTTAGTCGATTAGATTGAAAAATAAGTTATCTTAGAGAAATTGTTAACTTAGTCCTTAATCTAATCAATTCATTTATTGCTTATTTACAAAGTGATTCTTTTTATCTTTGTTTCTTTATTGTTGTTTTGTTGTTGTTGTTGTTGGTGGTGGTGGTAGTGGTGGTGGTGGTGGTGGTGGTGGTGGTTTTTGTTTAATGTTTTCGCTTGTATTTTTTGTTTTTGTTTTTTTGTTTGTTAGTTGTTGTTTTTTGCTTTGTTTTGTTTTGTTTTGTTTTTTGCTTGATTTTCCTTTTATTTTGTTTTGTTTT
The DNA here is from genome assembly GCA_964016885.1 of Eledone cirrhosa. Lineage (NCBI taxonomy): Eukaryota > Metazoa > Mollusca > Cephalopoda > Octopoda > Eledonidae > Eledone > Eledone cirrhosa. Next base: position 354,061,384 of record OZ024741.1, read on the forward strand.
TTTGGTAGGGGTTAGTTTTTTTGTTGTTTTTTTTCCCGATCATTCGGCAACATTGTCTTAACTCTTACGTTAAACCTTCACCAGTTGTGGAGAGCAAATAGAAAAACATAGCAAACAGGCATAGCGGAATTAAAATGGTGTATCAGGTTTGTATCATTGATTAAAAAAACCATCTTGTGGCGACAGGATTCCATTTATTCGAGAAAGGAGAGGAGTCACACATTTCTTTTTATGTTGTTTTTGGAGGAGTGGGGTGGGGTGTGTGGTATGTTATTTCATCAATATACTACTGATTCCATTGCGGACAAAAAGACTCTGTAAAAATATTATTCGTTCGTATTAAATTTATAAGAGGAGATAGGTTGTATTCGTCTAAATACCGCATGTAGCCGCAGAATAGAAAATAAAACAATACCGAAAAGGTTTAGCAATGCCATTGTTATTATTTTTTTGTTCTTGTTATTGAAATGATGATTTTGATGATGATGGAGAGGATGGGAGGGTAGTGATGATATTTTGTTACTGTTGTTGTCGTTGTTGTTGCTCTTCTTCTTATTATTATTATTATTATTATTATTATTATTATTATTATTAGTATTATTATTCTTTCTTCTTCTTTCTTTCTTTCTTCTTTTTTCTTCTTCCTTTTCTTCTTTTTCTTTCTACTTCTTCCTTTTCTTCCCTTTCTTCTTCTTTCTTTCTTTCTTCCTTCTTCTTTCTCTCTTCCTTTCTTTCTTTATTCTTCTTCTTCTTCTTATAATTATTATTATTATTATTATTATTATTATTATTATTATTATTATTTATGCTATGCTGATGAAATTATAATTATCCTTGGCATAAACTCCATCAAAATGCCATCGAATCCTTAAACCTGTCTTCTGCCTGTTCAGACTGACGTAGTGTTGTTTTTGTCCTACATATATATATTTTAGTATAATCAAGAAAGTAACGAGAAACAAAAAAAGGGGGGACCACGAGCGTACGTGTGTTTGTGCATGTGTGTCTCTATATGTGAGTGTGTACATGTGTATCTGCGCATGTGTGTATGTGTACGTGTGCGGGTCTGCGTGGTGTGTGTGTGTGAAAAATAAAGGCAAAATTAGATTTAAGAGTGGCAAGCTAAAGCAAAGAGAACAAGAAGAAAATAGAATTAGTCATAATGGAGAAATTTGGGGGGATCCATTAGATATAAAATAATTTTGCGCGCATACATATACATACACACATACATACTTACCTACATACATACATAAGTGCACGCGCACATACATACACATATAAGTATATACATACATACATACATACATACATACATACATACATACATACATACATACATACATACATACATACATACATACATACATACTTACGCATATAAGTACGTACGTACATACATACATACATACATACATACATACATACATACATACATACATACATACATACATACATACATACATACATACATGGTGGCTGCCAACTCGTTTTCGAGTACGGCCACTACTTTATATCCATGTAGGAGAACCCCTACCGATGCACTGAACGAGTGTGACTTTTTAGTCCAGCCAGCGACTTGAAAACTCTGGTACAAACACTACACCTGTAACAATTATTGACACATAGTGCTGGGCCCATGGTACCATGTGACGACAAGTGCAGAGAGATCTCCAGATATAAAGCAATGCCTGTGCCATGAAGCTTTTATAGTGAGCAAAGGCACTGCACAAAGCCAGTCCCACTCTCTTAACCAAGATGATATTTACCAAAAAGAAGAACAAGTCAACATCATTGGATACCATCAGGGTTGCAGGTGTTATATCAGAGTTTTCCTTCTCCTAGAATTCTGCCTTGACAAAGGCTAAGGGGTTATCTCTCCCGGTGATTTTGAATGGCCATTTACTCTTAAGAGCTCCTTTGCCCTTTGACTGGTTTTGTTTTTAGTCCTGCAGGATGTCCAAAGTCACCCTCCTCACCAAGAAACCTTGGTGGGGTTGCCAGTTTAGTCGCCAACGACCCGACCATGCATGCATACATACATACATACATACATACATACATACATACATACATACATACATACATACATACATACATACATACATACATACATCTGTAATAAGGAACGCGTAACCAGGGAATACTACACCCGATTAAGAAAGATCTGGTCATCGGAACTCTCTGCGCAAAACAAAACAGTGGCTCACAATGTGTTTGCTGTTCCTGTCCTAACACCAAATTTTGGAATACTCAATTGGACGATAGACGAAATCCGAGCGATTGATGTTAGAACTCGAAAAATACTAAACAACACCGGAAACTTCCACATCAACAGTGACATAGACCGCTTTACTTGAAACGTAAGCAGGGAGGCAGAGGCCTAACATCAGTCCAGACAGCATTTGCATGTAGCATCATATCCCTCCGACATCTGCGAACTTCAAAGCGTAGGAGCCCATCTCTCGAGCAAGTCTATCTGCATGAAACAGATAAGATCATGAGAGTTGGGAAGGAACTCCTGTGTGATAATGAAAAATTCACACCCAGAGAAGTTTCTCAGCAGTATCGCAGTGAATCCATGGAGGAAAAACTGAATGCTTATCAGCAAAAAATCATGTATGGATATGTTGCCAGGAAACTCCAGAGTGAGAGTAATATAGATAAAGAAAGTAGTCTATCTTGGACCAACAACCGCTATATTGGCTCCAACTTTGAGGGATACGCTTTTGCAATCCAAGAACAGGAAATCAACACGAAATACCTGATTCACAAAAGAGATAGGGATGCAGGCAAAACACCTAGATGTGATAACAAGTGCAGACTCTGCAGAATTAACATCGATGTCACCCATGCCATAAGCAGCTGTCCAAAGATGTCATCGCGGTACTATCTGCCTATGGGGCATGATGTATTGGCCAAAACAGTGTACAATGCAATCCGTAGAAAAGATAGCCCCGATAATAAACACATTAAAATCTATAGAAATGTGGAAGATATACATATACATAATATGAAAGAGTACTGGTGGAATGTTCCAGTAAAAACTCCAATAAAATGCAGGCATAACAGACCAGATATTATGATATGGGACAGGGAAAAGAAGGCATGCACAGTAGTAGAAGTTAGCTGTCCAGCAGATGCCAATATAATATCAAAGATTAGCGAAAAGGAGAATATTTATGCGGAACTGATAAGAAATCTGCAGATACTCCACCCTGATTATACCTTCAGATTTATACCTGTGATTATTGGGGCACTGGTATATGTTAGTAACTGCCTCAATACAAATCTTGAGAAGCTGGGCTTCACAGGAACAGAAAGAATACAACTAGTTAGGAAATTACAAGTACAATCCATTAATGGAACAGTAAAAATATGTAAAACATTCCAAATATTTTGCATCTAATAACTGCATATACACATGTACAGATACTAAGCATATACACATGCACACATACAACTCAAAACATAGACATCCACACATACAATAACATCCATATCTACACATGCATGCATGCAGACATGCATTCATATTACTTGGTTGCAGGTGTTATATCAGAGTTTTCCTTCTCCTAGAATTCTGCCTTGACATACAAACATACATACATACATACATACATACATACATACATACATACATACATACATACATACATACTTGGTCCCGATATCCCAATATTCAAAATATCCAGGAACGGTGGAACTCCATTGATAAGACTCATTCTATAACTATTCTGGATGTTGATGAGTCCATGGAAGAATTTCACAAGCAGAAGAGGAAGGTGGTGGTTTAATATCTACTGACTGTACTGCGTTCTGGTGATCATCCACGACAAGACTATGCCGAGTTCATTAAACTCTCTCTTCACTATCTTGGAGGTTGGCTATCTCCTTGGTTTTCCTAGGAGCTTACCACCAGGTTCGTTGCATGGCTAAGGCCATATATGTAATCAAGATAGTTCTGTTCAAAGAACAACTTAAGCTTACATCAGTCGAGTGATCTAGAAAAATTCATTTTCGGTTATAAATTCCATTCATAAAGTGTTTCTTTCTTTAAATCGGAAGTTATAGTATTTAGAAGGTCTTTTTTCTACTTATTTTCATTTCATTTGTCTACTTATTATAATGGTGGATTGGCAGTATCGGCAGAAGGTCGGAGTTACGGCCTTTTATGATCTGAGTTCAAATCCCGCTGAGGTTAACTTTGTCTTTCATCCTTACGGGGTCGATAAAATAAAGTACCAGTAAAACACTGGGATAATTGCTGGCCTTGTGCCAAAAGTAGAAATAATTATAATTTCAACAAGGTCCACAGAGGACAACAGGAGCTGTTTCTGGTAATAAATTTCATCCATAAAAAGTGATTCTCTATTTAATCCCAATATTATTGTGTATTTAGAACATATTCTTCCTGTTTATTTTCATCCCATTTCGTTCTCTCGTGTGGTTTCCTCATTGGTTTCAGGCCAGGTCCTAAAGAATAGTCATATACAAAAAGATGTGATGTGCAACCACTAGATATTATTTGATTGACTTTTAATTCAATATATTTCCTTATTTCATCAATTCAGAGCGGTGGATTGGCAGTAGCGTTAGAGTGTCGGACGCCATGATTTGCAACATGGAGTTACGGCCCTTTACGGTCTGAGTTCAAATCCTGCCGAGGGTAACTTTGCCTTTCATCCTTACGGGGTCGATAAGAGGAAGCACGAGTTACGCACTGGGGTCGATTTAATCGACTTTCCCCTCCCACAAAATTGCTGGCCTTGTGCCTATATAAGAAACCATTATTTCATCAATTCAAATATGGCCTTAACCAGCATGAGATGATTGACGAATAGTTTGCAAAATGGAACATCCTAATATATATATATATGTATATATATATATATATATATATATATATATAATCAAGGTTTAGCAAATAAGAAAAAGTTTCAAAATAAATTTCAAAAAATTCACTGTACTCACTATGGTTACCTTTACCGAATCGGTTTCGAGTCAGAAGGTTCTTTTCACTCGGAGAATATAAAATTCCCGAGTTCAAATTACGAACTGGCGCTATTCAAAATTGTTCCCGAGATGAGAATGAATGATGTGGAAGCAATTCTGTCCAGTGCCGTGTGTAAAGATAGAAGCAGAGATATATGTATGTATGTATGTATGTATGTATATATATGGGAGAGATGACCCCTTAGCCTTTGTCAAGGCAGAATTATAGGAGAAGGAAAACTCTGATATAACACCTGCAACCCTGATGGTATCCAATGATGTTGACTTGTTCTTCTTTTTGGTAAATATCATCTTGGTTAAGAGAGTGGGACTGGCTTTGTGCAGTGCCTTTGCTCACTATAAAAGCTTCACGGCACAGGCATTGCTTTATATCTGGAGATCCCTCAGCACTTGTCGTCACATGGTACCATGGGCCCAGCACTATGTGTCAATAATTGTCACAGGTGCAGTGTTTGTACCAGAGTTTTCAAGTCGCTGGCTGGACTAAAAAGTCACACTCGTTCAGCGCATCGGTAGGGGTTCTCCTACATGGATATAAAGTAGTGGCCGTACTCGAAAACGAGTTGGCAACCACCATGTATATATATATATATATGTATATACATATTACCTAATATCACGGAAGGCGGCAAGGTCGACACCACCTTCTTCTGCCTTCATCCTCTTCTAATCTACCCTCTCCAACACTGCTAAAACATATAACATCTTCACTGACAAAATTCAGGGCTCCAAACCCAGAAAACGGAGCAATCCTTAACATTGCGCAGCTCGTTCAAAACCCACGTGCTATCCACGGAGCCTTCCTTGGGGATGGTGTTGATATCCAACTGGCCTACTCGAGACCCTCCCTGCAGAGGTGCCTATCCACGAAACAGCCCTACAACGAGGAAAACATGTGTTCTCTGAACAATTGTCCCAATCACAGCACAGGCTACTGCCTACGTGTGCACGTGATTTACCAAATAGAGTGTAATAAGTACAATTGCTATATCGGCAGCACGATACAACCCCTACACATCGAAATTAAAGAACACTTTACCATAAACTTCTCGTCGTCCCATAAACATATTCTTAGATGCAATAACAAGGACAAGAGACTAACCACAACCATACTGGCGACTGAACGAATCATAGGCACTCTACGGATTAGGGAAGCCTTCCTGATAAAACAGCTAAATCCGTCCATTAGTAACAGCCAAGAATAAAGTGAGATCCAAAGACTAATTTAGTTCAATCATTTAAACCCAAAAGTAAGCAAACCAAAGATAAGCAAACCAAAACAAAAAAATGAACAAACCATACAACACCACCACCACCACCTCAATAGAACAAATGTACCAAATAAACAAATAAATAAACAAACAACAGAACTCGACCTCTATTAGGAACAGTCAGTCGACTATCACATCGTTAATTGCCAACTAGCAGACAACCACCATGTGCCGCACTGTTTACTACTATCTGCTCTACGATGCTAAAAACCTTATATCATAATTCTCTGTATTCACAATGTTCGTCACAAATATGAAAATACACTTTTGACAGATGCAATGTGTCCGAACACGGAGGAGCCGAACTCCCACCGTCATCGCCCTCATCTCTCTCGCCCTCCCCATCTCTCTGTATAGTGAGCAAATGGGGTCCCACGTGATGGCTGTCCCACAGCCTCGGCGGACAGAATGGAGAAGGCTTTTCCCCGGAGGAGGTTAAGGGAGATGCGCTGGAAGAGCCTACCGGATACGATACCACCACTCTCACAGAACAGACATTACTATTTACCTACTGATGCCACCGTAACCAGAATAGACCCGAAAGAATCCTGCACATATTAAGTGCACACACGGAACCATGTCAACTTCTACACAAACCACACAGAAATCTAAAAAGGTACTCACCGCTACATTCCGAGGTTCCAAACGGATCTCTTGAAATGGATATGGTATTCTAAATATATCAGGATTTAAAATCACTGGTTTCTCGTTTCTCATAGTTTTTCTTCCCTTTTTTCACTCAATATTTACAACGCACGTCTACACTGTAGCGACTTCCCATACATACCCATTTATATATAAACGTTTAATTGGGAATATACTCAGGTATTTCCTAATGTTTGTTGAGTGAGTTGGAATTTGGCCGGAGTATCGCTTTTAGCTTTCTCCGATTATGTATTTATATATTTACTCTTGGAGCAACAGATATGAACTTTCCCGATATAAGGTCTGACTCTGTTTATTTTTTATATGAATATTGATTGTTTGTTTTTGTATCTCATTCTGTTATTTTGCCCGAGAAAATATCTATATGTGTCATAAAGCGGTGCGCACATATGGTTATTTTTTCATATCCAATTGAGTTCTTAGCACGTGGCTTGAATTCTTGTCAGAGTTCAACGACCTGCGCATGTGAGATTTTCTTAAGAACTGCTGGACTAGCAACTTAGCAGTCCCCTCAAGCACTGATGGTGATTATCGCTAAATATTGATGTTGATTTGGTTATCAATATTAATGTTATTGGGTACCCACTGAAGATTTATAAGTGCCCACTTGAATAAGTATCTGTTGATCTTATACAAGCTTCTACATAACTTGGTATAATTTCACCCAACTTGTAGAAATCTTATAATGAAACGAGTCGTCTGGGAAATTATATATTTGATATATCTCATATAAAATAATACAGCCAATTATCCACACAATACAATATAGTTAGCACCCCAAACGTTTAATTGGGAATATACTCAGGTATTTCCTAATGTTTGTTGAGTGAGTTGGGATTTGGCCGGAGTATCGCTTTTAGCTTTCTTCGATTATATATATATATATATATATATATATATATATATATATATATATATATATATATATATAGATATATATATATATATATATATATATATATATATATATATATATATATATATATATATATATATATATACATATATATATATATATATATGTATGTATGTATGCATGTATGTATATATATGTCAGGTCACCAGTTGGTGCTACTGGTAACATGTATTCCAGTACAACCTGTCCCATGGTCGTGTTGTTGGCGACTAAACTGGCAACCCCACCAAGGTTTCTTGGTGAGGAGGGTGACTTTGGACATCCTGCAGGACTAAAAACAAAACCTGTCAAAGGGCAAAGGAGCTCTTAAGAGTCAATGGCCATCCAAAATCACTGGTAGAGATGACCCCTTAGCCTTTGTCAAGGCAGAATTCTAGGAGAAGGAAAACGCTGATATAACACCTGCAACCCTGATGGTATCCAATGATGTTGACTTGTTCTTCTTTTTGGTAAATATCATCTTGGTTAAGAGAGTGGGACTGGCTTTGTGCAGTGCCTTTGCTCACTATAAAAGCTTCACGGCACAGGCATTGCTTTATATCTGGAGATCTCTCTGCACTTGTCGTCACATGGTACCATGGGCCCAGCACTATGTGTCAATAATTGTCACAAGTGTCGTGTTTGTACCAGAGTTTTCAAATCGCTGGCTGGACTAAAAAGCCACACTCGTTCAGCGCATCGGTAAGGGTTCTCCTACATGGATATAAAGTAGTGGCCGTACTCGAAAACGAGTTGGCAGCCACCATGTATATATATATAGAGAGAGAGAGAGAGATAGTGTGTGTGTGTGTGTGTGTGTGTGTGTGTGTGTGTGTGTGTGTGTGTGTGTGTGTGTGTGTGTGTGTGTGTGTGTGTGTGTGTGTGTGTGTGTGTGTGTGTGTGTGTGTGTGTGTGTGTGTGTGTGTGTGTGTGTGTCTAAACGCGTCTATGTTTGTGTACATCTATATACGCATATGTGTGTGCATAGTTCATATATATATATTTATTTATATCTATCTATATATATATATATATACCTGACTGAATATATTACACAAAGTATTGGAATTTGTAGAAGAATGTCAATTATGTTGTAAATATCGTATTGTACAAATGAAAAACATGTCCTCATCAAGTAGTCTGCCTACTTAATCAAAAGAGACGATACTTAAAATTGCTGGAGAACAAAACAGATTGAAACTATGAATAGTTGTTTTGTACATTTAATAGATTTTTACGCACCATCAGTGGTTGGTTGTTGGATAATGCGTCTTGGATATTTATTGCCAAATGTTTCTATGGTGAGTAAAACAGTGTTTTCTGTAGAGCATTGTACAATCTGGATATTTTCTTTCGGACTTTACTAACTGTTAATTATAAGTTGATGGTTGTTATTATTATTACTATAGTGGCAATCAATTACTGGAGTCGATTTAATCGACTTTCCCCTTCCCCTCAAATTGCTGGCCTTGTGCCTAAAGTTGAAATCAATACTATTGTTGCTTCTGTTGTTATTGTTTCTTATTGTGTAGTTCATCAGCAGACCTATATGATAAAGGTAGTCTGTCCAAGAGAGAAAGGGGAATCCTTAATTCCTGATGGAGTTAAAGGGGTGCCGTCTTGACACACGTGTCATGGGCAGTTAAAACCTGATAGAATCGATCCCTCCCCAGGCCGGAACGCAGCCGATTGCTTCTGGGGCAGAAAGAGAAAGAATCAACCCCAGTACTGGACTGGTACATTAGTTATCGACCTTGAAAAGATGACAGACAAAGTTAACCTCGGCGAGATTTGAACAATGAATTCAATGAGCCGGACCAAATACCGAGGTATTTTTAATCTGACTCTAATGACTCTACCAATTCACCAGACTAATACCTCTGATATGCACCACAATTGTGCTAAGAAAACTCATAGTTTTAAGTATTGTTTATTTCAAACATCTACAAAGAATATCCTGTAGCTAAAGACGTTACAGTACACAATCACACTGGCAGAAGCCGTTTTCATTTAATGTCCCTAATTGCTTTGGAAATGATATAAACAACACAATATTAGTGAAGAGAAACGGGTATTTGTGTTGTTTACATCATTTCGAAAGCCATTAGGGACAACCCAGACTGGGAGTACCATGAAAAAAGGGCCCCAAAACGGGGAGAAATGAGGCAAAATAGCGAGATTTTACATAATGAAAGCTATACCAATTTCCACAAGAGAAGACATCTCTCACTCACAGCCAAGTGGGTGGGAAATCTCCTCGTCGGACGGGGAGAGTCGGCAGGTCTGCATACCATACTTTAAAGAAACCAATAAGAGTTCTCGTTGTTAAAGTACTCAATATATTATTTTTCTCTATAATGGTATCATTCAAATGTTTTTTTAATCTTGAATATGTCTATCATATGTAAAAATATAAAATATGTTCTATTTTACTAAGAAAATGGAGTATATATGATGAGTGTGTATATGTATCTATCTCTGCGAGTCTAAGTGTGTCTGTATCTCTGTTTGATATAAATAAAACATTGAATAATCATATATCATACACTTATATATCATAAATCAGATTTAGATAAAAAGTTATATTAATATATAAATATTAATATAACTTTTAATCTAAATCTGATGGGTAAGGTTTTTTATATGCGAAATTTTTTTTAAAAATAACAACAATAAAATTTATTCCAATTAAAAAATTATGTAAATATTATATAGTCTGATTAATTGTTATTGTAACTGTTTTCAAGTTAAATTTATAGAGGACTAGCAGTGGTACCCGGCGTTGCACGGGGTAAGGTATTTTGGAACGCGGGCCGCCAATAGACCTAAAAACTGCATGCCTGGACAATATGTAAAGAAAATAAACCGAATACTCTGATGGCTGGATAATCTTTAAGATTTTCCTCGATGAAGCAGGAAAAATGCAGGTTTTCACCTAATGCGGGCCCTAGGGATCAAAAAAATGAATTTTTTTTTATGTGCATAATATACCTTGAAATTTCGGGAAAATCAGCTAGACGTAAAGCCTCCAAAAAGCCCAAAGAAGCTGAAAAAATTGAGTTTTTCACCTAATGCGGGCCCTAGGCCATAAGAAAGTTGGATTTTCTTTGCTTACGGTCTGGAAATCGGTCTGACGTAACACCTCAAAAAAAACCTAAAATTGTTAAACTACGCAGTTTTTCACCTAATGTGAGCCCTAGGAGGTAAAAAAAAAGTTGAATTTTATGTGCATAACACTCCCTGAAACATAAGTAATACACATGTAAAGTTTGAAAAAAATCGCTTGGGTACTTCTCGAGTTTTAGGGATTCAAACTCACACACACACACAGACATCCTCAGGGAAGTGACGTAATGCATACAGACAGATATTATAAGGGCGCGGCGTTATATGTATGTATCTATCTAAAAAGAGAAAGACTAAGAATTATAGAGCGAGATCGCTAAATCGCCTAATGTGGTCCCTGGGGCATTGAAAATTTGGCTCAGAATACTCCCTGAAACATAAGTATTACATGTGTAAAGTTTGAAAACAGTCGGTTTGGAGGTTCTTGAGTTTTAGGGATTAGAACTCACACACACACAGACAAACATCCTCAGTTTTATATATATAGATAATATAGGATGTCGCCAGGTTTTTCCGCGGGCATTAGCGGTGCAAGTGCAACAATAGAAAGAAAATCGTAATATAAATATGATTGTAATGAAAGGATAACCTTAAATGATACCCAAACCACATTTAAAAGATCCCATTCCGTCACGAATGACCATGATATCTGTGCCTAGAAATGTATTGACGAGTATTGACGTACATGTACGTCAATACTCATCTTTTTCCATTTATCTGAGGGTTCTAAACCCCATTATCAGGCTAAAATTTCTTTAGTCAAAAATACGGTGAAAGCTATTCTATTTTCTAATTTCAAACCTGCTCACTGTTTCAAAAACATACTTACTTATATATATATATATATATATATATATATATATATATATATATATATATATATATAATAATAATAATAATAATAATAACTAGGAATTGATCAACATATATATAAATAAATATAAACATGAAAAATCACAGGAGATAATTTTTACAAGCGTGTAACCACGCATGGCTAGTAGGTAACAAATAAATAAAGTTAACTAGAACTTCAAAAATATATACCTTTTAATGATTAATCTTCCCTGTATATATTTCATTAAAGAAATATATTTCACCAATTAATCAGATGGTAAGTCACGGAAAGTGGATATTATTGGATTGTCAACAAGGAAGAACAATATCAAGCGATCCATGTTTACACTTCGAGTCAAAATCTTAAACTGGCCGCTACCACGTGTTGATATTACACATCACATCGGCTTCGTTTCAGTGGCGTGAATAGGTATTCGACAACTAGAAATAGCAGTCAATTCCCTTCAACAGAGTTAGCTCTACAATTAAGGAGCAGTATTTATATATCTATATCCAAAATTAAGATAGATTAAAAGAATTCAATCAGAATATATATATATATATATATATATATATATGTGTGTGTGTGTGAGTCAGGGGCGAAGGGTCCGTGCATGCGTTAGAGAATCTTGAGTTGATCAATTGCGTCGGTTGAAGCAAGCAGAATTTTGGCTGCTTACTAAAACGTATAGGGACAAAAAAAGATAACACACACTCATACACATACACACGAACACACGATAGCTTTGGGGCAAGCAGAATTTTGACTTCTTACTAAATCGTAGACACATAAAAGATAACACACACACACACATACACACAAACACACGACAGCTTTGGGGCAAGCAGAATTTTGACTGCTTACTAAATCGTAGACACATAAAAAGATAATACACACACACATACACACACATACACACAAACACACGACAGCTTTGGGGCAAGCAGAATTTTGACTGCTTACTAAATCGTAGACACATAAAAAGATAACACACACATACACACAAACACACGACAGCTTTGGGGCAAGCAGAATTTTGACTGCTTACTAAATCGTAGACACATAAAAAGATAACACACACACACACACTAGATAACACTACATGCGGCTTTGACCGGGAGGGTCATTTAGAAGGAATTGGCGGGGGTAAGGCTGCACAGCCCACTTTCCGCCATGGCGATTGGACTGCATGCTCTGCTTTCCAGGTTACCCTTCGCCACTCGTGTGTGTGTGTGTGTGGATGGTTGTATATATATATAATATAAATGTAATCCAATGCTATTATTTAAAAAATGTTTGCTACCATTAACCAATTCGATTTAAGTGAGCATGTACAGAAAACCTCTAAATAACAGTAACGAGTTTTTATAAGGTTGTGCTCATAAATGAAACGTTTCTACTTCGATCTGCAGCACATAAACTGACATTAATGAAATGAAATGATACATTAGAACTATGAATAACGGTGCGAAATATTTCAGACAGAATTTTTATTATTGATTGCAAATTTGTTATAGTCTATTTTTATTATGGCAAATACTCTTCGAACAAATTTCTCTTTAGTTCGATTTGGATTTGGTGATGTGAATATAAATCGGTGGTCATTTTTATTATTAGTTTGAAGCGAACCGAAATATAAACTTGGTGTTCAAACACGATCATGTTTTGATAACTTCACTCTTAAATATTTTTTGGTTTTTAAATAACAATGTTATGACAATCAGTAGTAACTCTATTCCTTTATGAGCTTAAATGTTTTTCGCGCTGTTATGTAGCTTGCGTTAGTAATGTTAACGACTTTTTTAAGTTATTCAGGTTCATTTTTCTCATATACGAAATTCGGAGGACAGTTTTTATGATCTCAATGTAATAATGATGATGGCCAATCATTGCGGTAGAAAGTCAAACTTGCTACCTATATTCTCTAGTGCAACGATTCTGTTTTGCTTAACGTGTAGATAATAGCTTGTTAATAAGCAATGAATGGTGTAGAAGTGGAGAAAATAGCTGAATGCACTCGAAATACAAAGCCATGTTTTGCGGGGTAGGAATTTTGTTTAATCATCCATTGCGGGGTAGGAATTTTGTTTAATCATCCATTAGAATTAAGCTTAGACTTCAATAAAATATTTACAACATAAAATCTTGACCACAATAAAAAGGATTTTATAAAAATGATTATTGACACTACAAATACTTCTATTTTCTATAGAATGTTATGTTATATAAACTAGAAATCTCATAAATGCTAAACTAACAAATGTTAGGCTTAGTAACAAACGAATTACAAATAGTATCGACTCTATGAAGTACAGAATGAAAATTGGAGGAAAATGTATTTTAACGTACTTAAGCTTTTCCTGTAGGTAATTGTAAGTCATAAGTTGCCCCTGAAGTGGGAATACAAATGGAATAAAACAGGTTTCGCGTAAATCGGAGCACAGGTTCCTGAGATATGGGGTTTTTCCGGGTACCTTCATAAACAAAGAGAGAGAGAGATAGAGAGGAAGAGATAGTAGTTGTTACAGAGTAGATTGAAAGAGAGACATAGAGAGAGAGAGAGGAGACAGAGAAGGAGAACGGAAGAGAACTGGTGGTGTTGTTGTGTATATATATATGAGTATGTGTATATATATATGTGTGTCTACGACCAGTGCATATAGATCACAGACACCCACATATATATATATATATATACACACACACACACACATACATATATATGTATACACACACACATTTATATATATACATACACACATATATATATGGACCTTTCAGTTTCATTTCACATTATATACATGTCTGTGTATATTTTTGTTATTTAAAAATCATTTTTAAGGGAACATGGTTTTTTTTTAATATTTTTAAGTGAACGTGACCCAACGGGCCACGGGTGGTCTAGTGTATTACTAAAACTCTGTGATTACTAGCTTGTTTGTCTGTAATTTAATACAGCCAAAAGGGCGCTTAATGGGAAAATACTTTGAGAGAAAGTTGACTCTGAAATGGGAATACAAATGGAACAGAACAAGTTTCGAGTAAATCGGAGCACGCGTTCCCGAGATATGGGGTTTTTCCGGGTACCTTCATAAACAGAAAGAGAACGAGAAAGATAGAGAAATATGAGAAGACGGAGGAGACTGGAAGAGAGAGATAGCTGGTGGTGGTGTTGTGTATATACATATATATATATATGAGTGTGTGTGTATATGTGTGTGTGTCTATGACTAGTGTATATAGATCACAGATACCCACATATGTATATATATACACACAGATGCATATATATATGTATACACACACACACATACGTATATATATATATATATATATATATATATATATATATATACAAGAAAGTACGTCCATAGAATCATTTGATAAAATATATACATTATTTCCTCTCCCAATCAGCATAATCAACCACACAAAAAAAAAACAATTAAACCAGGCTATAAGATAAAAAGGCACCTATGAAGAAATAATAGATAAATAAACGACAGCTATCTATCCGTGATCAACAGCTATAGAATATTTACCCAGCATTTCTAATAGCACGTGGAAATCGATTAAATATATCGTCAACCATACATAGGTATAAAATCAAAGTTAGAAGAAAAAAAGTATATAAGCATACCAAAATTATGTTTTTACCCCATGAGGTTTCATTCGCTTTTTGGAAATATCCGATCGAGGATAAATTCACGAGTTTCGAAATCATCAGGAAACAAACTCACTTGGACGAAGATTTTTCTTAAATGATCCCCGCCAGAAACGAATTCAAAATGGCTAAGAACTGTGACGTGGCAGTGGTCAAGTCAGAAAGAATGTCAGAAAGAATATATATATACATTTATATATATATACATATACACACATATATATATGGGCCTTCCAGTTTCATTTCACATCATAATCATGTCTGTGTATATTTTAATCATTTAAAAATAATTTTTAAGTACACGTGATTTTTTTAAAATATTTTGAAGTGAACGTGACCCAACGGGTCACGGTGGTCTAGTATAGAACAAAATCGAAGACAATCCAAATATTTACCACAATGTAACAAATTTGAGTTTCAACAAACTTAACAATGAAACGAAATCGTTAGCATGATGAAACAATGTTATGAAGATCTATAAATGTATACATCAAAATACATATAATGGCATTTATAAGACGTGCAGATTTCACTGGTTCTTCTAGCAAAGTATTAATGTATGATCTGAAAGCCATTTCCTCCTATCGCCCGGATTAACCAAGATCTAATGGAATGTCTGCTGCCAAGAACAGAACATACAGTTCTTCAAACTGAGAACAACGTTATCAAATGTTTAAGTCTGTGTGTAAGGACGATGAATTGACAGAGTTGTTGAAGCGTCCGTAAAATGTTTAGCAGTATTTGTCCACGCACTTTATGTTCCCACCGAGGTCAACTTTGCCTTTAGGGGTCGATAAAATAAAGTACCAGTAAAGTACTCGGGTCGACCTAATCGACTTTCCCCTCAGCCAAAAGTCATGGCCATATGCATAAACCAGAAGCAGTATTTGTTCAGGCACTTTACTTTCTGAGTTCAAATCCCTCCGAAATCAACTTTGCCTTTCATCCTTTCGAAGTCAATAAAATAAATTATCAGTAAAGTACTGGGATTGGTATAATCAACTTTTTCCTCCCCACAAATTGTTGGACTTATGCCTAAATTAGAAATCATTATTATGTGTGTGCGTGTTTTTTTACGTTTTTCATTCAATACTTAACTTACTTTCAAGAGTTGAACTTTTATTCAAGTATCATAATACTTCAACCAAGAAATGTCTGAGAAGGGCTCAAACTCTGCCACTTCACTTCAGACTTACTAATAATGAAGAAACAAATCTAACAAAGATGTAAAACTGTTCACATTAATGAAATACTTGTTCTTTTTCTACTTGAAATCTGGAGAATTAAAACGAACGTGTTCGTTTCTAAAGAGTGTCTATTAAACGTTAGTTACTTAGAGGTTCAAATAAATAGCTTTTCACTAAAGTACCTTCTGTAGGTAGGAAAATAGCCAAGGATTCTGAAAAGACTTTTTCATTTGTTTTTCTAGCTGAATATATCTGGTATACAGCTATATATCTTGTTGATTACATGTCGTTGTTTTCGGATATTTGAAAATAAATATAGGAAATATTAGATTAAATAAGTAGGACATTGACTGCACCAAATTAATTACATAAATTGTAAAGCAAATTAATCGCATTCATTCACTTTATTATATCCCGCATTGTTCGTTCAAGTTTCAAAGCTAAAATTACAATAATATTGTTAGTCTATAGTATATACTTCAAATTCTTGCATGTACTATAGTTATAAGAAAATAGAATCAAAACGGGGAACTATTAAAAGTATTAATCTAGCAGCCCAGTTACTGCGGATATTTCAGTGAAAGAACAAAGACAATAAACTACAATAATTAATGTTATTGTATGTACATTAATATGATTCTTGGAAAACGATGCCGGAGATGATGTCGGTTGATTGGGTATTGAACTGAAGGCGCTAAAAGTATCAGTAGCATACTTTAACTCTACACGTCCCGGGATATTGGAATGGTAGAGGCAATAGACATATTTCCTTTCCAGACGATATACCTTTCCGTTGCCTAATGCAGCTAAGGATTAAGTCCTACGAGCCCTTGGGGAAAAGTTATATATATTTAGATGTACAAATACGTGCGTAGCTATGTAGTTATATATATATAAGTAGCTTTGTATGTACGAACATATGTATGTATGTATGTATGTATGTATGTATGTTATGTCAGGTCACCAGTTGGTGCTACTGGTAACATGTATCCCAGTACAACCTGTCCCAAGGTTTCTTGGTGAGGAGGGTGACTTTGGACATCCTGCAGGACTAAAAACAAAACCTGTCAAAGGGCAAAGGAGCTCTTAAGAGTCAATGGCCATCCAAAATCACCGGGAGAGATGACCCCTTAGCCTTTGTCAAGGCAGAATTCTAGAAGGAAAACTCTGATATATCACCTGCAACCCTGATGGTATCCAATGATGTTGACTTGTTCTTCTTTTTGGTAAATATCATCTTGGTTAAGAGAGTGGGACTGGCTTTGTGCAATGCCTTTGCTCACTATAAAAGCTTCACGACACAAGCATTGCTTTATATCTGGAGATCTCTCTGCACTTGTCGTCACATGGTACCATGGGCCCAGCACTATGTGTCAATAATTGTCACAAGTGT
Organism: Eledone cirrhosa; assembly: GCA_964016885.1. Classification (NCBI taxonomy): domain Eukaryota; kingdom Metazoa; phylum Mollusca; class Cephalopoda; order Octopoda; family Eledonidae; genus Eledone; species Eledone cirrhosa. The sequence continues at coordinate 354,079,437 of OZ024741.1, forward strand.
AGTGTTTGTACCAGAGTTTTCAAGTCGCTGGCTGGACTAAAAAGTCACACTCGTTCAGCGCATCGGTAGGGGTTCTCCTACATGGATATAAAGTAGTGGCCGTACTCGAAAACGAGTTGGCAGCCACCATGTATGTACGTATGTATGTCACTCTGATATAAAACCTGCGTCTTGGTTTCCATCCAATGGTGTAGACCAGTTCTTCTTTTGGGGCAAATGCATTCGATGTTCAGAGAGTGGGATTGGTCCCATGCAAAACCTTTCCTCGCTTAAAAAGGTTTCAAGCACAGGAATCGCTTGATATGTGGCATTAGCAGGACTAAAAAGCCACGTCCGCGATGCTCTTGCTTAAGTATCAAGCTATGGCATTACTCAAAATCGAGTTGCAGCCATCATCATCATGTATGTATGTATGTGTTTATGTATGTATGTATATATGTGAGCGTAAAGGTACGTGGTTTACCGTTTAGTGAGTTCGACTTGCGGTCGTAAGATCGTAAGTTCGATTTCAGACGATTGAGTCCTTGAGCAAGACACTTATTTCACTTTGAAGGCAAAAATGAGTGCGCACGTCGGGGAAATGCTCGGGCATTCTCACGTGAATTTAACGAACAGGCTGTTTCGTTGATCGAATCGGCTGGAACACTCGTCGGCGGAACCGACAGAACTCCATTAAGCAAATACACATATACTCATATGTATCCGTAACTCCTAATGGAATCGTAGGGGCACCGTAGTAACATACGGCGTTTCTTGAGCATTTTAAACTTGACGGAACCCATCCCCTCTCCCGGTCTAAACACACCCGATTTCTTCAAGAGAAAATAAGAAGAGAGCGTAAGTGTAAAAGAGATATACAAGAAGAATCGACTCCAGTATTGGACTGGTACGTTTTTATATCGATTCGAAAGGATGAAAGGCAAAGCTGAATTCGGCGGGATTTGAATTCGGAACGCAAAGTGATGGAACGAATACCGCAAAGCATTTTACTCGACTTTCTGACGACTCGTGTACATGTATGCATGTATGTACGTATGTATTTATGCATGTATGTATATATGTATGTATGTATGTGTGTATGTATGTATGTGTGTGTGTATGTATTATTCTGTGTAAATAACAAAACTTCGATGAAAAACACTGAATAAATGTATAGACGACAGTTCTTCTTTGTTTCTTTTTCAAAAGAATTGGAAGTACTCTGAATATTAATGGCAGAGACGGATCGTTCGAATATGCCAGAATCAATAGAATGTTCTTTGAATGAAACAAACAACGCTGAGCAGAGCAAGCTTGGTAGTTTGACCTTGTATTGAGTTGGGAGTAAAAAGTAACAAAATACCAACGCTATCTACTTGATAAGTGGCCAGGACGAAAGGTTCAATAACATAATGAAGTGTAAGTTGGAATATATTTCTAGAGAAAAAGAATGTTTGTAATGGTGTACATGTGTGTATCTGTGTGGAGGACGTGCGGTTGTTTGAACCAACCTATAGATAGATTAAATATATAAACGTATGTATGTTGAACGAACGTGCACATATATAGATACAAATATACATGGATATATAAAAATCAATACATGAGGTATATATATATATATATATATATATATATATATATATATATATATATATATATATATATATATATATAATTATATAATTACACATATATATATATTATATATATATATATTGGTAAACGGAATAGAAAAGGCTGACAAATTGTTCACAGTGAAAAATAGTTTAATTAGGAATAAGTGAGAATTAGTAATAGTATTGGTTAGTATTGAGTTTTGGTTTTTACCGGTTGCGCATTTCTAATGCTTTTCAAAAATAATTTTGAGATAGAGCGTCCGTGATGTTTGCTCAGATCAGAGCAAACATCACGGACGCTCTATCTCAAAATTATTTTTGAAAAGCATTAGAAATGCGCAACCGGTAAAAACCAAAACTCAATACTAACCAATACTATTACTAATTCTCACTTATTCCTAATTAAACTATTTTTCCCTGTGAACAATTTGTCAGCATTTTCTATTCCGTTTACCAATATATCATAACTTGTGTGTTACACCTCTATTCTTTTAAATATATATATATATATATATATATATATATATATATATATATATATATATATATATATATATATATATATATATATATATATATATATATATATATATATGGGGGAGGTTATAGTTCACTTGAAGCATTGTGTAATGAGGTATAAACGTTTGAATATGTATAATAAAGCCAAAACAATGCAGGTATGGACATAGAAAAAAGAATGCAATTGCAAAAGATATTGTTGACAATTCGTCTTTTACCTTAGATTTATTTTAAACGTCCTTAATTTTCGAGATAATATCTCTTCTTCAGAGGGAAATAAAGGTTTCAAACCAGCGTTCTAAATATCTTGCCAAGCCATGTTGACAGGAAATAGTATAGAGTATCTGTTCAAAGAGTTAAAATTAGGTGGATAAAGAGTAGTCTCCCTTTAAAAGGGGTTTGTTTAGGGTTTTTTTTTTATTTTTATATACATGCCTGTTTAAGTGTGTGGGAGAATGCATGAAGGTGTAAGTATGTGAGTGTGTGTGTGTGTGAGTGTGAGAAGATAAGTCTATTCGAAAATGTGGGGGATAGGTGTTATCTGGTGTTAGAACTGATTTTGTGTGTGTATGTGTGAGAGAGAATAAGTGGAGGTGTAAGCGTGTGTGTGTGTGTGTGTGTATGGGTGTTATGGTTTCCGGGGAAGTTCATTGGCCTGTTAAAGATTTTTGTTGGAGAGCAGGATTGTTCCTAAAACAACAATGATTGGGAGATTTTTGTGATAGGCTATGATGTAGTTATAGGAAGGATGGCAATGGATTATTCCCCTTTCTAGGACGGGTCAAACAAAGCCTGCTGGCCATCACCTACATGAACCAGCTAGAATGCCGAGCCCTCAACACCTGCCATTCCCATGCCTTCTTCACCCGATATGTAGATGACATACTCATCCTCACATCATCCCGTGAGGAGGCAGATAAAATATACACAACATTCTCCAGCATGGACGCCAGTATAAAGTTCAGCATGGAACACCCCGATGACCGCGGATCCCTATCCCTACTGGACTTCCAACTCAGGGTAACAGAGGAAGGCAACATCCACACCTGCTTCTAAAAAAAAGCCGCCAGCAGGGACCTGTTCGTACATTTCAGATCGGCCCTCCCACTCGGTGCCAAGTTCGGATACATAAGGAACGAACTGGCACGTATCCGGAACAAATGCACCGACGCTAGAGACCGAGACACACACACCACACATTTCCTGGAAGTACTCAAACTGAACGGATACACGACATCCACCACAAACCGTGCCAGAAAGAACAGAGGACACCACACCCGAGGCACTAACACTTGCTTCCTGAAGCTCCCACACTTCAGTGAAGAAACAACAACAGCCATCCGCAGAGCCATCAGACGAGAAGGACTAGATATCCAACTGGCCCACTCAGGTCCTTCTCTGCGCTGACAGCTAGCCAAAAGACACTCCACCAGACATGACAACTGCTGCAGACTAGCCAACTGCCCCATCAACGACACAGACCTATGCCACCAGGCTTACGTCGTATACAGACTAGAGTGTGACAAATGCAACAACTTCTACGTAGGTAGCACCACCAGACCACTCCACATAAGAATAAAAGAACACCTCAATACTAACGCTTCCTCATTTAAGAAACACCTAGTTAAATGCAAAAACACCGACAAAACCATAACAGTTAGGATAGAAACTAAGGAAAGAAACCTCGGCAATCTTAGAATTAAGGAAGCACTAATTATAGATAAAACACAACCACCAGTCAATAATAGACTAGAACTCAACACCCAATTTATAACCTGATAGGGCTTCTAGCCCCATATTTACACACCCCATACACACACGCGCACGCACACACACACACGCTTACACCTCCACTTATTCTCTCTCACACATACACACACAAAACCAGTTCTAACACCAGATAACACCTATCCCCCACATTTACGAATAGACTTATCTTCTCACACTCACACACACACACTCACATACTTACACCTTCATGCATTCTCCCACACACTTAAACAGGCATGTATATAAAAACTTTAAAAAAACCTAAACAAACCCCTTTTAAAGGGAGACTACTCTTTATCCACCTAATTTTAACTCTTTGACATTAGAGATAGAACAGATACTCTATACTATTTCCTGTCAGCATGGCTTGGCAAGATATTTAGAACGCTGGTTTGAGACCTTTATTTCCCTCTGAAGAAGAGATATTATCTCGAAAATTAAGGGCGTTTAAAATAAATCTAAGGTAAAAGACGAATTGTCAACAATATCTTTTGCAATTGCATTCTTTTTTCTATGTCCATACCTGCATTGTTTTGGCTTTATTATACATATTCAAACGTTTATATATATATATATATATATATATATATATATATATATATATATATATATATATATATATATATATATATATATATATATATATATGTATATATATATGTATATATGTATGTATATATATATATATATATATATGTATATATATATGTATATATGTATGTATATATATATATATGTATATATATATGTATATTTATATATATATAAGTATATACATATATATATATATATATATATATATAAGTATATATATATATATATATATATATATATATATATATATATATATATATATATATATATATATATATATATATAGTATTAATTATACTATTTATGGTTATGTAAATACAAAAACCTTTTGCAGTTATATATATTTTTTATACAAACCCTAAATAGTGGTGGGCAGTAATATATTACTACCTTATTACCAGTAAGTTAAGTAGCTCAATGTAAAAACATCAGATGATTTACAGAGCAGTTATATGAAATATAAGAATCAAAGAACTGTTCAAAACATTTTTGTGCTTACAACTGTTTCCTCCAAACCGAGGTTTGGATTCTTCGGAGCAATTTATTAATGAATGGACAGTTATATGACCTCCTTTTCACCCAAGAGACATACAGATACATATGCAAATATTGTGGGTCAACATTCATT
>OZ024741.1:354094545-354114545 GCA_964016885.1 Eledone cirrhosa
CGAGAAGAAAAAAAAAATAAAATAAATAAATAAATAAAATAAAATAAAATAAAATAATAATAATAATAATAATAATAATAATAATAATAATAATAATAATAATAATAATAATAATAATAATAATAATAATAATAATAATGGGAAGAAGACGCACGAGGTGACGGAGGTCATGAAATCGTTCCCGTAAGTTTTGAATTTTTAACATATTTAAATCATTTGTGAAATAACAACTCTTAGTACAAATGCTACGTAAAGCACCCGGCTTGAGCCCCAAAAAATTGAATTTTTAACATATTTAAATCATTTGTGAAATAACAACTCTTAGTACAAATGCTACGTAAAGCACCCGGCTTGAGCCCCAAAAAATTCGGACCCAAAATATATTGTTATAAGGCTCAAATATTCAAATATTCAACTTTGTATTGTACACTGTATATCCAAAAAAGAAAATGGCTATAAATGGAAGAAGAACCCCCCCCCCCCCCTCCTCTCCTCTGGCTACACTATATAGGACAGCCAAATTCACCAACACCAGAAACTAGATACACCACCCACCCCATCATCTGTGTACACTAAACACAACAGCCAGATAACGACATTTTCACCTTCACCGCCACCGCTCACTACGGCCATCATTACCACCACTATCCCATCACCGCCGCCACCACCCCTTGACTCCTTCACTACTGCCACCGCTACAGCACCATCACTACAGTAATACGGTCACATCACCGCCACCACTGCCTCGGTATCAACATCACCACCACCACTGTCTCAGTATCGCTACCGCCGCCAGTCTCCCACTTCCCCCTGCTGGCTGCTACTTCCACATTATAGAATTCCTACTACTAACAAAGAGGAAGACATCAAAATATATAGATAGACTCAAAAGAAAAAAGAAAAAACAAACAACAAAACCAAAGCAGCACAGCAACAACAGCAAAAACGAGAAAAACAAACAGAGAAAAACAAAAACAAAAAAAGAAACCCCCAAAACGTAAAGAAAATAAGAATGAAGAGAGAAGCAGGCGGACGGACAGAGAAGAGGGGGGAAAAAGTAAAACTTAAAAAACAAAAACTAAGTCAGACATTCGAACACTACATTACAATGAAACTTATGCTTATTCATTTTTGGGGCCCTTTCTGCCTGTGTGTTTGTTTGTTTATGTGTGTTCGTATACAGCGTGGTGATAATGCCACACAAGGGCCAAGTGGGATGGCGGATCCACAGATGGCTATGTAACTATACATTCGCCAATCCTCGATAAGAGTGTTTAAATATCGAACATAAACAGTTCGAATAACGGTGAAATGGAGACTAGAACGTCATGTGACAGACTCTCACCCAACAGGTGCCCCCTGGCTCAGCAGCAGGAACCTGACTGTCAACCAAATACTGCTGATGTTGGAGGAAGAAGAAGAAGGAAAGGGGCCAGAACCAACTGGACGAAAGAATTGAATAGAACTGTTATGCAATGCTACCTGAAAAGTAACCCCAAGGAGAGGGGCTACAGGAGACGGATGCATAACATCTGGAACGAGATTGGTTTATTTAAATTAGATGAACAAAAATTGGCCGGGCAGGCTCGGGTAATAAGAACTAATGGGTGGATAAGCGAGCTGGAACTGGAGGAACTGAGCAGAGAGAATGGCTTGGAGATGGCGGGTGTAGTATGCCAGACAAGCGAGCCAGTGGGAAATGAAGGTGAAGAGGTCCTGAGAACGGAGGAACCACCCGAAGCAGACAATGATCTGAATACTGAGATAAATAATACCTGGAACAGAGATACGGCCACTGAGGAGATGAATGCTGACGGGCTAGGACAAGATTCGGTTGACATCCTAAATTTAGTGGTAGATGAATTGAACAATGATAGTGGGAGACCTATGAACCTAAGATTTGTAGACAGGAAAAAGTTAAAAGAAACAACAGCTAAGGTAAACAAAGTCATCCCATACCTTGAGGCGAGGAGCCTTCACCAGTGCAACAATATCCTCAAAGCAACAGCAAATACGGTGAGGAAACTACTTGGTATAAAAGCGAGAGGAAACAACAGACAAGAAAGAGCAGAGCCGTGGTGGAAGAAGCGACTGAGTGGGCAAATCGGGGAAATGAGGAATGACATAGGAAAGCTTGAGTCACTACTGAATGGGACACTGAAAAACATAGGCACTAAAAATAGACTGGAAATAAAATACAAAACTAGGAGTAAAAAGCTAAATATTATCATAGAGGAATTGAAGCAACGCATTGTAGCAAAGAGTGCAAAAATCAGGCGATACGAGAACAGAGTCAGTCAGTATAAACAGAACCGCATGTTCGACAACAACCAGAAGATGCTGTTTGGACAGCTTGAGGGGAAAGAAAGAGGCAACGACTTGATCCCTGGAGCGGAACAAACTAAAACATTCTGGAGAGGAATATGGGAGCAGGATGTTAGACACAATGCCCAGGCAGGGTGGATTGAGACAGTACAGAGGGAGATCGGTGAGCAGGCACAACAACAAACTGATTTGAGTATCACAGTTGAAACTCTTAAGGGGCAAGCCAAAAAACTAACCAACTGGAAATCACCAGGCCCAGATGGTGTGCAGGGGTATTGGATTAAACATTTAACATCCCTCCACCCGAAGCTGACGGCCATGTTCAATGACTGCTTGGTGTCGGGTGAGGTGCCAGAGTGGTTGACAAAAGGTACCACAGTTCTGATAATGAAAGACCGAATCAAGGGTAATGATGTTACCAACTATAGACCTATCACATGTCTGTCCGTAATGTGGAAACTGTTGACGAGCATTGTGTCTGAGGAAATCTACCATCACCTCCACACAAACAACTTGTTACCGGACGAACAGAAAGGATGCCGAAAGAAGTCACGTGGTACAAAGGACCAGTTACTTATTGATAAGATGGTAATGGGGAATTGCAGGAGGAGACACACTGATCTTGCCATGGGATGGATAGACTACAGAAAGGCATTTGACATGGTGCCTCATTCCTGGATCACCAAAAGCCTGGAGATCTTCAGGGTGGCGGATAACATCAGACAGTTGCTAGGCAGGAGTATGGGGTCCTGGGAGACAGAGTTGACATCAACTGGAGTATCCTTGGGAAGCGTGAAGATCAAGAGAGGTATCTTCCAGGGAGATAGCCTGTCCCCTCTGTTGTTTGTCCTTGCCCTGATGCCCTTGACCATTATGCTGCGAAAAGTGAGAGCAGGATACAAGTTGGGAAGGGGAGAGCTTACCATCAATCACCTCCTCTTCATGGACGATCTTAAGCTCTTCGGGAAAAGTGAGAAGGAGTTGGATGTGCTTGTTGACACTGTCCGTATTTTCAGCAGTGATATATGTATGCAGTTTGGTATTGGTAAATGTGGAGTCATTGTGATGAAGAGGGGTAGGTTGAGCAGAAGTAACGGGATCCAGATACCAACAGGTGAGATGATAAAGAAAATTGACTCTGAGGAAGGATACAAGTATTTGGGCGTTCTGGAGGCTGATGGCATAAAGAACAAAAAAATGAAGGAATTGTTAAGAACTGAATACATTCGGAGAGTAAGGAGCGTATTGAAGTCACATCTGAACAGCAGAAATGCCATAAGCGCAGTAAATTCCCGAGCTGTGTCTATTATTAGGTACAGTGCGGGAATTCTGAGATGGAATGTTGCTGAACAAAAAGAAATGGATAGGAAGACTAGGAAGCTATTGACTATCTACAACATGTTCCACAAGAGGAGTGATGTCGATAGACTCTACCTAAGGAGATCTGAGGGTGGAAGAGGTCTTATCAGCATAGAGGACTGTGTTCAGATGGAGAAAAACAACCTATACAAATACTTGACCTATAGTAAGGAGCCAATGCTCAGAACTGTACTGAAGGAGGGGACAGTAGGCCAGGGGATGTCCAAGGAGGAAATAACATCAAGGAGGAAGAGCAGCCTTAAGGGAAAATCCCTTCATAGTACCTTCTTTGAGAAAACTGAATTTAGAGATCCACAGACATGGAACTGGTTGAGAAGAGGAGACCTCAAAAAGGCTACAGAAGGAATGCTAATGGCTGCGCAGGAGCAGGCCCTCAAAACGAAGTGGTTGAAGCACCATATCTACAAGGAGGAGGCTAGCCCACTGTGCAGGATCTGTGGAGAGAGAGAGGAGACTGTGGCTCACATTGTGTCCGAGTGTAAACACCTAGCCCAGACCCACTATAAGGGCTGGAGACACGATGTGATGGGCAGGGTGATCCACTGGCACCTGTGCAAAGTAAACAATCTACCACATTCTGAGAAATGGTATGAGCATAGGCCAGAGGCGGTGATGGAGAACAATCAGGTGAAGGTGCTGTGGGATTTTAGGATACAGACGGACAAAAAACTGGAACACAATAGACCTGACCTGGTGGTTGTGGACAAAGAAAAAAGATCGTGCCTGATTGTGGATGTGGCCTGCCCGTTCGACACGAGAGTGCAAGAGAAGGAGAGGGAGAAAATTAACCGATACCGGGACCTAAAGTGGGAGGTGAAAAGGATTTGGAACTGCCATGAAGTCAAAGTGATCCCGATTGTCATAGGCGCACTGGGGACTATCTCTAAAAGTTTCCAGGGATGGTTAAAGAAAATCGGCCCCTTCACGCTTTTTGGAACGCTTCAAAAGGCATGCTTGCTTGGAACAGCAAGAACCCTCCGATACGTCCTGAATATCTGAGGCTGCAGGTAGTGGCTTGATATTCAATCCAACGGACTTTCCAGTTAACCAACATCAATGACTGAGATTCAAGGAATAACAATAACAATAATAATAATAATAATAATAAATAAATAAAAAAAATAAAAAATTTAAAAAAATTAAAAAAAGAAATATATATATACATACATATATACATACACACATACATACACATACACACACACATATACACACACACATACATTAATAACAATAATAATAATAATAATAATAATAATAATAATAATAATAATAATAATTGTTGACGAGCATTGTGTCTGAGGAAATCTACCATCACCTCCACACAAACAACTTGTTGCCGGACGAACAGAACAGAAAGGATGCCGAAAGAAGTCACGTGGTACAAAGGACCAGTTGCTTATTGATAAGATGGTAATGGGGAATTGCAGGAGGAGACACACTGATCTTGCCATGGGATGGATAGACTACAGAAAGGCATTTGACATGGTGCCTCATTCCTGGATCACCAAAAGCCTGGAGATCTTCAGGGTGGCAGATAACATCAGACAGTTGCTGGGCAGGAGTATGGGGTCCTGGGAGACAGAGTTGACATCAACTGGAGTATCCTTGGGAAGCGGGAAGATCAAGAGAGGTATCTTCCAGGGAGATAGCCTGTCCCCTCTGTTGTTTGTCCTTGCCCTGATGCCCTTGACCATTATGCTGCGAAAAGTGAGAGCAGGATACAAGTTGGGAAGGGGAGAGCTTACCATCAATCACCTCCTCTTCATGGACGATCTTAAGCTCTTCGGGAAAAGTGAGAAGGAGTTGGATGTGCTTGTTGACACTGTCCGTATTTTCAGCAGTGATATATGTATGCAGTTTGGTATTGGTAAATGTGGAGTCATTGTGATGAAGAGGGGTAGGTTGAGCAGAAGTAACGGGATCCAGATACCAACAGGTGAGATGATAAAGAAAATTGACTCTGAGGAAGGATACAAGTATTTGGGCGTTCTGGAGGCTGATGGCATAAAGAACAAAAAAATGAAGGAATTGTTAAGAACTGAATACATTCGGAGAGTAAGGAGCGTATTGAAGTCACATCTGAACAGCAGAAATGCCATAAGCGCAGTAAATTCCCGAGCTGTGTCTATTATTAGGTACAGTGCGGGAATTCTGAGATGGAATGTTGCTGAACAAAAAGAAATGGATAGGAAGACTAGGAAGCTATTGACTATCTACAACATGTTCCACAAGAGGAGTGATGTCGATAGACTCTACCTAAGGAGATCTGAGGGTGGAAGAGGTCTTATCAGCATAGAGGACTGTGTTCAGATGGAGAAAAACAACCTATACAAATACTTGACCTATAGTAAGGAGCCAATGCTCAGAACTGTACTGAAGGAGGGGACAGTAGGCCAGGGGATGTCCAAGGAGGAAATAACATCAAGGAGGAAGAGCAGCCTTAAGGGAAAATCCCTTCATAGTACCTTCTTTGAGAAAACTGAATTTAGAGATCCACAGACATGGAACTGGTTGAGAAGAGGAGACCTCAAAAAGGCTACAGAAGGAATGCTAATGGCTGCGCAGGAGCAGGCCCTCAAAACGAAGTGGTTGAAGCACCATATCTACAAGGAGGAGGCTAGCCCACTGTGCAGGATCTGTGGAGAGAGAGAGGAGACTGTGGCTCACATTGTGTCCGAGTGTAAACACCTAGCCCAGACCCACTATAAGGGCTGGAGACACGATGTGATGGGCAGGGTGATCCACTGGCACCTGTGCAAAGTAAACAATCTACCACATTCTGAGAAATGGTATGAGCATAGGCCAGAGGCGGTGATGGAGAACAATCAGGTGAAGGTGCTGTGGGATTTTAGGATACAGACGGACAAAAAACTGGAACACAATAGACCTGACCTGGTGGTTGTGGACAAAGAAAAAAGATCGTGCCTGATTGTGGATGTGGCCTGCCCGTTCGACACGAGAGTGCAAGAGAAGGAGAGGGAGAAAATTAACCGATACCAGGACCTAAAGTGGGAGGTGAAAAGGATTTGGAACTGCCATGAAGTCAAAGTGATCCCGATTGTCATAGGCGCACTGGGGACTATCTCTAAAAGTTTCCAGGGATGGTTAAAGAAAATCGGCCCCTTCACGCTTTTTGGAACGCTTCAAAAGGCATGCTTGCTTGGAACAGCAAGAACCCTCCGATACGTCCTGAATATCTGAGGCTGCAGGTAGTGGCTTGATATTCAATCCAACGGACTTTCCAGTTAACCAACATCAATGACTGAGATTCAAGGAATAACAATAACAATAATAATAATAATAATAATAAATAAATAAAAAAAATAAAAAATTTAAAAAAATTAAAAAAAGAAATATATATATACATACATATATACATACACACATACATACACATACACACACACATATACACACACACATACATTAATAACAATAATAATAATAATAATAATAATAATAATAATAATAATAATAATAATTGTTGACGAGCATTGTGTCTGAGGAAATCTACCATCACCTCCACACAAACAACTTGTTGCCGGACGAACAGAACAGAAAGGATGCCGAAAGAAGTCACGTGGTACAAAGGACCAGTTGCTTATTGATAAGATGGTAATGGGGAATTGCAGGAGGAGACACACTGATCTTGCCATGGGATGGATAGACTACAGAAAGGCATTTGACATGGTGCCTCATTCCTGGATCACCAAAAGCCTGGAGATCTTCAGGGTGGCAGATAACATCAGACAGTTGCTGGGCAGGAGTATGGGGTCCTGGGAGACAGAGTTGACATCAACTGGAGTATCCTTGGGAAGCGTGAAGATCAAGAGAGGTATCTTCCAGGGAGATAGCCTGTCCCCTCTGTTGTTTGTCCTTGCCCTGATGCCCTTGACCATTATGCTGCGAAAAGTGAGAGCAGGATACAAGTTGGGAAGGGGAGAGCTTACCATCAATCACCTCCTCTTCATGGACGATCTTAAGCTCTTCGGGAAAAGTGAGAAGGAGTTGGATGTGCTTGTTGACACTGTCCGTATTTTCAGCAGTGATATATGTATGCAGTTTGGTATTGGTAAATGTGGAGTCATTGTGATGAGGAGGGGTAGGTTGAGCAGAAGTAACGGGATCCAGATACCAACAGGTGAGATGATAAAGGAAATTGACTCTGAGGAAGGATACAAGTATTTGGGCGTTCTGGAGGCTGATGGCATAAAGAACAAAAAAATGAAGGAATTGTTAAGAACTGAATACATTCGGAGAGTAAGGAGCGTATTGAAGTCACATCTGAACAGCAGAAATGCCATAAGCGCAGTAAATTCCCGAGCTGTGTCTATTATTAGGTACAGTGCGGGAATTCTGAGATGGAATGTTGCTGAACAAAAAGAAATGGATAGGAAGACTAGGAAGCTATTGACTATCTACAACATGTTCCACAAGAGGAGTGATGTCGATAGACTCTACCTAAGGAGATCTGAGGGTGGAAGAGGTCTTATCAGCATAGAGGACTGTGTTCAGATGGAGAAAAACAACCTATACAAATACGTGACCTATAGTAAGGAGCCAATGCTCAGAGCTGTACTGAAGGAGGGGACAGTAGGCCAGGGGATACCCAAGGAGGAAATAACATCAAGGAGGAAGAGCAGCCTTAAGGGAAAATCCCTTCATAGTACCTTCTTTGAGAAAACTGAATTTAGAGATCCACAGACATGGAACTGGTTGAGAAGAGGAGACCTCAAAAAGGCTACAGAAGGAATGCTAATGGCTGCGCAGGAGCAGGCCCTCAAAACGAAGTGGTTGAAGCACCATATCTACAAGGAGGAGGCTAGCCCACTGTGCAGGATCTGTGGAGAGAGAGAGGAGACTGTGGCTCACATTGTGTCCGAGTGTAAACACCTAGCCCAGACCCACTATAAGGGCTGGAGACACGATGTGATGGGCAGGGTGATCCACTGGCACCTGTGCAAAGTAAACAATCTACCACATTCTGAGAAATGGTATGAGCATAGGCCAGAGGCGGTGATGGAGAACAGTCAGGTGAAGGTGCTGTGGGATTTTAGGATACAGACGGACAAAAAACTGGAACACAATAGACCTGACCTGGTGGTTGTGGACAAAGAAAAAAGATCGTGCCTGATTGTGGATGTGGCCTGCCCGTTCGACACGAGAGTGCAAGAGAAGGAGAGGGAGAAAATTAACCGATACCAGGACCTAAAGTGGGAGGTGAAAAGGATTTGGAACTGCCATGAAGTCAAAGTGATCCCGATTGTCATAGGCGCACTGGGGACTATCTTCAAAGGTTTCCAGGGATGGTTAAAGAAAATCGGCCCCTTCACGCTTTTTGGAACGCTTCGAAAGGCATGCTTGCTTGGAACGGCAAGAACCCTCCGATACGTCCTGAATATCTGAGGCTGCAGGTAGTGGCTTGATATTCAATCCAACGGACTTTCCAGTTAACCAACATCAATGACTGAGATTCAAGGAATAACAATAACAATAATAATAATAATAATAATAATAAAAGGGAAGAAGACGCACGAGGTGACGGAGGTCATGAAATCGCTCCCGTAAGTTTTGAATTTTTAACATATTTAAATCATTTGTGAAATAACAACTCTTAGTACAAATGCTACGTAAAGCACCCGGCTTGAGCCCCAAAAAATTCGGACCCAAAATATATTGTTATAAGGCTCAAATATTCAAATATTCAACTTTGTATTGTACACTGTATATCCAAAAAAAAAAAAAAAAATGGCTATAAATGGAAGAAGAAGAACCCCCCCCCCCCCCTCCTCTCCTCTGGCTACACTATATAGGACAGCTAAACTCACCAACACCAGAAACTAGATACACCACCCACCCCATCATCTGTGTACACTAAACACAACAGCATTTTCACCCTCACCGCCACCGCTCACTACGGCCATCATTACCACCACTATCCCATCACCGCCGCCACCACCCCTTGACTCCTTCACTGCTGCTGCCACCGCTACAGCACCATCACTACAGTAATACGGCTCAAATATTCAAATATTCAACTTTGTATTGTACACTGTATATCCAAAAAAAATAAAATGGCTATAAATGGAAGAAGAAGACCCCCCCCCCCTCCTCTCCTCTGGCTACACTATATAGGACAGCTAAACTCACCAACACCAGAAACTAGATACACCACCCACCCCATCATCTGTGTACACTAAACACAACAGCATTTTCACCTTCACCGCCACCGCTCACTACGGCCATCATTACCACCACTATCCCATCACCGCCGCCACCACCCCTTGACTCCTTCACTGCTGCTGCCACCGCTACAGCACCATCACTACAGTAATACGGTCGCATCACCGCCACCACTGCCTCGGTATCGACATCACCACCACCACTGTCTCAGTATCGCCAACGCCGCCAGTCTCTGCTGGCTGCCACTTCCACATTATAGAATTCCTACTACTAACAAAGAGGAAGGCATCAAAATATATAGATAGACTCAAAAGAAAAAAGAAAAAACAAACAACAAAACCAAAGCAGCACAGCAACAACAGCAAAAAAATAAAAAAAATAAAAAAAAACGAGAAAAACAAACAGAGAAAAACAAAAACAAAAAAAGAAACCCCAAAAACGTAAAGAAAATAAGAATGAAGAGAGAAGCAGGCGGACGGACAGAGAAGAGGGGGGAAAAAGTAAAACTTAAAAAACAAAAACTAAGTCAGACATTCGAATACTACATTACAATGAAACTTATGCTTATTCATTTTTGGGGCCCTTTCTGCCCGTGTGTTTGTTTGTTTATGTGTGTCCGTATACAGCGTGGTGATAATGCCACACAAGGGCCAAGTGGGATGGCGGATCCACAGATGGCTATGTAAACATACGTTCGCCAATCCTCGATAAGAGTGTTTAAATATCGAACATAAACAGTTCGAATAACGGTGAAATGGAGACTAGAACGTCATGTGGCAGACTCTCACCCAACAGGTGCCCCCTGGCTCAGCAGCAGGAACCTGACTGTCAACCAAATACTGCTGATGTTGGAGGAAGAAGAAGAAGGAAAGGGGCCAGAACCAACTGGACGAAAGAATTGAATAGAACTGTTATGCAATGCTACCTGAAAAGTAACCCCAAGGAGAGGGGCTACAGGAGACGGATGCATAACATCTGGAACGAGATTGGTTTATTTAAATTAGATGAACAAAAATTGGCCGGGCAGGCTCGGGTAATAAGAACTAATGGGTGGATAAGCGAGCTGGAACTGGAGGAACTGAGCAGAGAGAATGGCTTGGAGATGGCGGGTGTAGTATGCCAGACAAGCGAGCCGGCGGGAAATGAAGGTGAGGAGGTCCTGAGAACGGAGGAACCACCCGAAGCAGACAATGATCTAAATACTGAGATAAATAATACCTGGAACAGAGATACGGCCACTGAGGAGATGAATGCTGACGGGCTAGGACAAGATTCGGTTGACATCCTAAATTTAGTGGTAGATGAGTTGAACAATGATAGTGGGAGACCTATGAACCTAAGATTTGTAGACAGGAAAAAGTTAAAAGAAACAACAGCTAAGGTAAACAAAGTCATCCCATACCTTGAGGCGAGGAGTCTTCACCAGTGCAACAATATCCTCAAAGCAACAGCAAATACGGTGAGGAAACTACTTGGTATAAAAGCGAGAGGAAACAACAGACAAGAAAGAGCAGAGCCGTGGTGGAAGAAGCGACTGAGTGGGCAAATCGGGGAAATGAGAAATGACATAGGAAAGCTTGAGTCACTACTGAATGGGACACTAAAAAACATAATCACTAAAAATAGACTGGAAATAAAATACAAAACTAGGAGTAAAAAGCTAAATATTATCATAGAGGAATTGAAGCAACGCATTGTAGCAAAGAGTGCCAAAATCAGGCGATACGAGAACAGAGTCAGTCAGTATAAACAGAACCGCATGTTCGACAACAACCAGAAGATGCTGTTTGGACAGCTTGAGGGGAAAGAAAGAGGCAACGACTTGATCCCTGGGGCGGAACAAGCTAAAACATTCTGGAGAGGAATATGGGAGCAGGATGTTAGACACAATGCCCAGGCAGGGTGGATTGAGACAGTACAGAGGGAGATCGGTGAGCAGGCACAACAACAGACTGATTTGAGTATCACAGTTGAAACTCTTAAGGGGCAAGCCAAAAAACTAACCAACTGGAAATCACCAGGCCCAGATGGTGTGCAGGGGTATTGGATTAAACATTTAACATCCCTCCACCCGAAGCTGACGGCCATGTTCAATGACTGCTTGGTGTCGGGTGAGGTGCCAGAGTGGTTGACAAAAGGTACCACAGTTCTGATAATGAAAGACCGAATCAAGGGTAATGATGTTACCAACTATAGACCTATCACATGTCTGCCCGTAATGTGGAAACTGTTGACGAGCATTGTGTCTGAGGAAATCTACCATCACCTCCACACAAACAACTTGTTACCGGACGAACAGAAAGGATGCCGAAAGAAGTCACGTGGTACAAAGGACCAGTTGCTTATTGATAAGATGGTAATGGGGAATTGCAGGAGGAGACACACTGATCTTGCCATGGGATGGATGGACTACAGAAAGGCATTTGACATGGTGCCTCATTCCTGGATCACCAAAAGCCTGGAGATCTTCAGGGTGGCAGATAACATCAGACAGTTGCTGGGCAGGAGTATGGGGTCCTGGGAGACAGAGTTGACATCAACTGGAGTATCCTTGGGAAGCGTGAAGATCAAGAGAGGTATCTTCCAGGGAGATAGCCTGTCCCCTCTGTTGTTTGTCCTTGCCCTGATGCCATTGACCATTATGCTGCGAAAAGTGAGAGCAGGATACAAGTTGGGAAGGGGAGAGCTTACCATCAATCACCTCCTCTTCATGGACGATCTTAAGCTCTTCGGGAAAAGTGAGAAGGAGTTGGATGTGCTTGTTGACACTGTCCGTATTTTCAGCAGTGATATATGTATGCAGTTTGGTATTGGTAAATGTGGAGTCATTGTGATGAGGAGGGGTAGATTGAGCAGAAGTAACGGGATCCAGATACCAACAGGTGAGATGATAAAGGAAATTGACTCTGAGGAAGGATACAAGTATTTGGGCGTTCTGGAGGCTGATGGCATAAAGAACAAAAAAATGAAGGAATTGTTAAGAACTGAATACATTCGGAGAGTAAGGAGCGTATTGAAGTCACATCTGAACAGCAGAAATGCCATAAGCGCAGTAAATTCCCGAGCTGTGTCTATTATTAGGTACAGTGCGGGAATTCTGAGATGGAATGTTGCTGAACAAAAAGAAATGGATAGGAAGACTAGGAAGCTATTGACTATCTACAACATGTTCCACAAGAGGAGTGATGTCGATAGACTCTACCTAAGGAGATCTGAGGGTGGAAGAGGTCTTATAAACATAGAGGACTGTGTTCAGATGGAGAAAAACAATCTATACAAATACGTGACCTATAGTAAGGAGCCAATGCTCAGAGCTGTACTGAAGGAGGGGACAGTAGGCCAGGGGATATCCAAGGAGGAAATAACATCAAGGAGGAAGAGCAGCCTTAAGGGAAAATCCCTTCATAGTACCTTCTTTGAGAAAACTGAATTTAGAGATCCACAGACATGGAACTGGTTGAGAAGAGGAGACCTCAAAAAGGCTACAGAAGGAATGCTAATGGCTGCGCAGGAGCAGGCCCTCAAAACGAAGTGGTTGAAGCACCATATCTACAAGGAGGAGGCTAGCTCACTGTGCAGGATCTGTGGAGAGAGAGAGGAGACTGTGGCCCACATTGTGTCCGAGTGTAAACACCTAGCCCAGACCCACTATAAGGGCTGGAGACACGATGTGATGGGCAGGGTGATCCACTGGCACCTGTGCAAAGTAAACAATCTACCACATTCTGAGAAATGGTATGAGCATAGGCCAGAGGCGGTGATGGAGAACAGTCAGGTGAAGGTGCTGTGGGATTTTAGGATACAGACGGACAAAAAACTGGAACACAATAGACCTGACCTGGTGGTTGTGGACAAAGAAAAAAGATCGTGCCTGATTGTGGATGTGGCCTGCCCGTTCGACACGAGAGTGCAAGAGAAGGAGAGGGAGAAAATTAACCGATACCAGGACCTAAAGTGGGAGGTGAAAAGGATTTGGAACTGCCATGAAGTCAAAGTGATCCCGATTGTCATAGGCGCACTGGGGACTATCTCCAAAGGTTTCCAGGGATGGTTAAAGAAAATCGGCCCCTTCACGCTTTTTGGAACGCTTCAAAAGGCATGCTTGCTTGGAACGGCAAGAACCCTCCGATACGTCCTGAATATCTGAGGCTGCAGGTAGTGGCTTGATATTCAATCCAACGGACTTTCCAGTTAACCAACATCAATGACTGAGATTCAAGGAATAACAATAACAATAATAATAATAATAATAATAATAATAGCAATAATAATAATAACGACAACAACAATAATAATATACATATTCATATATATATACACACACGCGCACGCACATAAGCATATCTAAACACACAGACACACACACGATAGCAACTAACAGTGCTGCGATCGAATGTGGCTTTTTAGCCCAGCCAATGATCTAAAATGTCTTGCACAGAGTCGGCAACCAAAACATTCACTGGGAATAGTCGGCTGTGGTTGGAGTTCGTGTACTTTTGCATGTCGCTTGAGCCCTCCTGCTGATTTACATTCTCTACCACATGTTTGGCAAGCATGATGAGTAGCATCTCCAACAGCAGCCTGGTAGTCAACCACTGGTCTTACTTTATGACTGCGAAGATGACTTTCGAGTCCAGCTTTGCTTAGGCAGAGTCTCGCACAGATGCTGCATGTCAGCACCATAGGAGAACCCTCGCCGTCTGGAAGTGCAACAGAAATGCTCTTCCTCACATCCCGCTTTACTTTCTCGTGTGCGATTCGAGATGCCTCAAAGGCAACTTTTCCCTCATATACAGTCTTTCTCCATTTATTACGATCAGCAGCAACATTTTCCCATGTATTAGCAGAGATGTTAGCGTCTTTCAGAGAGGCTTTCAAGGAATCCTTATACCTCTTTTTTGGTTTATGTGGCGGTCGTTTTCCTTTAACCAACTCTCCATAGAAGAGTTGTTTTGGTATTCTAGAATCCTTCATCCTGGCAAGGTGACCACTCCAACGGAGTCGTTGCTTAAGCACAAGAGCTTCTATACTGTCACACATAGAGCTTTCCAAAATCTCGACATCACTGATGTGGTCCCTCCAGTGAACGCCATGGATCCGTCTGAGACACATTTGATGGAAACGCTCCAATTGCTTAAGGTGGTGTCGATATGTGACCCAGGTCTCGCAGGCATAAAGAAGACAAGAGAGTACACATGCCCTGTACACCCTTACCTTTGTCCTCCTGCATATGTCTCGCCGACCCCAGAGTCGCCTTTCTAGCTTTCCGAAAGCATCACTTGCTTTCCTAATCCTAAGTGAGATTTCACTGTCAAGGTTGCCGTATCGATTGACAGTGCTTCCCAGGTAGACAAACTGATCAACCACTCCAAGTCGTTTGCCATACACATAGATGTTTGGTTCAGTGTACTGCTTACTAGGGGCAGGTTGGTACATGACGACGGTTTTCTTGAGACTGACAGTCAAACCCAGAGCAGTGCAAGCGTCAGAAAATGCATTCAAAATGTGCTGCATATCACTCTCTGTGTGCGCTACAAGATCGTAATCATCTGCATACAAGAGGTCTCTTATGATTGAGGTAAATACTTTTGTCTTCGCAACAAAGCGCCTGATGTTAAATATGCTGCCTGAGGTTCGATATCGGATGTAAACACCATGCTCGCAATTCCTGAATGCAATACAGAAAACCATTGCAAAGTATATGGCAAACAGGGTCGGTGCTGGAATATCCCCCTGTTTCACTCCATTTTTTACTGAGATAGGCTCCGACATGTTACCTCCGACATTAACCCAAGCCTTCATGTCGTCATGGAAAGACCTAACTAAAGCAAGGAACTTATCAGGGCAACCAAGTTTCTGGAGAACCTTCCATAATGCATCTCTGTCGACAGTATCGAAAGCCTTTGTCAGATCGACAAAAACCTGATACAGATCCAAGCCTTGTTCAATGCACTTCTCCTGGAGCTGTCTAGCTGAGAAGATCATATCAGTAGTGCTGTGTCCAGCACGAAAACCAGATTGACTTTCAGGAAGAACACAATCTGCAATGTGTGTCAGCAGACGGTCCAGAAGCACCCTACATAAAACTTTCCCTACGACAGAAAGCAATGATATACCTCTGTAGTTCCCACAATCATTCCTGTTACCCTTTCCCTTGTACAAGACCACCATTACTGCATCTCTACAGTCCTCAGGTACGGATTCATTAGCCCATATCCTTCCAAACAAAGAGTGCAGATGTTGCAGGAGTCCCTCACCACCATATTGTAGGAGCTCAGCATGTATGCCATCCATACCTGGAGATCTTCCACTGTTCAGCTTCGAAATAGCCACTACAACCTCCACAAGCGTCGGAGGTTCTGCGAGAGCTACTTTCACAGGACTTTCTGGAATGAGATTGAGGAAATCTTCACTGACGACAGACGGCTGATTCAAAAGATCATCAAAGTGCTCTCGCTACCTTCGTAGAATTCCCTGTGAGTCACGAAGAAGTTCTTTGCCATCCTTGCTGCGAAGCGGTGTCACCAGAGAAGAAGACGGTCCATAAACCTGTAGCAAGAGACTGTATAACAGCTTTGTGTTATTGGAATCAGACGCAGTTTGTATCTCACCAGCCTTCTCACTCCACCACTGATCCTTCATCTGAGAAAGACTCCGCCTAACACGTGATTTTACATCCCTGAGCTCCTCATGCAACGTATTCCTCTCCTGTGGTTTTGCCGTCAAGTAGCGTGACAGAGCACGCCTCTTATCAGCCAACAAGTCTTCTATATGTACATCATTCTCATTAAACCAGTCCTAATGTTTTCTCTGCACTAATCCCAGAACACGCCTGCCTACATCATAAACCGACTTTTTAAGGGTCGGCCAATCCTCACCAAGATCTGCAGCCTGCATCTCTTCTTCCAATGTCCTCTTCACATTTTTATCCTTAAGACGAGCAGCATTCAATCTTTTGGGCAGGGTAACACCAGGAGCCCGGATTTTACATACATACATACATACATACAGATATACAGGCAGACAGACAGACAGACAGACAAACATATAATGAAATGAGACAGAGAAAAGAAGGCATGTGCAATTGTGGAAATCAGATGCCCAGCAGGCGTCAATATAATGCTAAAGATTAATAAAAAGGAGAACGTCTGTGCTGAACTATTGAGGAATCTGCAAGTACTCCACCGGACTATACTATCGATTTGTACCTGTGATGATTGGGGTTCTGGGTTGCGTTACTAACTGCCTCAGTAAATACCTTTAGAAGTTGGGCTTCACAGAACCAGAAAAGCACCGCTAGTTAAGAAGTTGCAAGTATAGTTCATTAATGGAACTGTAAAAATATGTAAAGCATTTAAGAAATCCAGCATGCACTAACTGCATGTACACATGTATAGATACGGAGACATATGCACGCGTATATATATAACTCAAAACATACAGATGCACACATGCAGTAACACCCACACCTGCACATACACACAAAGACATACTGACATACACATGTATTTACCCGATTGATGTTTTCTAAATTACAATGAAATAGTCTTGTTTCTATGTTAGAAACCGACTCTCTCTCTCTCTCTCTGAGAAAATTTATAGAATAATAAAACCAGAATAACATACATTCATGCATACATAATACATACATACATACATACATATATATATACATACATACATGCATACATGCATACATACATGCATACATGCATACATACATGCATACATACATGCATACATACATACATACATACATACATACATACATACATACATACATACATACATACATACATACATACATACATATGTCTAGGCATGGATATGGCGTGTGTATGTGTATGTGTGTGTGTATGCTCGTGCGTACGTGTGTGTGTGCATGTGTAAGATGCATACGTTCGAAGAGAAATATTTGTCAGAAAACGTATAAATACATTGAATCTCAATCACAGTTATTCTAAGAAAAGAATATATCTTTTTAATGAAATATATTTTCAATTTATTTTCATGATAATTATTAAATGCAATTATGAACAAAGAAATATTTGCAAAGACGAAAAAATTCATTTATATCTAAAATTATAGCCAAAACTTGGAAAATAATTAAAAATGTTAAAATGTAAAATTTAAACCGTTCGAATAATTGGGGATGGAGATAATGCTTCTTTGAAATAACAAGAACACCACGTCATAGAATAATTAACCGAACATAAACAAGAAGTTGGTCTTTACGTATAGTGTCCAACACATTCAGATAAACTGTCTATGACAGTCTTCAATGTGCTTATATGTTATGATCATCCTCTTGAATCGTTATGCTTTCGTATTCTATATATGTATTGTATGTATGGTCCCGTAACTCCCGGGGAAGTCGGAAGAGAGACGTAATGACATGCGGAGTTTCTAGGGCATGAATACCGCAAAGCGTTCTATCCGTCGTGCTAACGACTCTGCCAATTCGCCGCCTATATATTCTATGTATAAGGACTGGATAACCAACCATTCACCATATCGTTCGCGATGCCTTTTTCTTTCTATTTCTCTTTTTCGTGGATATAAACATCTATCTATCTGTCTATTCCAACTGCTAAGTCACCCATTTTTAATACCTTTCGATTGAGCATTGATACATGCATCCGGCGTAACGTGTCAATAATTGCTACAGTCTTTCACTTAATTAAATCTTTAGAACCCGACCGCTGACATCACGTTCTTCTGCTCAGAATCTAGGATGAATCACCGTTGACTTAACTCTAGTTCTTCCTCTGATGTCATACGTCCACCATGCTGCCACCCCATGGTAGGATTTTTTCCTAATATATGTATAAGCGTAAATACGCACTATTGCATAACCGTTGATTCTCGTGAGTTCCTCCACCGTTTGACGGGTTTTGTTTTTCGTCCCACAAGGTGTTCCAAATCACCCTCCGCATCAAACAGTCTTGGCTGGGTTGCCTGTTTAGTCACCGACAACCCGGCCATGCAACATAAACTTGCTGAAAACATTTTAGAAATAGCTGCATCTCATTTGGCAAGTTTTCTTGTAAATGATGAAAAGCATACGGGAGATCAGCAAGTGGAACAAATGCAAGTACATTCACGATACGGAAGATAAAGAAAACTTTTCTTCACTATTGAACCGATTCAAGATTCTGAACTTCTGAACTTTTTGTTCCATATTGATTAACGAAAGTGGATAAAATAAAATGGTCACTAATGCTAGCATCAAATAGACGATACACGAATGAAAAAGTTATGAACATGTTATGGTTACCGCAAATAACTTCCTCAGTCCGACGTCAAATTCTTTAAATTATATATAATCTATTTATTCTGATTTATATATTAACAATTTCTAAATAGTTTTGGGACTTTAAAACATTATGACAGTTAAATTAATTATCAATAAATCATAACGTTACTATTTTACTGATATTTTTACCTATTTCTATGAAAACTAATAAAATGTCGACGAATATTCTGACTGCACTTCGATTAATATCTTTTCGATCAATTTTTCTTTCCACCAATGTATTTCCAATGAATGCGTCTAAAACAGTGTGTGTGTGTGTGTGTGTGTGTGTGTATGTGTGCGTTGTGCGCGCGCGCGTGTGTGTGTGTGTGTGTGTGTGTGTGTGTGTGTGTGTGTGTGTGTGTGTGTGTGTGTGTGTGTGTGTGTGTGTGTAAACTAAAACATGTCTGGGGCTGTCACAGTATTTACCAAAGATAAAACTCTCCCTACATACACAACACCGAATG
Source organism: Eledone cirrhosa (assembly GCA_964016885.1). Taxonomy (NCBI): domain Eukaryota; kingdom Metazoa; phylum Mollusca; class Cephalopoda; order Octopoda; family Eledonidae; genus Eledone; species Eledone cirrhosa. Next base: position 354,114,199 of record OZ024741.1, read on the forward strand.
TTTTCATTCAATTTTTCGTTAATTTTATCTAATTTAAATTTAGGGATTGTCTGACCTGTTTTTCTTGGTCAGAATTAATCATTAATCAGAAGACGTCACCACGTAATTTCCGCCAATCATAATTGTGGGTTAAATCTGTGTCATGGCTAAGTTTGGAGATTGTCTCCGGAAACTATTTTCTGGTTTACTGTCGTGTCTGATAGTGAAGATAACAAAGCCTACAATATTAGCTATAAAGTGCTCTCCTTACTGTCAATACATTTTAAAAAGAGCAATCGTTTACATATACACAGTAAATTACATTAAAGGCGTTGCAGTATACTGTATAGGCGGTGAATTGGCAGAGT
>OZ024741.1:354119545-354312045 GCA_964016885.1 Eledone cirrhosa
CGAGAGATGGATAGATTATTTGAGTGGTTAAATAGATCAATTGATCAATGAAGGGGTCAATAAATGGGTCAATGGTTGCATGGGTCACCGTATCACCATAGAAATAAATGAACCGATCATGGTATCGAAGGGTAGATGAACGGCTGGATCACGGGATGAATCGATCGTGAAATCGCCGGGTAGATAAATGGATTGATCACGGGTAATGGATTGATCGATCCCTTTATCATCGAGTAGATAAATGGATTGATCACGGGTAATGGATTGATCGATCCCCTTATCATCGGGTAGATAAATGGATTGATCACGGGTAATGGATTGATCGATCCCCTTATCATCGGGTAGATAAATGGATTGATCACGGGTAATGGATTGATCGATCCCCTTATCATCGGGTAGATAAATGGATGGATCACGGGTAATGGATTGATCGATCCCCTTATCATCGGGTAGATAAATGGATGGATCACCTCATCACTGGGTAAATAAGTGGATTTATCGCGAAATCACTGGGTAGATAAATGGATTGATTACGGGTAAAGGATGGGTCATCGAATCATCGGGTAGATAAATGGATTGATCACTGTATCGTCGGGTTGATAAATGGATTGATCACCTTATCACCGGGTTGATAAATGGATTGATCACCTTATCACCGGGTAGATAAATGGAGTGATCACCTTATCACCAGGTAGATAAATGGAGTGATCACCTTATCATCGGGTAGATAAATGAAGTGATCACCTTATCATCGGGTAGATAAATGAAGTGATCACCTTATCACCGGGTAGATAAATGGAGTGATCACCTTATCACCGGGTAGATAAATGGAGTGATCACCTTATCACCGGGTAGATAAATGGAGTGATCACCTTATCACCGGGTAGATAAATGGAGTGATCACCTTATCACCAGGTAGATAAATGAAGTGATCACCTTATCACCGGGTAGATAAATGGAGTGATCACCTTATCACCGGGTAGATAAATGGAGTGATCACCTTATCACCGGGTAGATAAATGAAGTGATCACCTTATCACCGGGTAGATAAATGGAGTGATCACCTTATCACCGGGTAGATAAATGGAGTGATCACCTTATCATCGGGTAGATAAATGAAGTGATCACCTTATCACCGGGTAGATAAATGGAGTGATCACGAGTTATGGTGGATCACCGTATCACTGGATAAATAATAGATTGATCACGGGTAAGGGATGGATCACCTTATCACCGGGTTGATAAATAAATGAATCACGTTTGTTTGTTTTTTGCTTTTATGTTTTGCATGCATTGTTTGATCCCGTAACTCCTGAGGGATGATCGTAGGGGAGGGGGGGGGGGGGTCGCGTATTAGGAAAATATAGAATTAGTATGAGACGGCGTGACTTGGGCATTTTAGAACCTGGTGGAGTCCATCTTATCTTTCGGTCTGAATACACCAGATTTCTTCCAGAGAACGATAGTGAGTGAGAGAATAGAAGCGTGGAAGAGATATAGAGGGAAAATCTCCCCCAAAGTATTAGACTAGTACTTTTTTATCGACCTCGAATGGATGAAAGGCAAAGTTGACCTCGGTGAGATTTGAACTCAGAGGGTAGAGAGCCGAAGCGATACCGAATACTGCCAATTTGCCGCCTTTTCAATTGACGGTATTGCTTGGTATATCAATGGATGAATGATGGTGTCTGTGCGTAGACAAGTGGAAAGTTTGGTGGATTGTTAAAATATGGATGGAGAGATAGGCAACTGTAACTGTGTATGTGAATGGATTCATGGATTGGTATTTACAATAATAGAGAGATGGATAGATGAACGAATACATGATTGAGGAAAAGATATGAGGATTCATAGAGAGAAGGTTAGATCAATGAAGCCATGCGTGTATCGTTGGAAAGAGGAATGGATGGTTGTGTGTATAATTATTTCGATGAATTACAAGATGAATAGATGGACCGGTGAATGATGTGTTATCAGTCAATAAATCAATTGATAGATGGATAGGTGGGGAAGTGGGATTCGCATCCATCTATCTATCAATCGATATATAGATAAAAAGATGGACAAATATATGAATGGATATGCAAATGTGGATAGATGGCTCGTGAAATAACCGAACAGTTATATATATATATATATATATATATATATATATATATATATATATATATATATATAAATATATATATTGTTATTATATATATATATATATATATATATATATTGTTATACTTTGGGAGGGTCATGTTGCCAATAAGAAACACACGCACCAGTTGCTTTCACTTCAATTTATTATAAATTAAATTTAGGAATTTAGGAATTTATAAATTTCCGGTTGGTTGGTTGGTTGGTTCCACAACCAGACGATTGTTCATATATTGTCAAAGTTCTTTCGTCACACATTATGTGACCTCTTCAGTGACTGGGGATTCTTTTCTTTGTTTTTGTGCCTCTCCTTTGTTCTGTCCTACGCCATCTTGTTTTTGTGTGTGTTGTGTGCTTAGTTTGCGCATGTGTTACATCCGGGTGTCTGTGTGTGTTTATATTTGTTTATTTATTTGTTTATTTACATGTTACTGGTTGGTTGTTTGTTCTATGTGTGTGTTTTCATTTTGTCCTTAATTGTAAGTTGTGATGTTGCTATTCCATTCATGCTTTCTATTTAATTTTGGTTGGAGTTCATTTATGTTTATTGCCTCTGTGATTTGTCTAAACATTGCGTCTTTTCTGTGTGTAGATTCTATTTTTATTTCTATGTTCTTTAATTTACCCTTATGTTCTATTTTAGCATGTTGGTAGAGTACAGATGATTCTTTACTATCTTGAAGCTCTCGCCAGTGTTCATTTATAAATGAACACTGGCAATGAACTTACAATTAAGGACAAAATGAAAAAACACACACACATAGACGAATTCAAGGACGAATTCCCCAACGCGGGCGGTGGTTTGTACCGTGACGATGGTCTTTTGACCATGACTAAGTGCGGACCACATATATATATATATATATATATATATATATATATATATATATATATATATATATATATATATATATATAACACTCACTGTTTGGTTGGTTTTCGCTTCTCGCTGTCTTTTATATCTGCGATCTAACTTAATCGGTCCTCAATATATATATATGGTGAAGGCGTGTGGCTGAGTCGTTAGAGAATTGGATTCACAATCTTAAGGTCGTGTGTTCGATTCCTGGACCGGGCGATGCGTTATGTCCTTGAGCAAGACACTTTATTGCTCTCTCTACCTGGAGTTGCGACCGATAGATAGTATTAGCAACTGAAAAGATCGACGAAAACATTGTTTACTCGGTCCGATTTGACGAAAGTCGATCGATATATATATGATGTTTTGATATACATACATATATATGATGTTTTGATAGTTCAATATATATATACATATATATATAACGAAGGAATTGTGGTAAGGAACCAGATGGACCATAACGCACCAAAGTACTCAATACTTAGTGTAGTAGAGTGGGTAATAGGAACAAGTCCAGAAATAGCCGTCGAAACGGCTTGAGCTTCGCCGTCGGGGTCATACTTGTTCCTATTACATATATATATATATTGAACTGTCAAAACATCAACTGTGGGCGAATGCTGAGTAAGAAAAAGTATGGAGCGGAAGGTTTGAGTGAAGTTATAATAACTGGTATGGTTGTAGAGGATAGTGAAAACCCATAATTTGTAATAGTAGTAATAATGGCAGTTGGTGGAATTGATATAATGGCGTGGTTATTGTGAAAATAAAAGGCGGTAATTATTATGACGTTATAGGTCGAATTATTTGTGAAGATGATTCAATAAAGTATTTAATTATATAACACACCAAAGAGCATATGATTTTTCCATATTTGAATATTTATGAGTGTCTAAGGGGGTGGGGTACCGGACAACCAACTGAGAGCTCCATGGTTCATACTGCGCACTGTCACTGCCTTGAGAGCGTGGCTTTCAAATTTAATTCTCAAATAGTAAATACATAGGAACTACTAGATTTTTCAATAGGCAGTAATACTGCAAAATTGTTGCTTTGCCTCTACTATTGCTTTCTACTTAGTCGGCGAATTGCTAGCGTTGTTAGGACGCCATATGGAATGATTTGCTATATTCCTTCCGACTCTCAGCGTTATGAGTTCAAATCCTGCTTAGGCCAATTTTGCCTTTCATCCTTCCGAGGTTCAAAAAAATACCAATCCAGAACTGGATTCTATATTCCACTATATTTCTATATTTCTTTCACACTCCACCTCCACCCACCCCCACCCCCTCTCTCTCTTACACACACACACTGACTCACACACACACACACACACATTCACTCAGTCTCTCTCTCATTCTCTGGAAGAAATTGGTTGCGTTCAGACATGGAGATGAGATGGGCGTCGCCAGGTTTAAAATACTACGGTGCCCCTACGGTTCCATCAGGAGTTAAGGGGCCATACATACATTGCCGTAGGAAATCGTGAGCCGAATTCCCTAACTACTAAGCTACGTGCCTTCACGTGCTCAGTAATGTATCTCCATAGATTTATATTAAAGTCAGAATGATTGAAGAGTTTTGTAAGAATATGTGCTAACTGGAGCACACTGAGGAAAATAGGACATGTGCTAGCTCTGGAGTGCACTGTTTGGAGGAAATAGGATTTGTGTATTAACTGGAGCACACTGTTCGAGAGGAATAAGACCTGTGTGTTAACTGGAGGACAGTTTAAGATAAATAAGACCATCAGTACCGATGGCATTGTTAGAGTAGAGTGACAAAAAAGAGTTTATATGTGTGTAAGTGGTATTGTGATGAGTAGAAAATGACGATTTGTGAGGTTTTATTGTGTGTGTAAAGTGTGGAGTTGGAAGCAAACAAACAGCCAATTCAGTGGATTTATTGGTTGAAAAGAGATGAGTAGGAGAATTCTGCAAAGTTAATTGGTAAGGGGTCAGATAATACAGCCTTACTTTGATAGATGAGAGAACTTGCAGACTACGTGATGAATAAAGGCACCCTTCACTTACATTACAATGATGGCAGTGATGCCATTTGGAGATATTGAATTACTTCCTTCGGGTATTGTAGGCAATATTCTTTGCCTGTGTGTAGTGAAAGAACAACCAGAGGGTTTTAGTTCTGGGAAGGATATGAATGTAGATACTAGAATGGCCGTATTTGTCATCTGCTTAGCTGCCCTGCATGGGTCGGAGGTGAAGCAGATTTGCAGTCAAGAATAGCCAGTGTAAATCTGTTGGATTCCAACTAAGAATGAGAGGTTTTGTAGGTCAGATGCTGTTTAGTAACAAGATGTGAAGTCGGCTATTTTGATTAGATAGTAATCTTACGCCGTTGTCTCGACCGTGAATAAGCATCATAGGAAGGTACAAACAACAGTGATTCTGTATAACGAATGTTTTATCAGATGGGTACGTGCCTTCGGGAGACTAGTAACCCATCCAGGAGTAATGTACGTACGAATACAATGAATGAATGAATGAATAATTGAGTGAGGGAATAATAACGTGCATGAATGGTTGAATGACTCGATCGGTCATAGAATGGGTGTTTCAGACATTCAGTCAGTAAGCAGATATGTGAAATAGAGAAGGAGTGTGTGATTACATGAGTGGTGGAAAGTATAAGGGAAAGGGGATATTTACAAAATATAGAAAAATAATATAGATAGACAGAAAGAAAGAAAGAAAGAAAGAAAGAAAGAAAGAAAGAAAGAAAGAAAGAAGGAAGGAAGGAAGGAAAGAAAGAAAGAAAGAAAGAAAGAAAGAAAGAAAGAAAGAAAGAAGGAAAGAAAGAAAGAAAGAAAGAAAGAAAGAAAGAAAGAAAGAAAGAAAGAAAGAAAGAAAGAAGACAAATGATATCAACAAGAATTTGACCTCCAATGTCAAAGTATCTTTTCCTTCGATTGAAGTTGAGCGGAAGATATTTGAAAGATGTTATATCGATGTTTCTGGCTATGTTGAAACCATTCTTGTCTTTATTGGTGCAGTCGTTTATCTAGTGGAACAAAACCCATGACCACTTCTCTAGCTGAAAGTATCCCGGAGGTATATGTAGCGTATTTAGATGTGATACATGAGGTTGAGGAAGGGGCGAAAGTTTGTGTGTGTGAGAAAGCGAGAGTAATTGTGTGTGTGTGTGTGTGTGTGTGTGTGTGTGTGTGTGTGTGTGTGTGTGTGTGTGTGCACGTTTATGCGAAGGTGGGGGCGATTGAATATGCAAATAGATATGTATAGAGAAATAATTGTTTCTACTTTGGGCATAAGGCCAGCAATTATCCCAGTGTATTACTGGTACTTTATTAGAGAAGGATAGCTAATTAGCTTAGTAGATTGATATATATATACATAAACACATACATAGATCCGTAAGAAAATGTAGCAGCCATTAGCAATCGCGTATGACTTGGTATTACCCACTCTACTACTCTAAGTATTGAGTACTCTGGTGCGTTATGGTCCATCTGGTTCCTTACCACAATTCCTTCGTTATATATATATATATATATATATATATATATATATATATATATATATATATATGTAAGTATGTATAATGTATACGTACATACATATATGTATACAGACGTACAGTAGTATGTATATATATACATACATGCACACATATATATATGCACGTATCGGTGCATATAAGGAAAGTATATACTTTCAGACGTTCAACCATCTGGCAGGAAAGTATACGATGCTGACGATAGCTAATAAGCTTGAAACTAGTACATCGTTCCTGTGTCAGTGTTGAACAAAAAGGTGACGTGGTTGCCTAAACACTGTACGGCGTAATTCTGGCTGTTTGTTTGTTTACAAACAAACAAACCGAGCATTATAATAAATGTTCGGTGAACCGATACGTGCATATATATATGTGTGCATGTATGTATATATATACATACTACTGTACGTCTGTATACATATATGTATGTACGTATACATACATACTTACATTTAAGTAAGTGCCGTACTAGGAGTGAGAAATGAAATTTCGTTTTATTCTATTCTATATATATATATAAATATATATATATATATATATATATATATGCAAAAGTTTTATTTAAAATTGTTGGGATACAACAAGTAAACTATCCAGACAGCTTCCAAAAGTAATGGTCGCTTCTAATAGGGTACGTCAAAATTATTTATAAAACTGTTTATATATTGTATTTTGTCTGATGATGGCATACCATATTTTAATTTGGTATCCCTGAAATATGTATAATGAAATAAATATGGTTTTATAAATATAGTTTCCATTTATTTAATATCGTATATATATATATATATATATATATATATATATCCTGGGTCCTGTATTTTCGTTGCTCTGGTAATGCGGTTGGACTGCCGACTGCTATATCTGATTTGCTAAGCTGTCTGAACGTAATGTTATTACTCGGGGTCTTACCTCATCCGAGTGCTAAAGCTACAGACCGATTATGTATATACGCTAGCTTGGCCGTATACTAAAGCTTCGTCAATGCTGTACTAAAATTTATATATATATTTATATATATATATATTCAAATGCCAACACAAGAGTAAGAATGAACGGTTCATTCTACTGACATGGCTATAAAATTGAGGCTTGTTTGTATAATTGCAAACGAATCGAATGCTGGTGGATTGGCAGTATCGGTAGAGGGTCGGACGTCTTGCTTTGCAGCATAGAGTTACGGCTCTTTATGGTCTGAGCTCAAATCCCGCCGAGGTTAACTTTGCCTTTCATCCTTACGGGGTCGATAAAATAAAGTACCAGTAATACACTGAATAATTGCTGGCCTTGTGCCAAAAGTAGAAACAATTATGAATATTCGAAAAACTCAGATTACATTTATGTATATATATATATTTATAGTGGGATAGCAGGCAAACTAACAGGTAGGGAAAACTACATATGCAATAGACGTACAGGGAAATTTGACAGTAGAAGTCGCAGTGATAGACACATTTTTCAAATGCAGATAGGATCTATAGAAATGGTTGAATGCTCCGAGGCCATAGTATCTAGAATAAGGACGAGTTGGAAGAAGTTTAGAGAGCTGCTTCCTCTGATGACAAAGAATGGTTTCTCCCTGCGAACGAAAGGCTGGTTATATGATGACTGTGTGAGATGCGCGATGCTGCATGGTAGTGAGACATGAGCAGCAACTGCGGAGGATATGCGACGGCTGGAGAGAAATGAAGCAAGCATGCTCCGTTGGATGTGCAATGTCAATGTGCGTGAACGACCAAGCATAGATGAGTTGAGAGTGAAACTGTGTATAAGAGGGATAAGTTGTAGTGTGCAGGAGAGAAGACTGCGTTGGCATGGACATGTGATGCGCATGGAGGATGACCGCAGGGTTAAGAAGTGCCAAGAAATACCAGTAGAAGGAAGGCGCAGTAGAGGAAGACCACGAAAAACATGGGCGGAGGTGGTGAGAGCAGACCTCAGATCGCTGAAGCTCACGGAGGAAATGATGAAGGACCGTGACAAGCGGACGTAAAATGATGATGATGGTGATGATGATATATATATATACACATATCATGCTTTCGCTAAGGATTTTAGTTGCCAAGCAAACACAGACACCCTCACGACCCACTCTCCTTGATACATATATACACACAAATACATACATACATACATACATACATACATGGTGGCTGCCAACTCGTTTTCGAGTACGGCCACTACTTTATATCCATGTAGGAGAACCCCTACCGAAGCACTGAACGAGTGTGACTTTTTAGTCCAGCCAGCGACTTGAAAACTCTGGTACAAACACTACACTTGTGACAATTATTGACACATAGTGCATGGTACCATGTGAGGACAAGTGCAGAGAGATCTCCAGATATAAAGCAATGCCTGTGCCGTGAAGCTTTTATAGTGAGCAAAGGCACTGCACAAAGCCAGTCCCACTCTCTTAACCAAGATGATATTTACCAAAAAGAAGAACAAGTCAACATCATTGGATACCATCAGGGTTGCAGGTGTTATATCAGAGTTTTCCTTCTCCTAGAATTCTGCCTTGACAAAGGCTAAGGGGTCATCTCTCCCGGTGATTTTGGATGGCCATTGACTCTTAAGAGCTCCTTTGCCCTTTGACAGGTTTTGTTTTTAGTCCTGCAGGATGTCCAAAGTCACCCTCCTCACCAAGAAACCTTGGTGGGGTTGCCAGTTTAGTCGCCAACGACCCGACCATGAGACAGGTTGTACTGGGATACATGTTACCAGTAGCACCAACTGGTGACCAGTAGCACCAACATACCAACATACATACATACATACATACAAACATACATACATACATACATACATACATACATACATACATACATACATACATACATACATACATACATACATACATGGTGGCTGCCAACTCGTTTTCGAGTACGGCCACTACTTTATATCCATGTAGAAGAACCCCTACCGATGCGCTGAACGAGTGTGACTTTTTAGTCCAGCCAGTGACTTGAAAACTCTGGTACAAACACTACACTTGTGACAATTATTGTCACATAGTGCTGGGCCCATGGTACCATGTGACGACAAGTGCAGAGGGATCTCCAGATATAATGCAATGCCTGTGCCGTGAAGCTTTTATAGTGAGCAAAGGCACTGCACAAAGCCAGTCCCACTCTCTTAACCAAGATGATATTTACCAAAAAGAAGAACAAGTCAACATCATTGGATACCATCAGGGTTGCAGGTGTTATATCAGAGTTTTCCTTCTCCTAGAATTCTGCATTGACAAAGGCTAAGGAGTCATCTCTCCCGGTGATTTTGGATGGCCATTGTCTCTTAAGAGCTCCTTTGCCCTTTGACAGGTTTCGTTTTTAGTCCTGCAGGATGTCCAAAGTCACCCTCCTCACCAAGAAACCTTGGTAGGGTTGCAGTTTAGTCGCCAACGACCCGTCCATGAGACAGGTTGTACTGGGATACATGTTACCAGTAGCACCAACTGGTGACCTGACATACATACATACATACATACATACATACATACATACATACATACATACATACATACATACATACATACATACATGGTGGCTGCCAACTCGTTTTCGAGTACGGCCACTACCTTATATCCATATAGGAGAACCCCTACCGATGCGCTGAACGAGTGTGACTTTTTAGTCCAGCCAGCGACTTGAAAACTCTGGCACAAACTACACTTGTGACAATTATTGACACATAGTGCTGGGCCCTTGGTACCATGTGACGACAAGTGCAGAGAGATCTCCAGATATAAAGCAATGCCTGTGCCGTGAACCTTTTATAGTGAGCAAAGGCACTGCACAAAACCAGTCCCACTCTCTTAACCAAGATGATATTTACCAAAAATATTTTGGTAAATATCATCTTGGTTAAGAGAGTGGGACTGGCTTTGTGCAGTGCCTTTGCTCACTATAAAAGCTTCACAGCACAGGCATTGCTTTATATCTGGAGATCTCTCTGCACTTGTCGTCACATGGTACCATGGGCCCAGCACTATGTGTCAATAATTGTCACAAGTGTAGTGTTTGTACCAGAGTTTTCAAGTCGCTGGCTGGACTAAAAAGTCACATACATACATACATACATACATACATACATACATACATACATACATACATACATACATACATACATACATACATACCAATATCTGGAGGAGAGACATGCAATAAGGCCTGATATAAATCTTTCCCAGGAACATTATAAGATCCTATTCAATGTTCGAACAAGATGAAATTAATGGACCAATTCATAGAGAAAGTTGTGCATGGGTACCTGAGGCAAAAACATAGACAATGGAGTGGATAAATCATTCAAAAGAACTGGCATGGAGTCCCGACAAGTTTATGACATCCCACCTTGAAGGATATCTCTATGCAATAGAGGAACAGGAAACCCCTACCAAATATCTGCTACACGAAAGAGGAGGGCCATCAGTCGACGATAAATGTAGGCTTTGTAAAACTAAGATCGAAGATGTAAGTCACATTATTACCAACTGTGAAAGAATCTCGTCTGGCTACTACCTCCCTATGAGACACAATGTGATAGCTAGAACAATCTGGAACACACTTAGGAAAACAAAATTAAAAACAAATGAGGAATATGTTGAGACAGATGGCACTAAGGAATACTGGTGGAACCTGAAAATAAAAACTGCCACCAAATTAAAGCACAACCGGCCTGATAGTGTTGTTTGGGACCACACATTGAAAACGTGCTCTGTTGTAGAGATCAGCTGCCCACTTGATGTCAACGTTGTAAGAAGAATGCAGAAGGAGGACATCTACGGGCCATAGATGAGGAGTTTGCAGATCCAGTATCCAAGATACACCTTCAGCTTCATACCCATTATTATTGGAGCTACATGTTATATACCAACCCGCTTGGACAAAAGTATAACTGAACTTGGATTTGTGGACAAAGAGCGCAGATCCCTAATTCATAGATTACAAATGGCTGCGATAGCTGCCACCTTCAAAATTTCCAAAACAATCTTGCGATTCAATGGATGACAATTTCTTATCTTTTACAACCTTCCCACCAGGAAGGTGGCCGGTCAAAAATGTACTCGAAATTAAAAGAAAGAGAAACATACATACATACATGCAAACATACATACATACATACATACATACATACATACATACATACATACATACATACATACATACATACATACATACATAAAAGAATCGCAGAAACATGACTGTGGTGTGGCTGGACTATCAAAAAGCATTTGATAGTGTACCTCATGGGTGGATTGTTAAGGCTTTACAATTAGCTAAAGTCCCACAACCATTGGTAGCTGCTGTTGAACGCCTGACCAAAACTGGTACACCAATTTGATCCTTAGAGGTGAGAAGGAGCAAGTTAAGACTGATAAGATACATTACCAGAAGGGCATCTTTCAGGGTGATAGCTTGTCAGTGCTACTCTTCGTTCTCTCACTGAATCCACTATCTTACCTACTCAGGAAACAAGGTGGACAAAGAAGTGGGCCCAGAAGTATATCCCATCTTTTCTTTGTTGATGACCTGAAGTTGTATGGGCCAAATATCAATGACATCAAGAAACAATTGGACCTCATTACACAATTTTCAACCGACATCAAAAAGAAATTTGGTGAGTCCAAGTGTGCATATTTGGCAGTAAAACGTGGAAGAGCTGTGCCCTCCTCTAGAAATCTAGAGATGAACGGCCTGACAATACAACCTCTGCAGTCAGGTGACAACTACAGATATCTTGGACGGGATGAGAATGTCAGATATGATGGACCCATAAATAAGGAGAGAACCAGAACTGAATACCTCAGAAGAGTAAAGAAAATATGGTCATCAGAACTGTCAGCATACAACAAATACATTGCCCACAATACTTATGCTGTGCCAATTCTAACGCCAACATTTGGCCTGCTGAACTGGTCATTGCAAGAACTAAGTGAGATGGATGTTAGAACTCGAAAACTTCTCAGTGTTACTGGGAACTTTAACATCAATGGTGATGTGGATAGGCTATACTTCTCACGCAAGGAAGGTGGCCGGGGTCTAAAATCGATATTAACAACATATGAGACCCGGATAGTAACACTGAAGCAACACCTTCAACAGAGGAAAAAGGTTGGCAACCATCTTGCCCAGGTTTATGAGCATGAAAAAAAAAATATCATTAGAATAGCGACTGATCTGGAGGAGAGATATGGAATAAAGCCTGATATAAATCTCTCACCCAGAGAAATCGAAAGATCCTATTCAATGTTCAAACAAGATAAAAAAAATTGACCAATTTACAGAAAAAGTTGTGCATGGATACTTGAGGCGTAAAACACAGACCATAGAGGGGATAAACCACTCAAAAAGCCTGGCATGGAGTTCCGACAAGTTTATGACATCACACCTTGAGGGATATCTCTATGCAATACAGGAACAAGAACTCCCTACCAAATATCTGCTGCACAAAAGAGGAGGGCCAGCAGCTGACAATAAATGTAGGCTATGTAAAACAAAGATCGAGGATGTAAGCCACATTGTTGCCAGCTGCGAAAGAATGTCATCTCGCCACTACCTCCCCATGAGACACGATGGGATAGCTAGAACCATCTGGAACGCACTTCAGAAAACAAAATTAACAACAAACGAGGAAGAATATATTGAGACAGATGGCACTAAGGAATACTGGTGGAACCTGAAAATAAAAACTGCCACCAAATTAAAGCACAACCGGCCTGATATTGTTGTTTGGGACCACACATTGAAAACGTGTTCTGTTGTGGAGATCAGCTGCCGACTTGATGTAAACGTTGTCAGAAAAATACAGGAGAAGGAGGACATCTACGGACCATTGATGAGGAGTTTACAAATCCAGTATCCAAGATACACCTTTAGCTTCATACCCATCATTATTGGAGCTACGGGTTATATACCAACCCGCTTAGACCAAAGTATGACTGAACTTGGATTTGCGGACAAAAAGCGCAGCTCCCTAATTCATAGTCTACAAATGGCTGCGATAGCTGGCACCTTCAAAATTTGCAAAACATTCTTGCGATTCAAGGGATGACAATTTCTTTTCTTTTACAACCTTGCCACCAGGAAGGTGGCCGGTCAAAAAAATATACTCGAAATTAAGAGAAAGAGATATACATACATACATACATACATACATACATACATACATACATACATACATACATACATACATAGTGAAAAACCAATAGTCAACATTTAATATGAATTGATATTTTGATCAATAAACGTCCCGATGTGTCAAGCTGTATATTATGAGGCTCCGGTAGGTATAACCGCAGTTTTCTAACTTAATCCTCTTGATACCAAACCTCCTGAAATCGGCCTTGAATCTATAACACTAACCTTTCTATAGGCACCTACAGACATTTTCCATCTCTAGGGATATTTTACCCAATTTTCTCAACTATTATTTATAGCGATCGACTGTTATACCAATTACTCTCTGCGTTCAAGACTGACATTTTCAAATTCCAAACACTCCAAGCACTTGGACAATTTATTAGGTCTGTTTATATTTGTGTTTAAAAACTTCCCATTATATTACTATGGCGCTTTACGATCTGAGTTCAAATCCCGCCGAGGTTAGCTTTGCCTTTCATCCTTACGGGATCGATAAAATAATGCACTGGGGTCGATTTAATCGACTTTACCATCCCCCAAAATTGCTGGCCTTGTGCCTAAATCAGAAAACATTATATTAGTATTTTAGAATTTTGTTACGTTATGTTTCAAACACTAGTTTAATAATGAGAAAGTTAGTTGTTTTACTAAATCCTCTAAAATATCGGTTATTTTAAATATAAATTACACAATAATCAAAACTATGTTCAAATCATTTTATTGCTGACAATCGTTTCTTCCAAACTTTCGTTTGATATCCTCGGAGCACTAGCAAAGATTGGACATATAATTAACTTCCTATTCGACTGAACAATCATATAGCTACATGGATCTTAATGTTGTCATCAACAGTTTCGTATTTACAGAGTAGAATGGATGTGACAGAGATTACAAGAGAATTGTATAATAATTAAAGAGGCACAGGGTGGAATGCATGTGACAGAGATTACAAAAGAATAGTATAATAATTAAAGCAGCATAGAGAGTGCAAATGCGTTAGGCATATACAGGACAGTTAGGTAGGAAATAAGCAATGGTACTAGATATATATAATTACTGCATGGCAAAGGTATCACATAAAATAACATAGGTTTACAAGCATATCAAGCAGGCAAAGGTGTTTGTGTTTGTTATTTTAAATACATAGGTTATTTTAAATACATAGACAATGTCTTTTATTAGAAATATGGTAACGAAACGGTTAATATATTTCCGAGTAGAGCGCTCAAGAAGTAGTATCCCAACTTCTCTAAACCAAGATCTTTTCGGGTGCATATAAACTTTCCCGCTTCATTCCACATGTACGCGTTCTGATCGCTTTGTATTCAACTCTCTAGTAGCTATTGTATTATTTATAGTAAGACTTCACATGAACCTGTTTCTTTCAACACCGGCTAAAGAGGCGACTAGCCCTCAAAACATCTAAATGTCACAGAAGCTTTACAAACAAGCTTCTTTTTTTTCTTTATATGGATATATTAGAATCTCATTGAATCTGTTTATTTACTTATTTCATATTCATTTCATATAGATATTGGTCATAGCCCCAATCAATTTCTAATTATCTGTAAAGCACTCTTGGTAGACGTATAACAATAGAAACGTGTGTATGCGTACGAACGTCTGAATGTGTGTGTGTGTGTGTGTGTGTGTGTGTGTGTGTGTGTGTGTGTGTGTGTGTGTGTGTGTGTGTGTGTGTGTGTGTGTGTGTGTGTGTGTGTGTGTGTGTGTGTGTGTGTGTGTGTGTGTGTGTGTGTGTGTGTGTGCGCGTGTGTGTGTGTGTGTGTGTGTGCCACTTGAAAGTTATGTGGAAACGCGTAGACACACAAAAAGAAAGAAAAACTTTTGCAGTATCCAGCCAGACGGATAAATGGACAGAACAGAGAAATACACAAAGTGAGAAAGATGAAAGACATAAACAAGCATGCTCACACAGAAGACATTTGAAGATTGAGAAAGATGGAGATAGAGGGACAGAAAGAAAAGCAGGAATTTCAGTAAGAGTTCTAATGAAGCAAGAAAGGTGAAATACCTGTAGAGCCAAATTTAATAAAGCCACACTTTGCAACCATTTTAACTTAAGTCTCTCCTTTAACCTCAGACACTTTATTTCCTGAGGCTGAGGAAAAACGATAGATAACGGCAGCTTCAGAAGTTTTTTATTCTCGGTGGACAGATCCTCATCGACACTACTGACAACAGTATTTCTAGCAGCAGTAATACCACAAATACTAATGCCGCCATAACTAATACAAAAGAAAATAGCGAAAACAGAAATGCCACCACCAACAACAATAACAATACTAGTGCAGCATTACCACAACCTAAAATACTATCAGCCACCAATAACTGAACTATCTCATGTCGGTCACTTACAACAACACTATTATTCCATTGCCACGAAGAGCAACACGACCATACAACTACCACCACCAATAACACTACCACACCACTGCCACTTACAACAACACTACGACACCACTGCAACCACCAATAACACTACGACGGCACTGCAACCAATAACAACACTACCACACCACTATAACAAACAGCTCTATCATATCACGAGCACCAACACAAACATTATCACACCACTTCCACCAACAACAACACTAAAACAAACATTATCACAAGACTGCCAACACTACCACCAATAAAACTACCACACCACTACCACCGACAACACTACCACACCACTACCACCGACAACACTACCACACCACTAGCACCGACAACATTACCATACCATTACCACCAATAAAACTACCACACCACTACCACCGACAACATTACCACAGCACTAGCACCGACAACACTACCACACCACTAGCACCGACAACATTACCACACCACTAGCACCGACAACACTACCACACCACTAGCACCGACAACACTACCACACCACTAGCACCGACAACACTACCACACCACTAGCACCGACAACACTACCACACCACTAGCACCGACAACACTACCACACCACTAGCACCGACAACACTACCACACCACTAGCACCGACAACACTACCATACCATTACCACCATTAACACTACCACACCACTAGCACCGACAACACTACCACACCACTAGCACCGACAACACTACCACACCACTAGCACCGACAACACTACCACACCACTAGCACCGACAACACTACCACACCACTAGCACCGACAACATTACCATACCATTACCACCATTAACACTACCAAACCACTAGCACCGACAACACTACCACACTACTAGCACCGACAACACTACCACACCACTAGCACCGACAACACTACCACACCACTAGCACCGACAACACTACCACACCACTAGCACCGACAACACTACCACACCACTAGCACCGACAACATTACCATACCATTACCACCATTAACACTACCACACCACTAGCACCGACAACACTACCACATCACTACCACCGACAACACTACCACACCACTAGCACCGACAACACTACCACACCACTAGCACCGACAACACTACCACACTACTAGCACCGACAACACTACCACACCACTAGCACCGACAACACTACCACACCACTAGCACCGACAACACTACCACATCACTACCACCGACAACACTACCACACCACTAGCACCGACAACACTACCACACCACTAGCACCGACAACACTACCACACTACTAGCACCGACAACACTACCACACCACTAGCACCGACAACACTACCACACCACTAGCACCGACAACACTACCACACCACTAGCACCGACAACACTACCACACCACTAGCACCGACAACATTACCATACCATTACCACCATTAACACTACCAAACCACTAGCACCGACAACACTACCACACCACTAGCACCGACAACACTACCACACCACTAGCACCGACAACATTACCATACCATTACCACCATTAACACTACCACACCACTAGCACCGACAACACTACCACACCACTAGTACCGACAACACTACCACACCACTAGCACCGACAACACTACCACACCACTAGCACCGACAACATTACCATACCATTACCACCATTAACACTACCACACCACTAGCACCGACAACACTACCACATCACTACCACCGACAACACTACCACACCACTAGCACCGACAACACTACCACACCACTAGCACCGACAACACTACCACACCACTACCACCGACAACACTACCACACCACAACCACCGACAACATTACCATACCATTACCACCGACAACACTACCACACCATTACCACCAATAAAACTACCACACCACTACCACCGACAACACTACCACACCACAAACACCGACAACACTACCACACCACAAACACCGACAACGCTACCACACCACAACCACCAACAACACTACCACACCATTACCACCAATAAAACTACCACACCACAACCACCGACAACACTACCACACCACTACCACCGACAACACTACCACACCACAACCACCGACAACACTACCACACCACAACAACCGACAAAATTACCACACCATTACCACCAATAAAACTACCACAACACAACCACCGACAACACTACCACACCACTAGCACCGACAACATTACCACACCATTACCACCAATAAAACTACCACACCACAACCACCGACAACACTACCACACCACAACAACCGACAAAATTACCACACCATTACCACCAATAAAACTACCACAACACAACCACCGACAACACTACCACACCACTAGCACCGACAACATTACCACACCATTACCACCAATAAAACTACCACAACACAACCACCGACAACACTACCACACCACTAGCACCGACAACATTACCACACCATTACCACCAATAAAACTACCACACCACAACCACCGACAACACTACCACACCACAACAACCGACAAAATTACCACACCATTACCACCCATAAAACTACCACAACACAACCACCGACAACACTACCACACCACTAGCACTGACAACATTACCACACCATTACCACCAATAAAACTACCACAACACAACCACCGACAACATTACCACACCACAACCACCGACAACACTACCACACCACTAGCACCGACAACATTACCACACCATTACCACCAATAAAACTACCACACCACAACCACCGACAACACTACCACACCACTAGCACCGACGACATTACCATACCATTACCACCAATAAAACTACCACACCACAACCACCGACAACACTACCACACCACAACCAGCGACAACATTAACATACCATTACCACCAATAAAACTACCACACCACTGCAACCAATAACAACACGACCACACCACTACCACCACCAATAAACCTACCACACCACTACCTCCAACAACACTACCACACCACTAGCACCAACACCACTACCACACCACTACCACCAACAACACTATCACACCACTACCACCAACAACACTACCACACCACTACCACCAACATCACTATCACACCACTACCACCAACAAAACTACCACACCACTACCACCAACAACACCACTACCACACCACTACCACCAACAACACCACTACCACACCACTACCACCAACACCACCACCATACCACTACCACCAACAACACCACTACCACACCACTACCACCAACAACACCACTATCACACCACTACCACCAACACCACTACCACAAACAACACTATCACACCACTACCACCAACACCACTATCACACCACTACCACCAACACCACTATCACACCACTACCACCAACACCACTACCACCAACACCACTATCACACCCCTACCACCAACAACACTATCACACCACTACCACCAACACCACTACCACACCACTGCCACCAATACCACTACCACCAACAACACTACCACACCACTACCACCAACAACACCACTACCACACCACTACCATAAATACCACTACCACACCACTACCACCACCAACAACACTATCACACCGCTACCACCAACACCACTACCACACCACTACCACCAACACCACTATCACACCACGACTACCAACAACACTACCACACCATTACCACCACCAACACTATCACACCACTACCACCGACAACATTACCACAGCACTACCACCGACAACACTACCACACCACAACCACCGACAACACTACCACACCACAACCACCGACAAAATTACCACACCATTACCACCAATAAAACTACCACACCACAACCACCGACAACATTACCACACCACTAGCACCGACAACATTACCATACCATTACCACCAATAAAACTACCACACCACAACCACCGACAACACTACCACACCACAACCACCGACAACACTACCACACCACAACCACCGACAAAATTACCACACCATTACCACCAATAAAACTACCACACCACAACCACCGACAACATTACCACACCACTAGCACCGACAACACTACCACACCATTACCACCAATAAAACTACCACACCACAACCACCGACAACACTACCACACCACAACCACCAACAACATTACCATGCCATTACCACCAATAAAACTACCACAACACAACCACCGACAACACTACCACACCACTACCACCAACACCACTACCACACCACTACCACCAACAACACCACTACCACACCACAACCAGCGACAACATTACCATACCATTACCACCAATAAAACTACCACACCACTGCAACCAATAACAACACGACCACACCACTACCACCACCAATAAACCTACCACACCACTACCTCCAACAACACTACCACACCACTAGCACCAACACCACTACCACACCACTACCACCAACAACACTACCACACCACTAGCACCAACAACACCACTACCACACCACTACCACCAACACCACTATCACACCACTACCACCAACAACACCACTATCACACCACTACCACCAACACCACTACCACCAACAACACTATCACACCACTACCACCAACACCACTATCACACCACTACCACCAACACCACTATCACACCACTACCACCAACACCACTATCACACCACTACCACCAACACCACTATCACACCACTACCACCAACACCACTATCACACCACTACCACCAACACCACTACCACCAACACCACTATCACACCACAACCACCAACAACACTATCACACCACTACCACCAACACCACTACCACACCACTGCCACCAATACCACTACCACCAACAACACTACCACACCACTACCACCAACAACACCACTACCACACCACTACCATAAATACCACTACCACACCACTACCACCAACACCACTACCACCAACACCACTATCACACCACTACCACCAACAACACTACCACACCACTTGCACCAACACCTCTATCACACCACTACCACTAATACCACCACTATCACACCATTACCACCAATAAAACTACCACACCACTGCAACCAATAACAACACGACCACACCACTACCACCACCAATAAACCTACCACACCACTACCACCAACAACACTATCTCACCACTACCACCAACACCACTATCACACCACTACCACCAACAACACTATCACACCATTACCACCAACAACACTACCACACCACTACCACCAACACCACTATCACACCACTACCACCAACACCACTATCACACCACTACCACCAACACCACTACCACCAACACCACTATCACACCAGTACCACCAACACCACTATCACACCACTACTACCAACACCACTATCACACCACTACCACCAACAACACTACCACACCACTACCACCAACACCACTATCACACCACTACCACCAACACCACTATCACACCACTACCACCAACACCACTATCACACCACTACCACCAACAACACTATCACACCACTACCACCAACACCACTATCACACCACTACCACCAACACCACTATCACACCATTATCACCAACAACACTACCACACCACTACCACCAACATCACTATCACACCACTACCACCAACAACACTACCACACCAATACCACCAACAACACCACTACCACACCACTACCACCAACAACACCACTACCACACCACTACCACCAACACCACTACCACACCACTACCACCAACAACACCACTACCACACCACTACCACCAACAACACCACTATCACACGACTACCACCAACACCACTATCACACCACTACCACCAACACCACTAGCACACCACTACCACCAACACCACTATCACACCACTACCACCAACACCACTATCACACCACTACCACCAACACCACTATCACACCACTACCACCAACACCACTACCACCAACACCACTATCACACCACTACCACCAACAACACTATCACACCACTACCACCAACACCACTACCACACCACTGCCACCAATACCACTACCACCAACAACACTACCACACCACTACCACCAACAACACCACTACCACACCACTACCATAAATACCACTACCACACCACTACCACCACCAACAACACTATCACACCACTACCACCAACACCACTACCACACCACTACCACCAACACCACTATCACACCACTACTACCAACAACACCACCACACCATTACCACCACCAACCCTATCACACCACTACCACCAACAACACTATCACACCACTACCACCAACACCACTACCACACCACTGCCACCAATACCACTACCACCAACAACACTACCACACCACTACCACCAACAACACCACTACCACACCACTACCACCACCAACAACACTATCACACCACTACCACCAACACCACTACCACTACCACCAACACCACTATCACACCACTACTACCAACAACACTACCACACCATTACCACCACCAACACTATCACACCACTACCACCAACAACACTACCACACCACTACCACCGACACCACTACCAGACCACTACCACCAACAACACTACCACACCACTACCACCAACAACACTACCACACCACTACCACCAACGCCACTAACACAACACTACCAACAACACTACCACACCACTACCACCAACAACACTACCACACCACTACCACCAACAACACTACCACTCCACTACCACCAACAACAGCACAACCACACCACTACCATAAATACCACTACCACACCACTATCACCACCAACAACACTATCACACCACTACCACCAACACCACTACCACACCACTACCACCAACACCACTATCACACCACTACTACCAACAACACTACCACACCATTACCACCACCAACACTATCACACCACTACCACCAACAACACTACCACACCACTACCACCAACAACACTACCACACCACTACCACCAACACCACTATCACACCTCTACCACCAACAACACTATCACACCACTACCAGCAACACCACTACCACACCACTACCACCAACACCACTACCACACCACTACCACCAACAACACCACTACCACAACACTACCACCAACAACACCACTATCACACGACTACCACCAACACCACTACCACCAACACCACTATCACACCACTACCACCAACACCACTATCACACCACTACCACCAACACCACTATCACACCACTACCACCAACACCACTATCACACCACTACCACCAACACCACTATTACACCACTACCACCAACACCACTATCACACCACTACCACCAACACCACTACCACCAACACCACTATCACACCACTACCACCAACAACACTATCACACCACTACCACCAACACCACTACCACACCACTGCAACCAATACCACTACCACCAACAACACTACCACCAACAACACCACTACCACACCACTACCACCACCAACAACACTATCACACCACTACCACCAACACCGCTACCACACCACTACCACCAACACCACTATCACACCACTACTACCAACAACACTACCACACCATTACCACCACCAACACTATCACACCACTACCACCAACAACACTACCACACCACTACCACCGACACCACTACCAGACCACTACCGCCAACAACACTACCACACCACTACCACCAACACCACTACCACAACACTACCAACAACACTACCACACCACTACCACCAACAACACTACCACACCACTACCACCAACAGCACTACCACTCCACTACCACCAACAACACCACAACCACACCACTACCATAAATACCACTATCACACCACTACCACCAACACCACTATCACACCACTACCACCAACACCACTATCACACCACTACCACCAACACCACTATTACACCACTACCACCAACAACACTATCACACCACTACCACCAACACCACTACCACCAACACCACTATCACACCACTACCACCAACAACACTATCACACCACTACCACCAACACCACTACCACACCACTGCAACCAATACCACTACCACCAACAACACTACCACACCACTACCACCAACAACACCACTACCACACCACTACCACCACCAACAACACTATCACACCACTACCACCAACACCGCTACCACACCACTACCACCAACACCACTATCACACCACTACTACCAACAACACTACCACACCATTACCACCACCAACACTATCACACCACTACCACCAACAACACTACCACACCACTACCACCGACACCACTACCAGACCACTACCGCCAACAACACTACCACACCACTACCACCAACAACACTACCACACCACTACCACCAACACCACTACCACAACACTACCAACAACACTACCACACCACTACCACCAACAACACTACCACACCACTACCACCAACAGCACTACCACTCCACTACCACCAACAACACCACAACCACACCACTACCATAAATACCACTACCACACCACTACCACCACCAACAACACTATCACACCACTACCACCAACACCACTACCACACCACTACCACCAACACCACTATCACACCACTACTACCAACAACACTACCACACCATTACCACCACCAACACTATCACACCACTACCACCAACAACACTACCACACCACTACCACCAACACCACTATCACACCTCTACCACCAACAACACTATCACACCACTACCACCAACAACACTACCACACCACTACCACCAACAACACTACCACACCACTACCACCAACACCACTATCACACCACTACCACTAATACCACCACTATCACACCATTACCACCAATAAAACTACCACACCACTACCACCACCAATAAACCTACCACACCACTACCACCAACACCACTATCACATCACTACCACCAACACCACTATCACACCATTACCACCAACAACACTACCACACCACTACCACCAACACCACTATCACACCACTACCACCAACACCACTATCACACCACTACCACCAACACCACTACCACCAACACCACTATCACACCAGTACCACCAACACCACTATCACACCACTACTACCAACACCACTATCACACCACTACCACCAACAACACTACCACACCACTACCACCAACACCACTATCACACCACTACCACCAACACCACTATCACACCACTACCACCAACAACACCACTACCACACCATTACCACCAACAACACTACCACACCACTACCACCAACACCACTATCACACCACTACCACCAACACCACTATCACACCACTACCACCAACACCACTACCACCAACACCACTATCACACCAGTACCACCAACACCACTATCACACCACTACTACCAACACCACTATCACACCACTACCACCAACAACACTACCACACCACTACCACCAACACCACTATCACACCACTACCACCAACACCACTATCACACCACTACCACCAACACCACTACCACCAACACCACTATCACACCACTACCACCAACAACACTATCACACCACTACCACCAACACCACTATCACACCACTACCACCAACACCACTACCACCAACACCACTACCACCAACACCACTATCACACCATTACCACCAACAACATTACCACACCACTACCACCAACACCACTACCACCAACACCACTATCACACCATTACCACCAACAACACTACCACACCACTACCACCAACACCACTATCACACCACTACCACCAACAACACTACCACACCACTACCACCAACACCACTATCACACCACTACCACCAACACCACTATCACACCACTACCACCAACACCACTACCACCAACACCACTATCACACCACTACCACCAACAACACTATCACACCACTACCACCAACACCACTATCACACCACTACCACCAACACCACTACCACCAACACCACTATCACACCATTACCACCAACAACACTACCACACCACTACCACCAACACCACTATCACACCACTACCACCAACAACACTATCACACCACTACCACCAACACCACTATCACACCACTACCACCAACACCACTACCACCAACACCACTATCACACCACTACTACCAACAACACTACCACACCATTACCACCACCAACACTATCACACCACTACCACCAACAACACTACCACACCACTACCACCAACACCACTACCACACCACTACCACCAACAACACTACCACAACACTACCACCAACACCACTATCACACCACTACCACCAACACCACTATCACACCACTACCACCAACACCACTATCACACCACTACCACCAACACCACTACCACCAACACCACTATCACACCACTACCACCAACACCACTATCACACCACTACCACCAACACCACTACCACCAACACCACTATCACACCACTACCACCAACAACACTATCACACCACTACCACCAACACCACTATCACACCAGTACCACCAACAACACTACCACACCACTACCACCAACAACACTACCACACCACTACCACCAACACCACTATCACACCACTACCACTAATACCACCACTACCACACCACTACCACCAACAACACTACCACACCACTACCACCAACAACACCACTACCACACCACTACCATAAATACCACTACCACACCACTACCGCCACCAACAACACTATCACACCACTACCACCAACACCACTACCACACCACTACAACCAACACCACTATCGCACCACTACTACCAACAACACTACCACACCATTACCACCACCAACACTATCACACCACTACCACCAACAACACTACCACACCACTACCACCAACACCACTACCACACCACTACCACCAACAACACTACCACAACACTACCACCAACACCACTATCACACCACTACCACCAACACCACTATCACACCACTACCACCAACACCACTACCACCAACACCACTATCACACCACTACCACCAACAACACTATCACACCACTACCACCAACACCACTATCACACCACTACCACCAACACCACTATCACACCATTACCACCAACAACACTACCACACCACTACCACCAACACCATTATCACACCACTATCACACCACTACCACCAACACCACTACCATCAACACCACTATCACACCAGTACCACCAACACCACTATCACACCACTACCACTAATACCACCACTATCACACCACTACCACCAACAACACTATCACACCACTACTACCACCAACAACACTATCACACCACTACCACCAACACCACTATCACACCACTACCACCAACACCACTATCACACCATTACCACCAACAACACTACCACACCACTACCACCAACACCACTATCACACCACTACCACCAACACCACTATCACACCACTACCACCAACACCACTACCACCAACACCACTACCACCAACACCACTATCACACCACTACCACCAACAACACTACCACACCACTACCACCAACACCACTATCACACCACTACCACCAACACCACTATCACACCACTACCACCAACACCACTACCACCAACACCACTATCACACCACTACCACCCACACCACTATCACACCACTACCACCAACACCACTATCACACCACTACCACCAACACCACTATCACACCAGTACCACCAACACCACTATCACACCACTACCACCAACACCACTATCACACCACTACCACCAACACCACTATCACACCACTACCACCAACACCACTACCACAACACTACCACCAACAACACTACCACACCACTACCACCAACACCACTATCACACCACTACCACCAACAACACTACCACACCACTACTACCAACACCACTATCACACCACTACCACCAACACCACTATCACACCACTACCACCAACACCACTATCACACCACTACCACCAACACCACTATCACACCACTACCACCAACACCACTATCACAAACAACACTACCACACCATTACCACCAACACCACTATCACACCACTTCCACCAACACCACTATCACACCACTACTACCAACACCACTATCACACCACTACCACCAACAACACTACCACACCACTACCACCAACACCACTATCACACCACTACCACCAACACCACTATCACACCACTACCACCAACACCACTATCACACCACTACCACCAACACCACTATCACAAACAACACTACCACACCACTACCACCAACACCACTATCACACCACTACCACCAACACCACTATCACACCACTACCACCAACACCACTATCTCACCACTACCACCAACACCACTATCACACCACTACCACCAACACCACTATCACACCACTACCACCAACACCACTATCACAAACAACACTACCACACCACTACCACCAACACCACTATCACACCACTACCACCAACACCACTATCACACCACTACCACCAACACCACTATCACACCACTACCACCAACACCACTATCACACCACTACTACCAACACCACTATCACACCATTACCACCAACAACACTATCTCACCACTACCACCAACACCACTATCACACCACTACCACCAACAACACTATCACACCACTACCACCAACACCACTATCACACCACTACCACCAACACCACTATCACACCACTACCACCAACACCACTATCACACCACTACCACCAACACCACTACCACCAACACCACTATCACACCAGTACCACCAACACCACTATCACACCACTACCACCAACACCACTATCACACCACTACCACCAACACCACTATCACACCACTACCACCAACACCACTATCACACCACTACCACCAACACCACTACCACCAACACCACTATCACACCACTACCACCAACACCACTATCACACCACTACCACCAACACCACTATCACACCACTACCACCAACACCACTATCACACCACTACCACCAACACCACTACTACCAACACCACTATCACACCACTACCACCAACACCACTATCACACCACTACCACCAACACCAACATCATAGGTCTGCTGTGTAGGGTCTAAATACAGACAAAATTGGAATGGAATGGAAATGGACATCCGTCGGTTTTGACGGTGAGTTTTCCAGCTGATCGATCAACAGACCAGCCTGCTCCTGAAATTAACTCGCAAGTTCCTAAACATTCCACTGACATATACACTCTTAACGTAATTCTAAGGGAGATTCAGCTTGATGCAGTGTGTGACAAGGTTGCCATGTTGAATTACAGGTATTGCGCCTCCAACGGACTTCCAAACAGTCTCCATCAACCCAAATTCACTCACCAAGTATGGCTAGATAGCATAGTATGTTAGTGTAGTGTTGTACTTTTATATATATACACTTCCATTAGAGGGTTATCACAGCTTCTATGATGATGCAATTGTAACCTAAGCAAACATGAAAGAACAGCCGAACTCCCACTGTCAACCCCTCGATCTCTCTGGCCCTCCCCATCTCTCGGTATGGTGAGTAAATGATAGTATGGCTTCACACAAGATTATGGTTTATGACCCTTGCTCAAGATGCCACGCAGTTAGATCGAACCCGGAACTTAATGACTGCGAAACGAATTATTTAAGCATTTGGCCACAATGCCTCCACAATTTTTTTATTTCTTCCCTTTCGAAAAAACAAACAATATTGTATATATTTTTTAGCTCGTTATCACTCTGATAAATATTTATCTATTATTTAGTATTTACTTTTACAAAACATGGTGAAAATAAACGAGGGAAATGTGTGGTTTCACGATATCTCAAGCGAGATCTCAGCCCGGTTTTATGTGTCTGTGTATATATATATGTGTGTGTGGGTGTATATATATTTATATATATATATATATGTGTGTGTGGGTGGGTGGGTATATATATATGTGTGTGTGCATGTTTGTGAATGTATATCTTTTCGTTTGTGTCTGATTTGCTCAATAATTCCAAACGAACACCTACAAAAGCATATATATTGTTATATTCTATCTCATGCTGAATATTCATATGCCATTTATTTGAATTTATAGAACAAAGCTACATTATTTCTTCCAGTTATCGACACATCCTTCTGTCATTGGGGATGTTTCTATTCATACATCTGCCTCAATGTCAAACTCGTAAATACTTTGTTAAGGTAATATATCTTTCATGGTTGGTCCCATAGCTATGACGGGAACACTTCCCAGACAAATTTTAATCACTTACTTTCGTTCAATAATTTCCTTTGTGACTCGACAGAAATAGTAAGAGGGTCGGGAAAGATCTTAGCGAGTCCTCGAGTTTATCAACTGATTACTCTCAATGCCAGTACACCAATTGGCAGGAGAGTATACAAAGAAACATTTGAGTTCTGTACACTCTCTTCTTATACATTAGGACAGTGTGTTGGCAGAATTGTTAGAGCGTCAGACGAAATGTTTTGCGGCATTTAGTTACGGCTCTTTACGTTCTGAGTGCAAATCCCGCCGAGGTCAACTTTGCCGTTCATCCTTCCAGGATCGATAAAATAAAGTACCATTCAAGTACTGGAGTCGGTTTAGTCGACTTCCTCTCGACCCAAGTTGCTGGCCTTGGGCCGAAATTAGAAACCATATATACATATATATATAAAGAGAGAGAGAGAAGGTAGTAGGATAGAGGGAGATGGGGAGAGAGAGGGGAGAGAGAGAGGGCAGAGCGAGAGAAAGGGCAGAGGGAAGGAGAGATGGAGAGATAGATAGATATATACCAGCACCATACATATATAAATATATATTAATACGATGGCCGTGGTTTTGAGTGCAAGCCAAATTGAAATGAAATTATATCAACTATGACTTAATCAATTTAAAAAATTTGCTTTATGTACATCTCTTTAAGATTTGTAGAAACTAGTAGCAAGACTAATTGGATTATATTTAAAAGAAGCGGTGTGAAGATATCCATCGATATATGACTGCGTCTGTTGACCCAGACATCGGTCGTTTTTTAATTGGATTTATGTCAAAGCTGAATATACAGCAAGTTCACTTTCTCCGTCCATTGGACCAATATGATCGAACAACGACAAGAACAAAAATAAGTAGTCACACCGGTGCGTGCTTTCCACTTCAATTTTTATCTATCTATTTATTGTTTCATATATTTTCATTTCATACTAATTTTACATTTTTTTGTTTGTGTTTCAGAATCTATATTAATAATATTTTTGATAAATTCTTCGGAAGAGCGTAACGTTAGTAGATGTTTAAAATCAAAATTTATTTTCCTATTTACTACAATATATCACAGTAGCCTATAATTATTCTTCAAATATATATAAATTATATAGATACATACATAATGGCTGCATTACACTTTCCAGAATTGCCATCGCTTGACCTTTTTCTCATACATGGGTGGCTCGAACATGACATTTTAGCCCTACCAAGGCCGGCCGTAGATTCCTTTCTACGTATGCTGAGAGAAAGAAAAAAGAAAAAGCCATGTTCACACAACGCATGTGAAAGTCGTTTAGATTAAGTGATGCCTGTGCTTGAAGCATTTTTAAGTGAAGAAAGTCCTTATACTGGACCAACCCCACTCTCTGAACAATGGTGACAGGTCAACATCATTAGCTGCTATCGAGTCGCAGGTTTTACATCAGTTTTCCTTCTAGAATGATGTCCTAATAAGAACTAGGGGTTTCTCACTCCCAGTGGGCTAACCTCGCTCTTGGGCACCGAAACGAGTAATTGGATGTCCCCGCGCATACATACATAGATATGTTGTTTGGGACCACACATTGAAAACGTGCTCTGCTGTAGAGATCAGTTGCCCACATGATGTCAACGTTGTAAGAAAAAAAAAGGAGGACATCTACGGACCATTGATGAGGAGTTTGCAGATCCAGTATCCAAGACACACTTTCAGCTTCATACCCATGATTATTGGAGCTACCGGTTATATACCAACCCACTTGGACCAAAGTATAACTGAACATGGAGTTGTGGACAAAGAGCGCAGCTCCCTAATTCATAGACTCAAATGGCTGCGATAGCTGGCACCTTCAAAATTTGCAAAACATTCTTGCGATTCAAGGGATGACAATTTCTTTTCTTTAACAAACTTGCCACCAGGAAGGTGGCCAGTCAAAAATGTACTCGAAATTAAGAGAAAGAGAAACACATACATACATGCATACATACGAGGGTGTTTCAGTTTGTAAAACTATCGCCAATCTTCTCATGTCGATTACGCCTGTATTTGAGTTAATGAAATAACGAAATATGCTGAATTATCGGTCATTTGAATAATAATTAAAAGTTGCACACATTCACAACTTTTTATTTATGGCGGCTTTTGGACATGGCCTGTGGTATATTGTCCTTTCTATTCACTTTACTGAATCTACTGAGGAAACCAAACGACAAAACGAAGTGAAGTGAAAATAAGCAGGAGGAATATGTTCTAAATACACAATAATATTGAGGTTTAATAGAGAAAACCTTTTTTAGTTAAATGTATTATGGGGAATGGCGCCCTTTGTTCTTTCTTACTTTCATATCGTGAATCTTCTTTTCTTTCTTCTAAATGGCTCTCACATGTTCTGCATCAACACCAGTCATGAATGAAGACATCCGATCTTCCTACAGTATTTTAAGGAAAGCTTTGTCATCAGATGGAACATCATTTTGTTCGAGAACATTGTGGGTTGCAATGTCAAAAATTTCCTTAAGATCATTTTTCCAAATTTCACATTTTGCAATTGTTTTGTCTGTCATTCTTGATTTTTCTGTTTTCAGTCCTTGATACTCATTATACAATTTCTCGATCGAAGTGCAGATGTCTTTTTTTCCGCTTTAATTGGGATATTTGCTTTTCAGCACAATTCCTGAATCTTCTGGCTAGTGTATTTTACAGCAACTGATATTGTCTCCCTTAGTTTGATGTGATGGCCGAGAAAATACAAGAGCACTTGTTGTTTGTGGGGGAGTTATGTCTGAGGTAACTTCCACTCGGGCTTTTTCTCAAGTAGCTAAATGGCCGTTCTAGTTTCCATTTTCTTATTCACTGCGAAAGATGAAAAGCCAAATCAATCAATCAGTTTTATTTTAACGAGTCTTTGGGTTCTTTCATTGCTATGAAAAACAACTGAAAGGAAAATTATTTCGTAACTTTATAACAATGGATGAATCTTGACGAAAACCAGCGTGTTCACTACTCGCTAACAAAACCAAGCATTGAACCAACAAAGTAATAAACCTTACATTAGAACCTTATTGTTAACTCATTATCTTGTTGACAAATATCGAAAAGCTCATTTAAAAAGCACCAAACTGTGCAACCCCTAAATATATTTGTATATATTCACCTGTGTAGCTTTTATGTGAAATCAATTCAGGGCGCAATCGACATGAGATGAGTCCAACAAAATAAATTTTACCCTATAAATATGAAACACTCCTACATAATTAAATAAAGATAAAAATAAAAATGCCGTAGGCTTTACAATACAACGGGGGGAAACATAATAGTACCACTGGTGATGTCACAGATGTGTGACGAAAGAACTTTGATAGACTATATATATATATGTGTGTGTGTGTGTATTTTTAACCGTTGGTCAATCAATGATAAACATTGATTGCCAGATAGATTAACTATGGAGATATAAAAGATGCAGAAGCGAAAACCAGCCCAAACCAAACAGTGACTGCGTTTTATTATTATTTCTGGCAAAATTATAACAATATGATTAAGTTAAGAATGTACATCCACATATGTATACTGAAATACTAGTATGCATATGAATACACACACGTGTACATATGTAGATGTACCGAGTTTTTCACTGGTCACTTTACTGTGAGTGTCCAGCTATTCTGTATGTAAACACACAGACAAACCGGTTTTTAGAGTCATACTGGTTTTTGAGGAAACACCTTTCCTCTATTCTCCAGAAAGCCAGACAAGGAATATTGGACTAGTTTCGATGTTGTTACATCTCATCAGCAATATTTACCCATCTTCCGGCCTTTCTAGAGAATCGTAAAAGCACATATCGTTATATGCTTTTTCTATGAAAATTAGTAGTGGGCAGACTAATTTGCATAGAGCGTGAGTACGTACCGGTTCAACGCAAAATTTAATTTCGTTTCGTTATTTGTTTTTATCGTCTCCGTTGAACCGGTACGTACTCACGCTCTATGCAAATTAGTCTGCCCACTACTAATTTTCATAGAAAAAGCATATAACGATATGTGCTTTTACGATTCTCTAGAAAGGCCGGAAGATGGGTAAATATTGCTGATGAGATGTAACAACATCGAAACTAGTCCAATATTCCTTGTCTGGCTTTCTGGAGAATAGAGGAAAGGTGTTTCCTCAAAAACCAGTATGACTCTAAAAACCGGTTTGTCTGTGTGTTTACATACAGAATAGCTGGACACTCACAGTAAAGTGACCAGTGAAAAACTCGGTACATCTACATATGTACACGTGTGTGTATTCATATGCATACTAGTATTTCAGTATACATATGTGGATGTACATTCTTAACTTAATTGTTTAAGCGTCAGTCATACAAAAGTGAGTTACAAACGAAACAAAATTTAATTTCGTTTCGTTATTTGTTTTTATAACAATATGACCCTCCCCAAATATAAAAATCTCTCTCTCTCTCTCTCTCTCTCTCTATATATATATATATATATATATATATATATATATATATATATATATATATATATATATATATATAGTTGTTGTAGTTGTTGTATGGCTGCAATAAATGCGTTCGTAGGCGGTATGCCGTTTGAACACTCGATGCTCACGCAGAGCAGAGTATATTATGATAGATAACGAGGAATCAGTGCTGCATCAAAACACAATTTAGATTACATGTTTCTCCGACGATCAGCTCAAGGCAGGATCTATTACAGATCGATCTGATGCGGATGAAATGCTTTGAAAGCGCAAAACATATCTGAGAACCTTGCGAATGTAGAGTCAGGTTCGATCTGTAATAGATTCTGCCTTGAGCTGATCGTCGGAGAAACCTAAATATATATATATATATATATATATATATATATATATATATATATATATATATATATATATATATATATATATATATATATGTTTTATGATATATAGCTCTGATTGTTTAATTTATTAATTTTTCATTGAGCCACAAAGTGACCGGTTGCAAAACACGTATATGTATGTGTATGTATATATATATGTAAACTTTTATATGTAATAATCTCCCACTAGGTTGAGATACAAATTTGGCTGTATTGTGCTGTGCTTTCTAGCAAAAATGCCACCAGTCGTAAGCAACTACCACACCCCTTCCAACTTGACCGCGACTACGTCACGATATTTAGCCATTTTGAAATGAATTCTTGGCGCGATCGTTTTGGAAAATTTAATGTCTAGATATGAGCGAGCTTCCTGAAGAATCCGGCGCTCGAGTTTATATAATTATTACATAATTATTGGAAAACTCAAAACACGGACGAAACCATGGTAGAGGTATTTAAATGTATTCTATTTTCTCCTAGTTTATTTTAAACCTAATTCTGCTTAGTTGACTGTATCTAGGCGATTACGCTGTCGAAATATTCGATAAATACTCCGCTACGGCCGACGCGAAGCGCTAGTTTTGGTTATTTGTTGGAGATTCCTTCATAGAAGCCTCATTCGTATAGCCTGGTCTATTCGATTTTTTATATAGTTAATTATGCTAATTGGGAGAGGAAATAGTATATATTTTATCTTGTGATTCTATAGACATGTTTTATATATATATAATATAACGTAACTGGATCTCTGTCTGTTTTTAATATGTGTATTCAGTATTATTAATTGCTTGCTTAATAATTATAATGAATTTAAACATTGGATGTTTGTCTTGAGAAGCATTAGAATTAAGCTAATGGGTTTTCTCCTCACTACAAGTGTAATTTAAAATAATTGAAAAGTCTGTGCAGACCAAAAGATGTTGTTGTCACCAGATTTCGAAAATCAGCAAATCATTCTCTCCAGCCTCACGTGGATGCATCTCTCTACAGGGAGAATCTCAGATGCATTTCTGATAGCAGACGTGGAAGGGGATTTTTTTATTACGAATTCGGCGGATAGTTTGCCAAAATGCTATATTTGCTGATCTAAAATCAGATTCTAGCGTAATCTTTATGTCCTCCCATGTCTTAACCTTCGGCTCATTTACTGTTACTGCTATTACTTTTCGCTCCTGCTTGTACCGGGTGTGCAAGAAAGAAAACTTATTTCCAAGTCAAGCTTTGTACTCCTCCTTCTCTACCTTTTCAACCTCCTGATTGAACAAGGAAATCTTCCTGCCACTCGGTGCCATACCGAGCCCCTTTCGCCGCAGCATTTAACAAACTGAACGAGAAACAAAATAACCTCTTCCCGCGCTCAAATTTCCTAGTATTAAAAGCAGACAGAACCATTAATCCTTTGATGCCAACCCGCCCAAAACTGCCTTTGTCTCAGTGAAACACAGACCTGCCAACCTCTAAATACCCAAACGGGGAGTACTATGAAAAAAGTACCCCAAAAAGGGGATAATAAAAGCTATACCCATTTCCACAAGAGAAGACATCTCTCACCGACCCCAAATTGGGTGGGAGATCTCCGCGTCGGACGGGGGAGAGTTGACAGGTCTGGAAACATAACATTTTTAAAGGGTACCTATTGAAAATAAAACTTTCCAAAATAACTTTATCTAAGAACATTTTATTATGTTACATAAAACAATAATTATTTTCAAATTCTTCATTAATAAATTATAATACTAAGAGTACGGTAACGAACGGGTTAACTATTCACTTTCCTAAATATTGATTTTGAAGGGTAAGTCAATAAAGACTTCCCATGTAAAAGTAGCTTGCTTTGTGTTTTGATTTCTATTGAATTCGCCGTCGTTTTTACTATATTTGGGAACCTAGGATAAGTACGCATTGTCTAGCGATATATCAGTTTGTGTGTATGGATCACTGTGATGTCTGTTCTGTATACAAACATACCGTTTCCTTTGATAAACACTCTCTAAGAATCTATTTATTTTTGTCGTTATTATTTATCTACACCTCGTGACCTTTCTCACTCACTCTATCTATTTCTCTTCACTCTCTTTACGCACACACAGACACATTATATATATATATATATACTTAATACATTATTACACAGACACATATATTTATATATTTATATATATATATATATTTATATATATATATATATATATATATACACATATATATATATATATATATATATATATATATATATATATATATACACATATATACATATACATATTATTACATATTATATATTACATAATTGCATATATGTATCTGTATAAATACAGAGTCTGTAACCGCGACTGCACCAAAGTGTATAAATATATACACAAATCTATATTTATACACATTGGCGCAGTCTCGATTATACACTCCGTATTTATACAGATTTAAATTTATCATACACTTCAGCTGTTAGGGCACTAATTACGCATGACCGCTAATTACCGTATTTCCCGGCGTCGAAGACGCTACTTTTTTCCTAAAATAAGTCTCAAAATTCTACCATGCATCCTGGAGGCCGAAGATTTTGTTTTGTTTGTTTTTTGTTTTGTTTTTTTCTTCCAATTTTTGGTTGTCAAAATTAGGGTGCGTCCTCGAGGACGAACCGTCTTCGGCGCCGGGAAATATGGTATATGAAAATAAGTATATCAATGTCAGAATAATACTAAGATCTAATGTGGCAAAATTGATGGATATACACACGTCTTCTTATCAGTGTCCAATTAGATCCGACAAACGATTAAAGATTCGTATTTTCTGGTATTTTTACATGCCTACATATTAGATCTGTGTATATATTTATATACGGCGGTACAGTCTTCGTTACACACTCTGTATTTATACACGTCGGCTGCTAGAGCACTTCATGCTATATGTGGGTGAGTGAGTGTGTGGGGGGGGGGGGGGGGGGGGTTACATGTGTGCATGTGTGCGTGCGTTTATTTTTGTGTGTGTGTAAAAGCCAAACTCGCTATCTTCAATTCGATATTCGTGCCAACCCTTACCTATGGTTATGAATCTTGGGTAATGACCGAAAGAATATGATTGCTAATACAAGTGGTCGAAATGGGGTTCCTCCGAAGGGTCTTTGGAGTAACGTTAGCTCGGATATCAGAATCACTCCAGATAGAGCTGGTACTTCTACAAATTGAGATATCACAGCTCCGATACTATGGACATGTGGTTAGAATGTCTCAGGAAAGAATCACTCAACAGATTTTACGGGCAAAATCAACCGGCAGGAGACCCAGGGGTAAACTCCGAGCAAGATGGTTGGATAACATCCATGAGCTTGGCTGGTCTCACTTGGGGATCCAGCCGGATCAGTTGGAGACGGTTGCTTTTGATACCACTATCTAGGCGGGGCTTGGTGCAGCCTTATCGAAAATCTCCCTGGTTGCTAATAGATTTGAGATCACATCATGGGGAAAACCTGGTATTGTTTGAGGCAGATCTAACTGGTTTCCTAGAACGTTTCCTAACCCAGGATGAGTGTTGGGTTCATCACTTTGAGCCAAAGACAAAGCGACAATGCCATGGAAAGACCCTTCCTCAACGGCTTGAAAGACGACCAAGGTTGTTTCATCTGCAGAGAAGGTGATGGCCTCAGTTTTATGGGATACAAAAGACATTGTGTTTATTGGCTATCTTCAAAAGGGTCCAACCATCAATGGAGAGTACTATGCCAACTTGCCGAGGCAATTACGAAAGGTTATCATGACCAATTGTCCATGGAAACTGACGAAAGGTTTCTAATTTCATCAGGGCAATGCTGAAGCACACAGTTCCTTAGTTTCAATGGCTGTTGTGTGTGACTATCGCTTTGAACTCGTTAATCACCCTCCCTATTCTCCTGATTTGGCCCCATCTAACTATCATCTGTTCCCTAACATGAAAGAACACTTAGCTAGGAACCAGTATCGCAGTGATGATGACATCACATCTTCTGTTGATAACTTTTTGTACCAA
This sequence comes from Eledone cirrhosa, assembly GCA_964016885.1. Taxonomy (NCBI): domain Eukaryota; kingdom Metazoa; phylum Mollusca; class Cephalopoda; order Octopoda; family Eledonidae; genus Eledone; species Eledone cirrhosa. The sequence continues at coordinate 354,158,457 of OZ024741.1, forward strand.
CAGGATGAAAGCTTCTTCACCAATGGAATCCAAGCACCACAACACCGATAGATGTGTGAGGACTAGGTTGAAAAATAAACCGCATTTTATCACATTCCATAAAAGTATCATAGTCAGTCTATGAACTTTAAAACCGACCCTCGTAAATATTTTTATTGTTTATCCCGCTGAGGTTAGCTTTATCTTCATACTTACGGGGTCGATAAAATAAAGTACCAGTAACATACTGAGGTCGATTTAATTGACTTTCCCCTTCCCTTTAAATTACTGACCTTGCGCCAAAAATAAAAAAAACTATTGTTTGTTTTATTTCTCATTGACTTTTCACGCAGAGCAAGTTCTAAGGCAGGGGCGTGCAACAGGTGGCCCACGAGCTACAATCCGACCCACTAGACTAGTCAGAGTGGTCCGCGATGACCGTTTTTAATTTTTACCTTGTAGGCTTATTTAGAAATTTTTTTCGTAACCGTAATACAATTTTCTGTTAGTTGACCTATACTAAATGGCTTCACTGATAGGGTTATGTGTGTTATAATTTCCAAGTTCCATGTTATGGAAAGAAGTTGTGGTTTTCATTAGATCACATATTGTTGACAGTGACTGGCCCTAATAGTTGTTCCAATGTTCAAAAGTGGCCGGCTAATGGAATATGTTGTACACCCCTGGTTTAAGGTGTTATCCCTAAGATGTCACTAGTGGTGGTTAAAACGTTTTGTGCAAGAAAAGGAATTCAGCTGTAGATAAAATGCCACAAAAATGTGTTTTCTAGCATAGCAACACACACACACACACACACACACACACACATTTTTTCCTTTTTAAACTATATTTTGTTGTAGAGGGTATAATGCATTTTTTTTTTTTTTTTTTTTTGTATTCTGTCTATGTTTGTGAGTATGGCTATGATATAATTGTTTCTACTTTAGGCACAAGGCCAGCAAATACCCAGTGCATTACTGGTACTTTATTTTATCGACCCCGTGAGGATGAAAGGCAAAGTCAACCTCGGCGGGATTTGAACTCAGATCATAAAGGGACGTAACTATGCTGGAAAGCATGGCGTCCGACCCTCTACCTATACTGCCAAAGGGTTAGGGTCTCAAATAATCGCCCCTCCTCCGCTTATTAGTTTTTCAGATTATTTCGTGTGTTTTGGTGGGATATCTTTGTTGGTTTGAGTTTGTTGTATTTGTTTACCTTTACTTCAATATTGGGTGATGTCAGGGCGGTGGATTGGCACTATCGGTGGAGAGTCGGATAACATGCTTTATGGCATAGAGTTATAGCCTTTACGATTTTAGTTCAAATCTTGCGGAGGTTAGCTTTGCCTTTCATCCTTAACAGTAATACACTGGGGTCAATTTAATTGATTTTCCCCTCCCCCAAAATTGCTGGCCTTGTGCCTATATAAGAAACCATTATTATTATTATTATTATTCTGAGTTCAAATCCCGCCAAGGTTAACTTTGCCTTTCATCCTTTCGGGGTAGGGTAGATAAAATAAAGCACCAGTAATGTACTGGGTAATTGCTGGCCTTGTGCCAAAAGTAGAAACAATTATATAAGGGCAGTGGATTGGCAGTATCGTAGGAGCGTCGGATAACATGCTTTATGGCATATAGTTACGGCCCTCTACGATCTTAGTTCAAATCTTGTACCAGTAATGCACTGCGGTTGATTTAATCGATTTTCCCTTCCTCCAAAATTGCTGGTGTTGTGCCTAAAATAGAAACAATTATTATGGATTGGCAGTATCGGAAGAGCGTAGAACAATATATTTTACGGCATAGAGTTACGGCTCTTTACGATCTGAGTTCAAATCCTGCCGAGTCGATAAAATAAAATACCAGTAATGCACTGGGATCGATTTAGTTGACTTTTCCCTCCTCCAAAATTGTTGGCCTTGTGCCTAAATGAGAAACCAATATTGGGTGAAATTATGAGAGAATTAACTTTTTACATATTGTAGTAACTCATACTGCGTGAACTAGGATCTCCGTTGAAAGAGCTCTGATACTGGTATGAAAGGTTTCTTAATATAATTAGTTCTTATAGTGTTAATATTGTTCAGGCTTTAATAAAGTAGCATAGTTAATGCTGATGTGAGTAGACTGTTGCTCCCTTTTAAATTATGTTTGATGTAGGCGTAATATGTTTTGTTTTGGAAGATATATATATTATATGCATTAATATGTTGTCTAATCTGCTTTGTTGGTTAGTATAAGTATGATATAATGTTTAAAGTGTTGAATGATGAATTATTTCATACAGGATAAACTACGGGGGATAGCTATAATTCATTCTTTATTAATTTATCTCTGGGTGTTATGTTTATTAGGGCGGTGGTTTGGCAGTATCGGTAGAGCATCAGACACTGCTTTGCAGCATATAGTTAGCGCTCTTTACGTTCTGAATTCAAATCCTGCCGAGGTTTGCTTTGCCTTTCATCCTTACGAGGTCGATAAAATAAAGCACCAGTAATGCACTGGGGTAATTGCTGGCCTTCCGCCAAAAGTAGAAACAGTTATGTTTATTAGCAGTTTAATGTATATTCAGTGTGTGGAGGATGTAAGGAAAGTAGATTTGGGGAGCAAGTGAACTAGAGGATGTGAACAAAAAGCAATCTCTCTTGACATGCATTGGATAGGTTTTTCTGTCGAGTGCTGCACGGCAGGAATGAAAATCATTGCTGCGAAGACCGGGACATTTGTAATCTCGAGAAAGCCTGCGTAGTGCACTCTGAGTGGAATTACGCTGAAGCAGGTATAGGTGATGCCCATGAGGGTGCTTGGCTGTTTCAGCGCCTTAGCCTCGCTATCACGTGTTGGCTTACCTCAAATATTTCCGATAAACCTTGTGGTATGTAACGGATTGACGCACTTATTGATGTTTTTTGTTGTTGTTTTCTTTTCTCGGTTTATGAGAGTGATTTCAGGTTTTGGTTAATTTTTAGTTTAATTTTTATTTTCTTTATGGATATTATATCATTAGATGCATGATGCCACCCTTCGAGTATTATGACTGTATGCTTATCCTTTTGGTAGTTATTATGATTAAATGTTCCCCAGTATATGTTGACTAATATATCTGGCAGTCCCAACTTGAATGGAAACCAGATATTGGTTCGTCCTCTTAGCACCAGTATAATGGTTTGGTTTTAATTATAGTTTAATCATAATATATTTTAATTATAATCATCTAATTATGATATATATACCGTGAGGTGATCTCAGACATGCACTGGATAGGTTTGCTGTCGAGTGCTGCATGGCAGGAATGAAAATCAGTGCTACAAAGTCTGGCACATTCGTAATCTCGAGAAAGCCTGCGCAGTGCACTCTAAACGTGTGTGGAATTACACTGAAGCAGGTGATGAAGTTCAAGTATTTCGAGGCCTTTTTCACGAGGGGTGGAAGGTAGGAGGCTGAATAAAATATAAGAATAATGCGCCAGCTTCAACATTCAGTCATCAGAGGAAGAGAGGTAGGTATGAAAACCAAACTTGCTATCTTCAATTCCGTATTCATACCAACCCTTACCTACGGACATGAATCTGGGGTAATGACCGAAAGTATACAATCGCGAATACAGGTGACTGAAATGGTGTTCTTCCAAAGAATCTTTGGAGTTACGTTGCTCGATAGAATGCGAAGCTCGGAAATCAGGGAGTTGCTTCAGGTAGAGCTGCTAATTCTCCGCATCGAGGGATCACAGCACCAATACTACGGACATGTGGTTAGAATGTCTAAGAAAAGAATCGCTGGGCAAATGTTACGGGCAAAGCTGACCGACAGAAGACCCTGAGGTAGACCACGAGCAAGATGCATAACATCCATAAGCTTGGTTGGTCTCGCTTGGGATTCAACAGGATCACTTGGAGACAGTTGCTTCTGATAGAACCCTTTAGAAGACGTGTCGGAGGATTCTGCCCCCACGTCATTCTCAAGAATAAGTGAGTGGAGAATATACACACATAGACACTTGCACGTACTCTCTCTCACACACACACACACACACACACACACACACACACACATATATATATATATATATATATATATATATATATATATATATATGTATATGTGTGTGTATAAATATACATATATATATATATACAGTATATATACTGTATATATATATATATACTGTGTATATATACTGTATATATATATATACTGTATATATATATACAGTATAGATATATACTGTATATATATACTGTATATATATATACTGTGTATATATACAGTATATATATATATATATATATATATATATACTTTTTTTTAATTCGTCTGATCTTTCCATCGAATATAATGTTGTTTGCTTAAAGACTGGTTGAAATATACTATTTAATCTTTTCTCATTAGACTTTATTGGTCGTCATCCTGTCAGTCTGATCTATCTAATTTATTTAGCAATAAAAACCTTCGCCAATATTTTAATTGTATTATAGATTTCTTGATTCCTTTTTGTATCTTGTTGCTCTACGTTTTGATAATTATGCATTAAATGAACAAGCGGCTATGTCAATGCGTTTAGTTTGTTCGCCGAATGGATAGTACGATTTTCATGTTTACACTAACTTCTCTATTTTATGTCAAGTCGTTGTAATCGTTAAAAATGTTGTTGCTTTAGACTCGCGAGATTACACCCCACGATAATCACTACATCAAATTATTGACACCACTACCTACCCTCGTGATGTCTGCTTATAAAGTACCAATGCTGACAGATTTGGTATTACAGTTTGTCCATCTAAGTTCTCATTCTAAATTTTGTCACGTTAAAGATGGCGTCGACCATCTAATAGATTAGCGTCACGATTCAATCAATAACTTTATCTTATCCGGTAAAAATACTCGTTCACCGATATAATCAATTGTCGATATCAACTTGGACAGTAACTCTATATTATACTGTATACTTATGTACATTACTCTTATACCCGTACATAATATCTTTTTGATTCACATACTACTCTTGTCGACTTATATCTAACATCAGAAACTCTAAGTATCGCCAATTGCAAGTAATTACATTTTCAACCAATGTTATTTGAGACTATTGAAGATGAACTGCTAAAAACTACATTCTCAAATTCTTTGGCATCACATTTGACTTAAATATCAGATGAGGCTCGTGAGAGTGCACTTGGCTGTTTCACAGTCTCAGACACGTTATCGATCACGATAATACTGGAAATATCCTGTATTGTTTCTTTTATTTTTATCCTATTTTTAAAATAGTTTTTTAATACAAATCACAGAAATGTAAAAATATCAATTTTAAAAAAATCTAAAATCACGTATCAATGGTAACTTAATCTAAAATCACAAATGTTAGTGCAGTGAAATCAGGGTCTTAGTATAAAGTCACAATGCTGTGAAACAATATCCTGAAATTAAATTTTGGTGCCGCAGAAAAAGTCACATCGATATTTTTGAATCAATATTTTAAATTTTCCTCCCAGCTAGATAAATAACTGTTTCCAAGACAGGAAAAGTGATACTGTCATAATGAAGACTTGCATAGAAGTGACGTGAATTGCTTAACTTAAAAAAAAAATAACTACAAAAAAACGCTAAAAAAAAAAACCCACCCAACCCCAAATCCTCCAAACAAAAACAAACTAATAATTGTGATTAAAATTTTAATAAAATTTGGGTTTATTGATTATGTATATAGTGATGATTGGATTATGCATAGTTCCATGGTTTCAAGTTTGATGTTGACTATACATAAGTACTTTATATGTAGTTTGTTTTTTGTTTTTTTACATGTACGAGGTGGCGAATCGGTAGATTCGTTAGAACGTCGGATAGAATGCTTTGCAGTATTTTTCCTCTCTCTTTCGTTGGAAGAAATCGACTGTGTTCTAACTAGGAAATTGGGATGGGTTCTGCCAGGTTTAAAATGTCCAAGACACGTCGTTTATCACTACGGCACTTCTCGACACAATCATGAGATAAAATACTGTGTTTGGTACCGGAGCTAGCCCATTGGGAGTGAGAGACCCCTAATTCTTGTTGAGACATCACTCTAAGAGAAGGAAAACTCTGATGTAAAACCTGCAACTCGGTGGCAGCCAAGTGGAATTGGTTCAGATCAAAGCCTTTCTTCACATAAAAAAGCTGCAAGCACAGGCATCACTTGATCTAACTAACTTTCATGTGTGTTGCGTTAACATGGCCTTTTCTTTTTTCTTTTCTCTGTAACATATGCAGAACGAAATCTCCGTCCTTGGCAGAGCTAAAAATTCATGTTTTGCCACCTATATATAAGAAAAATTCAAGAGATGGCAATTCTGGAAACTGAGATGCAGCCATTTTGGCAGTATCGGTAGAGGGTTGGACGCCATGCTTTCTAGCATAGTTACGTCCCTTTACGGTCTGAGTTCAAATCCCGCCGAGGTTGACTTTGCCTTTCATCCTTACGGGGTCGATAAAATAAAGTGCCAGTAACGTACTGGGTAATTGCTGGCCTTGAGCCAAAAGTAGAAACAATTATGTATGTATATATAATTGTTTCTACTTTTTGGCTCAAGGCCAGCAATTTACAGTACATTACTGGTACTTTATTTTATCGATCCCGTAAGGATGAAAGGCAAAGTTAACCTCAGCGGGATTTGAACTCAGAATGGCAAGGGCCGTAACTCTATGCGTCAAAGCATGGCGTCCGACCCTCTACCGATACTGCCAGTATATATAATGTGTTTTTATGTGTGTGTGTGTGTGCGCGTGCGTATATCTTCTCTTCTTCCCCCACTTATTTCCGAGAGACTAGTGGGGCAGAATCCTCAAATACTCTTGTCAGAAGCAACCGTCTTCAACTGATCCGGTTGTATCCCCAAGCGAGACCAGCCAAGCTCATGGATGTTATCCAACCATCTTGCTCGGGGTCTACCCCTGGGTCTCCTGCCGGTTGGTTTTACCCGTAACATTTGTCCAGCGATTCTTTCCTCGGACATTCTAACCACATACCCATAGTATCGGAACTGCGATCTCTCAATTCGGAGAAGTAGCGACTCTACCTGGAGTGACTCTGATCTCCGAGCTACACATTGGATCCTCAAGTATGAAATTTGTAGAATTTTCTTTTTCTACAAGTTTCTAGAAATTTCATACTTGACGATCCAATATATATATATATATATATATATATATATATATATATATATATACACTCGTGTATAATAGATTATACGCCACTGAAATGCAGCTATTATATTATCGGATTTGAACTCAGCCCTTTATGGTCTGAGTTCAAATCCCGCAGAGGTTAACTTTGCCTTTCATCCTTACGGGGTCGATAAAATAAAGTACCAGTAATACACTGGGATAATGCTGGCCTTGTGCCAAAAGTAGAAACAATTATATTATTGGATTGGCAGTATCGGTAGAGGGTCGGACGCCATGCTTTGCAGCATAGAGTTACGGCCCTTTACGATCTGAGTTCAAATCTTGCCGAGGTTAGCTTTGCCTTTCATCCTTACGAGGTAGATAAATTAAAGTACCAGTAATGCACTGGGATAATTGCTGGCCTTGTGTCAAAAGTAGAAATAATTATATTATGTACGTATGTATGATTTCCATTTCTGATTGTTGCCATTAAATATGTATTTAGTCCTCCAACAGTTCTCATCCATCTCACTCACTTATCTCTGCCACAATCCCATTTTCTAACTATTTATTATGTCATTTACGTACCTATTGAGCTTTTTTCGTTTGTATTTATGTCTCTTTCTCATTCAGTCTTTGTAGTTCTGTTGCTATATTACTTTATCTCTGTCTCATTTAGTTCTGTTTTCATCCAATTTTTCTTGATATTTTTATCCTCCGCATGCATTTTATCCGGGTGTGTGTGGTTTTTTTTTTTATTTATTTATCTATTTATACGTTTCTTTACTTATTACTAGTTGGTTGGTTGTTCTATCTGTGTGTGTTGGGTTTGTTTTATTAGTTTGGTTCTTGTGTGTCTCTAAAGCATATCCACACAGAAAAGATGCAATGCTCCCAAGTGCTGATAATCTACATAAAAGGACTTAGTACATGCTGTAAAATGGTTGGTGTTAGGACAGGCATCTAGCCATAGAAGGCTTGCCAAACAAGGGGTTAGGAGGACCATTCAGATTGTGTTAAAAGACACATCTCTACACTCTATATGACCGTATGTAAGCAAGATACAGACTCCTTGGCCTGTCTGGGAAGTCAGTAACCCTGCTTCAGTACTGACTTGGTCTATGTAGACCCATCAAACCCTTGCAAGCAGGGAATGCAGATGTTAAATGATGATGATATAAGATATATATATATATATATATATATATATATATATATATATATATATATATATACACACACAGACACAAACACAAACACACACACACACACACACAAATGCTTAAACTTTTTTAAGTGTTCCATTCAATTTGAATGATAAATAAAAACCTGCTACATTTGGAAGATGGCGCTGTTGTTGTCTGCTTAAAGTAAGTGAGCAAAAATTAGAAAAACTTGTTGAAACTTTATAAAACAGATGAAATGATAAAAAAAAATCAATATGCAATTGAGTTCTGAAACAAAAAACCATACTCTAAACGACACTTTAAAACATTTCAAATATCAAAATATTAAAACTTCTTAAAAATATTCAACACGACAAAAAGCACCCATCACACACTGTAAAGTGGTCATGTAGGTGTCATGACAAAAAGCACCCAGCACACACTATAAAGTGGTCATGTAGGTGTCATGACAAAAAGCACCCAGCACACACTGTAAAGTGGTCATGTAGGTGTCATGACAAAAAGCACCCACCACACACTGTAAAGTGGTCATGTAGGTGTCATGACAAAAAGCACCCACCACACACTGTAAAGTGGTCATGTAGGTGTCATGACAAAAAGCACCCACCACACACTGTAAAGTGGTCATGTAGGTGTCATGACAAAAAGCACCCACCACACACTGTAAAGTGGTCATGTAGGTGTCATGACAAAAAGCACCCACCACACACTGTAAAGTGGTCATGTAGGTCATCATCATCATCATCGTTTAACGTCTATCTTCCACGCTAGCATGGGTTTAGACAGGAATTGTCCCGCTTGAGGCAAGATTGGTCGTCTCGCTAATATGGGACTGTCTGGCAGGTTATCTATGGCTGGATGCCCTTCCTAACACCAACCACGTTTACAGTGTGCACTGGGAGTTGTCATGACAAAAAGCAACCAGCACACACTGCAAATGTAGTTGGCATTAGGAAGTGTATCCAGCTGTAGATACCAGGCCAAATTCAGTTTGTGTGAGCAAAGCACGGTCTTCCGACTTGATGTCTCACAAAGGGACAGCCTGTCCTACCCATGCTAGCATGGAACGTTTAACAATGATGATGATGATGATTCATGGGAGTTTACAAAACCACACCATCTAAACATAATGTGCTGATACCTTGGCACCTTTGTCCATTTCTCTGATAGAGGAGTTGGCTTATATTTGGATCAGTTTATAAATGAGTATATATCATATTTGTAACATAACCTACCAAATGGTTCTTATAACAGATTATATTGGAAGATTTTAATTTAAATATGAACATTTTAAAATTGGCAGTTTTACATCATTAAACTTGAGGTGGTCCTGGATGGATTGGTATCAAAAGAGTTAAATAACAAACGTAGAAGAAAAGAAAATTTACAACACACAGGCAAACACAGAATTGTGATAATAAAACTATTTGTATTTTATTTCTGTTTTTTACAAAATAACAGGGGTACCTTCAGTGAGAATATCAATTTGGTCTTTGCTGTTGTTGTTTTTATATTTATTTATTAAACAAGAATATCATTCTCTCATTTACTCACTCTCCCTCTCTCAAAAATTTCATAAATGTCTTTGAGAATGTCTTCACTATGGAACTCATAAGCATTATTTTTGTTTCTTTTGTTTTTGAAAATTTGGAGCTGCTAATTTTACTTTTCCTGGAATATTTCTTGAAATATCACAGTCCTGAAATGAGAATATTAATAATAATATTAATAACATATTTTAAAAGGATTGACGTAACTCTCCACAAAGGTAAATAAACAATACGAAGAGCGCGATGCGATTGCAATAGATTTATTGAACAATATTTTGACAGTTAGTCTGTCTTTGTCGAGTTCAGAATGAAAAGTGATAAAAATTCAAAATTATGGAAATTCAAATCCGAAGTATGAACGAGGCCAACCTGCGCCCCCATGAGGAAAAAAAGGATTTGAATTTACATAGAACTGTTTGATTAAATATTCTTTTTCCTTTTCTTCTTTTTTCCCTGTGTGGACGTGTTGGCCTCATTCATATTTGGATTAGAATTTCTGTAATTTTGAATTTTTATCGCTTTTCATTCTGAACTCGACAAAGACAGACTAACTGTCGAAATATCGTTCAATAAATCTATTGCAATCGCATCGCGCTCTTCGTATTGTTTAATATTAATAACAATAATAATAATGATTTCTACTATAGACACAAGGCCAGCAATTTTGGAGGGAGTGGAAAATTGATTAAATCGACCCCAGTGCAATACTGGTACTTTATTTTATCGACCCCGTAAGGATGAAAGGCAAAGTTAACTTCAGCAATAAAATATATGTATGTAGGTGTTTAGTTTAAACAACCAATTTCTTCCAGAGAAGGAAAGAGAAGTGTGAAAGAGATATAGAGGAAAATTAATCCCACTGATACTTTTTTATAAACTGCAAAAGGATTAAAGGCAAAGTTGACCTCAATGAGTTTTGAACTCAGAGCGCAGAGAGCTGGAACAAATACCACAAAACATTCTATTCAAATTTCTAATGCCAATGCACTGCCTATAATATTAGAATAGTCACAGGAAAAAGGAAGAAGACTTTGCTACTTGACAGTTCTGAAAACTATCCAATAAAAGAACAACAATACCAATAAAAGAACAACAAAGAAATTTTAAACAAAATAATGAAAATGTTGAAAGTTATCTGTGCCAGTAATACAGTAACATATTAAAATTTTATTACTTTTCAGATAAGTATTGTATTGCAAATGTTTACACAAAAAGTCAATTGCTTACCACATAGAGACAGACAACAGTGAAATCACCTCCAAACAAATTCATCTACCACCTCCAACAGCAATAAAAGAAATGGCAAACAATACAAATGAAAGCTGTATTATTCAGTCCATGTATCCCTGCATGTTGTAAGAAGTGATTAAAAGGGTTGGTGTCATGATGGGCATCCAGTTGTAAAATGCTGTTTCAAAAAATCCCATCTAACCCATGCTAGCATGGAAAAGTCAGCATGATGATGATGAGATGCTTCTAGTTATCTCTACATTCTGATTTTTATACTTGCATAACAACTTTCTGCTTTTGAGAATATATCTACTTAAACCAGTTTGTCTATGGGGATCCAAAGTTACTTTTAGATCAGGGTTATTTTTTCTCCAGATATTATTTTAGTCACGTCTAATGAAATACAAGGATACTGTGTACCTATTCTAAACTACATACTTATGGCCTATATGATGACTAAAAACATAAACAATCTCCATAAAAATAGATGTCTTAGGAATGATTTTAAAATGTAGACATACATAATCAAAATCTCAGCGTATATACATACACTGTACCTGATTTAGAGAACTAAGCACTACTAGGCACTGCATATTACATAGGGTACTTGCAATACAATAGCAAAAGACAAAAAATGCTGCACATATCCAAAGCACATGCTGTTGTGTTTTATTATGTGCTTTCACTGTACAACTAAAGCAATAATAAGACTATTTATAATAATAATTCTAATATAACATGACTGTATCGTATTACTAATCTGACTGATATTATTTCATGAACCGCAAAAGAATGAAAGACAAAGTGAATCATGGCACAAACATGAAAAGACTTAAACTCAGAGCATAAAAAGATGCAAATAAATACAATAATATGATAATAATAATTTCTAATTTAGGTACAAGGCCAGCAATTTGGGGGAGGGGAAAGTCAATTATATTGACCTCAGTACTTTACTGGTACTTTATTGATCATAAAAGGATGAAGTGCAAAGTTGACTTCAGTAGGATTTGAACTCAGAACATAAAAGAAACCTGGAACAGATACTGTGAAGCCTTTGTACAATAAACATTGTCAATCCTGTCATAAATAATTGTTTCTACTTTAGGCACAAGGCCAGAAATTTGAAGGGGAGGGGAAGCTCGATTAAATCAACCCCAGTGTATTAATGGTGCTTTATTTTATCAACCCCGTAAGGATGAAAAGCAAAGCTAACTTCAGTGGGATTTGAACTCAGACCATAAAGGCCCGTAACTCTGTGCTGCAAAGCATGTTGTACGACGCTCTACCGATACTGCCAATCCACTGCCCTAATCCAGTCATAAATAATAATAATAATTGTTTTCATTTTTGGCACAAGGTCAGCAATTTTGAAGAGAAGGGCAAAAATCAATTAAATCAACCCCAATGTGTTACTGGTGCTTTATTTTATTAACTGCATAAGGATGAAATTCAAAGCTAACAACAGTGGGATTTGAACTCAGAACATAAAAAGCCATAGCTATCTGCCACAAAACATACTGTCCGACACCCTAGTGATACTGTCAATCTACTGAGTTTGATTTAATCAACTAATCCCTTTCTAAAAACTGTTGTTTCAGTGAAAAGCATCCAACTGAAAAAAAACATGCTAAAAGCAGAACATATGTGGGTGAGACATGACCCCTGTCTTGTTTGGAAGGAAAGTAACACTGATTAAGTAGCAACTTGGTCTGCAATGATCAGTCCAACTTATGCCAGCCTGAATAAATGAACATTAAATGATGACGATGGGGTCTTCGGCTAATCTTGTGCCATATATGTAACAATAACCTCAATTGGTTCTCACCTGGCCTTTATCGAATATTGGTACCAATTTATTTATAGCCCTGGCATGGCTGAGTGGTTAAGGAGTTTGCTTCACAACCAATTGGTTCTGGGTTAAGCTTTATTACATGACACCTTGGCCTGGAAACCAATCATATATGTGTGTGTGTGTGCATGTTTCTGTTTACATTTGTGTCTGTGTTTATGTTCTATAACTTAACAGTTCGACAAAAAAGAGATCAATAAAATATGTACCAGGCATGAAAAAATAAGTACTGGGGCCAATATGATCAACTAAATCAAGACAGTGCCCCATCATGTTAACAGTCTAATGACTGAAACTATAGTAAAAGAATAAAAGAATGCCAGTATATAATCATTGTAAGTGAGAGGTGTCAACTGTCTTAACTATTCAACATAACAAATAACTGGAGGTAATGTTAGTTAGATTGTTGTCAGCACATTATAGGTAACAGGTGGTGGCTTGTCAACATAACGCTACTGATGACGAGGTTCTTTGCTACTTAAGCTTCATGATAATAGTGTGAAAAACAGGAAGAATACCAGACAGCCCTGGCATAAAGACAAACGTTATTCTTTTTATTTCATTGGTTTACTGAATATTGTTGACGTTACATAAAAATGATCAATAAGATTTAAGCAGACAAAAAAAAAATAATAGTAAAAAAAATAATAGTAAAATAAATAATAGTAAAAAAAAATTTAAATAATAGTAAAAAAAATATTAATAGTAAAAAAAGATAAAATATATAATAATAGTAAAAAATAAAATAAAATAAATGATAAAGGTAAAATAAAGTGATGTCTGCACAAAGGAAGCTTCTGGAATATTCTAGTGAAATAAAGAAAGACAAGATAGTGTGTGGTGGAGTAGATATAATGTTTTTTTTTTAATTTAGCAAATAAATTTATTTCCCATCTTTCTTCACACTGGCAAGGTTTGCAGACTTGTTCACACTACACTAACATAGACACAAGAAAAGTTTTTAAAAATTCATAAAATATGTGTGTGTGATGAAGAGGGTGATGATGATGGTGGAATGATAGTGGTGGTGCTAACACAATTTTGCCAAAACAAATAATAATTCCTAAATATTTGTCATCTATAGTATATTAACAACAATGAATCTATCTCTCAGTTGTCACCAACAGAATGATAACAGTATGATGATAAAGATGATGAGGGTGTCATTGAGAGTGGTAGCAGTCAGAATTATTGTAGTCATAGTAAATGTGGCAGGGAGGAGGACTTCTTATTGGAAAGTTCAAGTATCTCAAGGTTGTTTTCACAAGTGATGGAATACAGGAAGCTGAATTAAGTGCAAGTAATGCAGAAACTGGTGCAGTAATGCACCAACTTTAGCATTCGGTCATCAGAATAAGGAGTATAGATGAAAGAGCCAAACTCGATATCTTCAATTCGGTATTCATGCCAACCCTTATCTATGGTCATGAATCTTGGGTAATGACCAAAAGAATATGATCGCGAATACAAATAAGTGAAATGGATTCCTCCAAAGGATCATTGGAGTAACATCACTCGATAAAGCTCAGGGATCAGAGTCACACAAGGTAGAGATACTGCTTTTCTGAATTAAGAGATCACAGTTCTGATACTATGGACATGTGGTCAAAATGTCTCAAGAAAGAATCGCTGGGCAGATTTTATATGGGCAAATCCAAATGGTAGGAGACTCATGGATAGAAACAAACAAGATGGTTGGCTAACATGAGCTCAACTGATCTCGCTTGTGGATCCAGTCAGATTAATTGAAGATAGTTGCTTCTGATATGACCCACTGGAAGGCATACTTGAGGACTCTGCCCCCACAACTTTCCCAGAAATAAGTGGACAAAGAAGAAGTGGAAAATATGGCGAATCAATAAAAGCAAAGATGATGATCATACAGTAAAGAAGTGCTGTGATAGAAAAAAAGGTGTACAATCCATGCAAGCAAGGAAAAAAAAGAAAAGAAAAATGTGGTGATGATGTTTATGATGGTATGTATAAGAACGTTGTTGTTGTTGTGGTAACGGTGGTAAGGAGGAGGAGTAGCAGTACAAGTGACAAAAATATAACAGACATTATAATGACACCAATATAACAGACATTATCATGACACCAATATAACAGACATTATCATGACACCAATATAACAGACATTATAAAGACGCCAATATAACAGACATTATCATGACACCAATATAACAGACATTATCATGACACCAATATAACAACAGACATTATCATTACACCAATATAACAGACATTATCATGACACCAATATAACAGACATTATCATGATACCAAAATAACAGACATTATCATGACACTAATATAACCACAGACATTATCATGACACCAATATAACAGACATTATCATGACACCAATATAACAGACATTATCAAGACACCAATATAACAACAGACATTATCATGACACCAATATAACATACATTATCATGACACCAATATAACAGACATTATCATGACACCAATATAACAACAGACATTATCATGACACCAACATAACAGACATTATCATGACACCAATATAACAGACATTATCATGACACCAATATAACAACAGACATTATCATGACACCAATATAACAGACATTATTATGACACCAATATAACAACAGACATTATCAAGACACCAATATAACAGACATTATCAAGACACCGATATAACAGACATTATCAAGACACCAATATAGCAGACATTATCATGACACCAATATAACAGACATTATCATGACACCAATATAACAGACATTATCATGACACTAATATAACAGACATTATCATGACACCAATATAACAGACAGTATCAAGACACCAATATAACAGACATTATCATGACACTAATATAACAGACATTATCATGACACTAATATAACAGACATTATCAAGACACCAATATAACAACAGACATTATCATGACACCAATATAACATACATTATCATGACACTAATATAACAGACATTATCAAGACACCAATATAACAGACAGTATCAAGACACCAATATAACAGACAGTATCAAGACACCAATATAACAGACATTATCATGACACTAATATAACAGACATTATCATGACACCAATATAATAGACATTATCAAGACTCCAATATAACAGACATTATCATGACACCAATATAACAGACATTATCAAGACATCAATATAACAGACATTATCAAGACACCAATATAACAACAGACATTATCAAGACACCAATATAACAGACATTATCATGACACCAATATAACCACAGACATTATCATGACACCAATATAACAACAGACATTATCAAGACACCAATATAACAGACATTATCAAGACACCAATATAACAGACATTATCATGACACCAATATAACAGACAGTATCAAGACACCAATATAACAGACATTATCATGACACTAATATAACAGACATTATCATGACACCAATATAACAGACATTATCATGACACTAATATAACAGACATTATCAAGACACCAATATAACAGACATTATCAAGACACCAATATAACAGACATTATCATGACACCAATATAACAGACATTATCAAGACACCAATAACAGACATTATCAAGACACCAATATAACAGACATTATCATGACACCTATATAACAGACATTATCAAGACACCTATATAACAGACATTATCAAGACACCAATATAACAGACATTATCATGACACCAATATAACAACAGACATTATCAAGACACCAATATAACAGACATTATCATGACACCAATATAACAGACATTATCAAGACACTAATATAATAGACATTATCAAGACACCAATATAACAGACATTATCATGACACCAATATAACAGACATTATCATGACACCAATATAACAACAGACATTATCAAGACACCAATATAACAGACATTATCATGACACCAATATAACAGACATTATCAAGACACCAATATAACAACAGACATTATCAAAATACCAATATAACAGACATTATCATGACACTAATATAACAGACATTATCATGACACCAATATAACAGACATTATCAAGACTCCAATATAACAGACATTATCATGACACCAATATAACAGACATTATCAAGACATCAATATAACAGACATTATCAAGACACCAATATAACAACAGACATTATCAAGACACCAATATAACAGACATTATCATGACACCAATATAACAGGCATTATCATGACACCAATATAACAGACATTATCAAGACTCCAATATAACAGACATTATCAAGAATCCAATATAACAGACATTATCAAGACACCAATATAACAGACATTATCATGACACCAATATAACCACAGACATTATCATGACACTAATATAACAGACATTATCAAGACACCAATATAACAGACATTATCATGACACCAATATAACAACAGACATTATCAAGACACCAATATAACAGACATTATCAAGACACCAATATAACAGACATTATCATGACACCAATATAACAGACATTATCATGACACCAATATAACAGACATTATCA
The DNA here is from genome assembly GCA_964016885.1 of Eledone cirrhosa. Taxonomy (NCBI): domain Eukaryota; kingdom Metazoa; phylum Mollusca; class Cephalopoda; order Octopoda; family Eledonidae; genus Eledone; species Eledone cirrhosa. The sequence goes on from OZ024741.1 coordinate 354,175,904, forward strand.
AGACACCAATATAACAACAGCCATTATCAAGACACCGATATAACAGACATTATCAAGACACCAATATAACAGACATTATCATGACACCAATATAAGACATTATCATGACACCAATATAACCACAGACATTATCAAGACACCAATATAACAGACATTATCATGACACCAATATAAGACATTATCAAGACACCAATATAACAACAGACATTATCAAGACACCAATATAACAGACATTATCATGACACCAATATAACCACAGACATTATCAAGACACCAATATAACCACAGACATTATCAAGACGCCAATATAACCACAGACATTATCATGACACCAATATAACAACAGATATTATCATGACACCAATATAACAGACATTATCATGACACCAATATAACAGTCATTATCATGACACCAATATAACAGTCATTATCATGACACCAATATAACAGACATTATCATGACACCAATATAACCACAGACATTATCATGACACCAATATAACAGACATTATCATGACAACAATAAAACAGTCATTATCATGACACCAATATAACAGACATTATCATGACACCAATATAACAGACATTATCATGACACCAATATAACCACAGACATTACCATGACACCAATATAACAACAGACATTATCAAGACACCAATATAACAGACATTATCAAGAATCCAATATAACAGACACTATCAAGACAGCAATATAACAGACATTATCATGACACCAATATAACCACAGACATTATCATGACACTAATATAACAGACATTATCAAGGCACCAATATAACAGACATTATCATGACACCAATATAACAGACATTATCATGACACCAATATAACAGACATTATCAAGACACCAATATAACAACAGCCATTATCAAGACACCAATATAACAGACATTATCAAGACACCAATATAACAGACATTATCATGACACCAATATAAGACATTATCATGACACCAATATAACCACAGACATTATCAAGACACCAATATAACAGACATTATCATGACACCAATATAAGACATTATCAAGACACCAATATAACAACAGACATTATCAAGACACCAATATAACAGACATTATCATGACACCAATATAACCACAGACATTATCAAGACACCAATATAACCACATACATTATCAAGACACCAATATAACCACAGACATTATCATGACACCAATATAACCACAGACATTATCATGACACCAATATAACAGACATTATCATGACACCAATATAACAGTCATTATCATGACACCATAACAGACATTATCATGACATCAATATAACAGACATTATCATGACACCAATATAACAACAGACACTATCAAGACACCAATATAACAACAGACATTATCAAGACACCAATATAACAGACATTATCAATACACCAATATAACAGACATTATCAAGACACCAATATAACAGACATTATCATGACACCAATATAACCACAGACATTATCAAGACACCAATATAACCAGAGACATTATCAAGACACCAATATAACAGACATTATCATGACAACAATATAACCACAGACATTATCATGACACCAATATAACAGACATTATCATGACACCAATATAACAGACATTATCATGACACCAATATAACAACAGACATTATCATGACACCAATATAACAGATATTATCATGACACCAATATAACAGACATTATCATGACACCAATATAACAGACATTATCAAGACACCAATATAACAACAGACATTATCATGACACCAATATAAACACAGACATTATCAAGACACCAATATAACCACAGATATTATCATGACACCAATATAACAGACATTATCATGACACCAATATAACAGACATTATCAAGACACCAATATAACAGACATTATCATGACACCAATATAACAGACATTATCAAGACACCAATATAACCACAGACATTACCATGACACCAATATAACCACAGACATTATCAAGACACCAATATAACCACAGACATTATCATGACACCAATATAACAGACATTATCAAGACACCAATATAACCACAGACATTATCATGACACCAATATAACAGGCATTATCATGACACCAATATAACAGACATTATCATGACACCAATATAACAGACATTATCAAGACACCAATATAACCACAGACATTATCATGACACCAATATAACCACAGACATTATCAAGACACCAATATAACCACAGACATTATCATGACACCAATATAACCACAGACATTATCAAGACACCAATATAACCACAGACATTATCATGACACCAATATAACAGACATTATCATGACACCAATATAACAGACATTATCAAGACACCAATATAACCACAGACATTATCAAGACACCAATATAACCACAGACATTATCAAGACACCAATATAACAGACATTATCAAGACACCAATATAACCACAGACATTATCGTGACACCAATATAACAGACATTATCATGACACCAATATAACAGACATTATCAAGACACCAATATAACCACAGACATTATCATGACACCAATATAACCACAGACATTATCATGACACCAATATAACAGACATTATCATGACACCAATATAACAGACATTATCATGACACCAATATAACAGACATTATCATGACACCAATATAACAGACATTATCATGACACCAATATAACAGACATTATCAAGACACCAATATAACCACAGACATTATCATGACACCAATATAACCACAGACATTATCATGACACCAATATAACCACAGACATTATCATGACACCAATATAACCACAGACATTATCATGACACCAATATAACAACAGACATTATCAAGACACCAATATAACCACAGACATTATCAAGACACCAATATAACAGACATTATCAAGACACCAATATAACCACAGACATTATCATGACACCAATATAACAGACATTATCATGACACCAATATAACAGACATTATCAAGACACCAATATAACCACAGACATTATCATGACACCAATATAACAGACATTATCATGACACCAATATAACAGACATTATCGAGACACCAATATAACCACAGACATTATCAAGACACCAATATAACAGACATTATCAAGACACCAATATAACCAGACATTATCATGACACCAATATAACCACAGACATTATCATGACACCAATATAACAGACATTATCATGACACCAATATAACAGACATTATCATGACACCAATATAACAGACATTATCAAGACACCAATATAACCACAGACATTATCATGACACCAATATAACCACAGACATTATCATGACACCAATATAACCACAGACATTATCATGACACCAATATAACCACAGACATTATCATGACACCAATATAACAACAGACATTATCAAGACACCAATATAACCACAGACATTATCAAGACACCAATATAACAGACATTATCAAGACACCAATATAACCACAGACATTATCATGACACCAATATAACAGACATTATCATGACACCAATATAACAGACATTATCAAGACACCAATATAACCACAGACATTATCATGACACCTATATAACAGACATTATCATGACACCAATATAACAGACATTATCGAGACACCAATATAACCACAGACATTATCAAGACACCAATATAACAGACATTATCAAGACACCAATATAACCACAGACATTATCATGACACCAATATAACAGACATTATCATGACACCAATATAACAGTCATTATCATGATACCAATATAACCACAGACATTATCAAGACACCAATATAACAGACATTATCAAGACACCAATATAACCACAGATATTATCATGACACCAATATAACCACAGACATTATCATGACACCAATATAACCACAGACATTATCATGACACCAATATAACAGACATTATCATGACACCAATATAACAGACATTATCATGACACCAATATAACAGACATTATCATGACACCAATATAACAGACATTATCATGACACCAATATAACCACAGACATTATCAAGACACCAATATAACCACAGACATTATCATGACACCAATATAACAACAGACATTATCATGACACCAATATAACAGACATTATCATGACACCAATATAACAGACATTATCATGACACCAATATAACAACAGACATTATCAAGACACCAATATAACAGACATTATCAAGACACCAATATAACAGACATTATCATGACACCAATATAACCACAGACATTATCATGACACCAATATAACAGACATTATCATGACACCAATATAACAGTCATTATCATGACACCAATATAACAGACATTATCAAGACACCAATATAACCACAGACATTATCATGACACCAATATAACAGTCATTATCATGACACCAATATAACAGACATTATCAAGACACCAATATAACCACAGACATTATCATGACACTAATATAACAGACATTATCATGACACCAATATAACAGACATTATCAAGACACTAATATAACAGACATTATCATGACACCAATATAACAGACATTATCATGACACCAATATAACCACAGACATTATCATGACACTAATATAACAGACATTATCATGACACCAATATAACAGACATTATCATGACACCAATATAACAGACATTATCAAGACACCAATATAACCACAGACATTATCAAGACACCAATATAACTACAGACATTATCATGACACCAATATAACAACAGACATTATCAAGACACCAATATAACCACAGACATTATCATAACACCAATATAACAGACATTATCATGACACCAATATAACCACAGACATTATCATGACACTAATATAACAGACATTATCATGACACCAATATAACAGACATTATCATGACACCAATATAACAGACATTATCAAGACACCAATATAACAGACATTATCATGACACCAATATAACAGACATTATCAAGACACCAATATAACCACAGACATTATCAAGACACCAATATAACCACAGACATTATCATGACACCAATATAACAGTCATTATCATGACACCAATATAACAGACATTATCAAGACACCAATATAACAGACATTATCATGACACCAATATAACAGACATTATCAAGACACCAATATAACAGACATTATCATGACACCAATATAACAGTCATTATCATGACACCAATATAACAGACATTATCATGACACCAATATAACCACAGACATTATCAAGACACCAATATAACCACAGACATTATCATGACACCAATATAACCACAGACATTATCAAGACACCAATATAACCACAGATATTATCATGACACCAATATAACCACAGACATTATCATGACACCAATATAACAGACATTATCATGACACCAATATAACCACAGACATTATCATGACACCAATATAACCACAGACATTATCATGACACCAATATAACAGACATTATGATGACACCAATATAACCACAGACATTATCATGACACCAATATAACAACAGACATTATCATGACACTAATACAACAGACATTACCAAGGCACGTTTTTAACGTTTTTAAAAGGTCAGACACTCTAGCACCCAGAAATAATGGAACAATGGAGCAACAGATGTAATAGTAACATAGTAGCAATGCATTATCAGTTTAACCCTTTAGCATTCACATTAATTTGTCAAATATCATGGTTATCTGTTCACATTATTTTCAGTTAAATGTACTCAAGAGGGTTATCAATTTTATTTATTTTAAATTTTCTTAATTGATATGCAGGCTTGAAATTTTGTCAGTAGATGTTTAAATATCAATAATTTACAATTATATAATTTTACTTGATTTTTTGGGTTAAATTTGACTTTTATGGACAGATGAAATTAATTAATAGGGGCATTTGAAGTATCAACCAGGTGCAAATACTGGTTTAATTTTAAATACGTTGTTTTCGGCATAATACTTGATATATAAGGATCACTAAACCTTATATCAGTGCTCCAATAATTCCAGTCTTGGAAATTGTTTTATACCGAACATAATATTTACGGTAAAAAATGCTTGCATTTCCGCAGCATCTGTCGGTCGCCATAACAGATCGGGTTTTCCTCGATTTGAAATCTGTTGTTGGGCATATCAATTAATCTCTTCTGCCACAACTTCGAAGAAAGTTTGTGGTAAAAAGAAAAAGAAATAATCCAGTGCTTCAGCATCGGGAGCTAATGTGTGTTGTGGACCAGTATTTTGAATAAAATCGGGAACATATATTGGTGTGGTATTTTTCAACCACGTTGCTGTAATATTTTCAATGGCGTCCTGGAGATCTCCTTCGTTTTCACTTTCAAAACAACAATCATCGTCGATGAAATTTCAGTAATGTAAACATCTAATTCATTTGAAGATAAATCACTAATATTATCTTTTGTTTCTTGTTCATTCTGAATGTCGTCGTATGTAAAAACCTTCAAATTCGGTATCGCTACTTTCATAAGCCATGTTGATACACACAAAAAATCTGTTCTACTTTCAACATTAAAAAAACACATGTTGTTTTAAGTTGTTTCACTATATTAAGTGTTAATTTTTGCGGTAAGGGCCTAATCTTGCAGTAATCTCAAATTGACGAGATTTTGATGACAGTATTGTTTATTTTTAGAACAATATTTTAGTGTGGGTGTTATCGGCCGGTTTTGGGCGGCTTGAACAAATCAAGGGGAAATAATTGCGGCCAGTTTGGGGCGGTTTGAACACTAAAGGGTTAAACTGTTGCTCCTCATCTTTTCTATTTTATAAAACACTGCATTTCAAACAGTTTGATCCCTATTCTTCATCAGTTCCCTTAGTTCACATGCTTATGTACATTTTCTCACAGTAACATATCTGTTTTAACCAGATTCCATGTCATACATAGGAAAATCAGTACCCTTACTTTTGGGACAACCTCGTATGTGTTTGTGTGTATGTGTATCACCCCATCTCTTTCTCTCTCTCTCCACCCTCTCTCTGATGCAGATCAGTGAAGGAAGCAAACATTATTGGTCCAGACCTATCATGTTGGCTTCAATCACTATCACCCCCTCGAAATATTGCCCCTCTGTGCCTTTTCCATAAACATTTTCATGGAAATAGTTCTGTTGAGCTTTTTTCTTTGTTGTCTCATCTTCAGAGAGTTTAAACATAGTACCAAATGTGTAGCTTGCTCTCATCCCTTTACAGATGAAGTTCTTAAATGAAATTGTAAATTCTCTTCTGATAGTTTCTTCCCTTTCACATCTCACCTATGGAATTCTCTTCTGACCAGTATGATTTGCAAAAATTCAAAAACAACATCAAAGATCCTCATCATCTCTCTCCTTGAATTATGGTCTCTTTGTCTTCTTTTCCCTTCTCTGTAACCCTTGCATTTTAGTGACTTTATTGCCTTGCTGTCAATCAGCTGTCTTTCAAACAAAGTCCTTTACAATGAGCTTGAGCCACAACCTTATCACTGGCACTGTCACAAATGAGGTGCAACAGTGTTTGGCACACTGGAAACATAACTAATAAACTACTGATCAGCAATTGTGGTAAAAAAACAAACAAGAAAAACAAATAGAACAATGAAACTTACCTTTAATATTTTTATCAAATCTTTTTCTCGGCTTGAAGCAGTTTTGTCTTGGGAAAATATGGCAAGTGCAGTTTTAGCAGCTAGAGAGAGAGAGAGAGAAACTCCATTTAGTTTCAGAAATGGAATGAGATGACTGGGTCATTGAGGAAGATATGTAAGTGATAAGGTGAGACAAGTAAGGGATATGAATGTGGAAGAAAGTAGACAAAGAGGAAAACAAAGAAAGATATGGATAAATATGAAGGAAGTATTGAAAGCCAGGGGTTGGTGAGAGGGGTTGAAACCAGGGGTTGGATATGGAAAAATGGGGAAACCTGTCATGGGGCCCACAAGGTTAACCCCTGCTTAAACAGAGAGAACAACATTAAAATGCTTGTTACTATTGTGTTGTTATTGATCTTTAAAAGTGGAGAATTGCAATTGATATTAACAATTCTGAAAATATATTTTATATAACATAAAAAAAAATAATTCTAATTAAAAATTTCTTGCTTCTATCTCATTTTCCAGTAATGAAACAATTCTCTATTGTTTCAGCACAAGGAAAGCAAGTCTGAAAATCAGACAGAGCTTTATTTGTCCAATTAAAAATACATTTTCAGTGAACAATACTGACCATTTATTTAATAAAATGATGTATTGTCAACACAATATGTATGGACCAGCAACTCCTGATGTAATTGTTGGGGCACCATTGTGATATACAGCATGTCTATGGCACTTTAAACCTGGTGGAACCCATCCCCTCTCCAGATTGGAACAGCCAATTTCTTCCAGACATGGAATGAGTGAGAGAGAGAGGAAGAATCGACCCCCAGTACAACCTTGGTACTTTTCTATAGACCTCAAACGGATGACAGAAAAAGAGATGACATAAAAAGTTGACTGTGAGAGGATTTGACATCAGAGAGCTGGAACAAATACTGTAAATCATTCTATCTGACATTCTAATGGCTCTGCCAATTCAAAGCATTGCCAACACAACAACAGAAGTATAAAGCAGTCTGTGCTTCATTTAATTAATTTTTGAAATTAATTAAATGAAGCACAGACTGCTTTAACAGACTGCTTTAACCTTATCTTATCCTCTACCATTTGAATCACAACTGGTTGACAATCTCCACAGTGAACATCTGTTATTGGTGAACACAGTTAGCTCAGGTCCACAATGTTGGTGAATTCACTGAATGAAACTGACTCAACCCATTTGGTCACCGTATTTATGGTGTCTACTGTCTAACCGCAACTGGTTGACAATCTCCACAACGAACATCAGCTATTGCTGATCACAGTCAGCTCCTGTTTACAATGTTGGTGAATTCACTGGTTGGAGCTGACTCAATACACCTGAGGTAAATGTTTACACAATTACAAGTACATATACTAGTTGACCTATGCCATATATAATGACAGCAACAGCATTGAGCATATTTAATTTTAGAAGTACAAGATTGGTATGTCATACATACTAGGATTACTGGATGTATGAACCATCATACAAACATGCATAAGTGAAACCTTATAGTTTGTTGTTTATTGACATGTGGAAGAGTTCAAAGATAAGAAAGATATTTTAATAATATATTTTTAGGATATAATTAAGTAAATGTCCAGCATATATATATACAAAAGATATCAAGATTAAATGTATGAGTAACTTTGGAAAAATAACTATATACAGGAACAAATGTAGAGTTAGAACCCAAGACCATGTTATTGAAAAGCATACTTCTTATTGTAGCAACATAAGAAATGCAATGTATGTGTGTATTTGTTTGTGTGTGTAAATTTTAAAGAGTTACATATAAATACAAATATAAATAAACAAACACACCTGGCATATTTTTATTGTTGATACATACACATAAGTACATTTGTGCACATATAAGCACACACAATTATTCATGAACATATGTTCTCTTTAAGAGGGTTTTTTAGCCCACAAATTTCTTTACTTCATGACTAGGTATATTTACAAACAACATATATATGCAGTAATAAATATTTTGACTTCAAATATAATTCAATATTATATAATACAATATTATAGAAGACAATTTAATATAACAATATATTATGTAATTTGATATAACCATTTTAGAATAAGTACACCATATCCCTGTATGTCTTAAGAAACGACTAAAAAGAGTTAATGTCAGGAAAGGCATCCACTTGCAAAACACTGCCTCAAAAAGTCCCATCCAACCCATGCCAGCATGGAAATGTCAACATGAAACTGATGATGATGATGATAATAACATTATATAACATGAAATACTAAAAGGAAATGTATAAATTTATCTCACCTTTGCCTCGTTTCGAAGAACCTGGTAACAGTTTAACTTTATACCTAAAATACACAAGAAAAATCCAAAATATATACTAAATATAATTCATCAAACAGTTAACTTCATTTTTAACTCTTTAATATTTACATTACTCTATATTTACTATTGTATTTTCGCAGTAAAGGCTTCATCTCACATAATATCAAATCTATAAGATTTTGATGATGTTATTATTTATTTTGAGAACAATACCGTAACATCGATATGAGCAGCTGGTTACAACCAGTTTGAACATAAATAGGTGAGAGAATTCTGGCCGGATACAGCTGGTTTAAATGTTAAAGGGTTAAATTGTTTTTAATATCTGATTTGATTTTTAAAGTAAACAATTATTTTCAGGTGTTATATTTAGGTATAAAGTGGAAAGGCCTCCCCATTGCCCCCTCCCTCTCTCTCTCTTTGTTGATGTTCAATGTTTCTTCCTTTTTCTCTCTTCTAGCACACTTTCTTGTTCAATCTCCAAGATAGTATCCAGAAATTATTGGAAATGTTATCAATTAAATTGTTGTATAATTAAAAAGCAATTATAATTATACACAAGATGAGAATAAATATCTTAATAACTTTTTAAATGGGGAAAGAACACATTAGATAATATAATCTTACATCTTGATGCTCATACTGGTACCACAAGAAAAAGCACTAAGTCTACCTTGTAAGGTGTACATACCGGTGCCACAAGCAAAAACACCCAATCCACTCTGTAAGGTGACCATACTGGTGCCATGACAAAAAGCATCTAGTCTATCCTGTAAGGTGATCTTACTGATGCCATGACAAAAAGTACCCAGTCCAGCCTGTAAGGTGGTGGGGCTTCATTCATATTAACATCACACATGGCCACACCAGCACAGTTTTCTCACTTAGACATTCCTCCTATACTCATCTTTTCTCTCAGCCTATCTATGCTCCGCAGTTCGTTCATATTAACATCACACATATCTATGCCAGCACAATCTTCTTTTGCACACCACATTTCATTCCGCCTGTACTCAGCTTTTCTCTCAGCCCATTCATGCTTTACTGTTCGTGAATATTAACATAGAAAGAAATAAATGTATTGGGAAAATAATAAGATCTGTATATAAATGTGAGCATTTGAGCATTTGAGCATTTCCGTCCATCCATCACACAATGTATGTGTATTCGTGTGTGTTTGTTTGAATGTATGTGTGTGTGAATGTATGTGTTTGTGTGTGTGAATGTATGTGTATTTATGTGAATGTATGTCTGCGAGTGTGTATTTTTGAAAGTGTGTCTGTGTTTGCGCATTTATATTTATATACTCATACATATAAATGTATGTATATGCACACATACGCATCTGCATGTTGAAAAAATCCTAGTTTTATATATTTTGCATTTTTTTTTTGCTCTATTGTTCAACTAGAAAGTCATCATGAGAGGGAGGAAGTGGGCAATAACAAAGAAACAAATCACCAACTTGTAGTTAAGCAGTGTGTTGTATGGGGCCACCACACATATCGAATATAATAATTCATCTTCTACAACTGGGCACCCAGTGAGCGAGTCTAACATTTGAACATCCTGGAAAGAAAAAGAAAACAAAATTAAATGAGACTATATTATTGACATGGTGAAATTAAGACATTTTTAGTTCTTTATATCAAGCTATTAAGATAGAGATTTGGCAGAGTCATTAGGGTGGCAGATAAAAAATACCTCAGTATTTGTTCTGATTCACTGTGCTCTGAGTTCAAATCATACTGAGGTCAAAATTGTATTTCTTCCTTTCACAATCAATAAATAAAGTACCAGTTCAGTTCTGGGTCAGTATTCTTTCTCTATTTCTATTTCTCTCTCTCAGCTGATATGCCAGTCTTCTGTATAGTATAAGATTATACTATACATGTCATACAGTGTTTGGTATACTATCATAAACAGCATCATCCTTTTTACATCTGTTTTTACATAGTGAAGGCAACACTTTTAAGAAAGCAGTCACTATGAATTAAAACTGACACAGAGTAAAGAAGACCCTTACATCATGTCAGACAACCTCTCTAGTGCTGGTGGTACAATAAAATATACCTAGTCCATGCTGTAAAGTGATTGGTGATAGGAAGGGCATCCCATCAGGAAAACCCTGCCAAAAAGTAAGGAAAGCACAACCTATAAGTATATATATATATATACTACACACACTCACACACACACATATGTATGTATATATATATATATATATATATATACTACACACACTCACACACATACATACATACACACACATATATATATATATATATATATATATATAGGGCGAGAGAGAAAGAGATTTCTGTATGAGCAAGACACGGTCACTTGATCTGACTTGTGTCACAATGGGTCAACTCATCTAACCCATGCTAGCATGGAAAAATGGACATTAAACGATGATGATGATGATAACTTCTTATTGGTGTTTGGAACATAACTTAACAAAAGTTCTTACATAAAATTGTGATGGAAGATTTTTATGCCCCCACACCCTCCCACAGCAAAGTGGTCGTGGAGGTGCCATGGCAAAAAAGCACCCAGCCCACACTGTAAAGTGGACGTGTAGGTGCCTTGGAAAAAAGCACCCAGCAATCACTGTAAATGAGGTTGGTGTTAGGAAGGGCATCCAGCTGTAGAAATCAAGCCAGAATCAGTTCCTGTATGAGCAAGACAAGGTCAGCCGACCAGACACTGCCCACAACAGGACAACCCGTCTAACCCATGCTTGCATGGAAGAACGGACGTAAAACGGTGATGATGATGATGATGATGATAAACACTTTAAAACAAACATCTTTTGATATTGTAGAACTATGGGATGGTTTCAAGTGGTTTGGTATCAAAAGTGTCAAACTGAACACTTACTGTTGTCTGCTGAGTAAGATCCTCTTCATCCATTTTGTCTTCATCGGATTCTTCATCCTAAGCAAAACAAAATAAAAAACAAATTGAAAAAAAACGTTTAATTGCAGTTGCAAGACTTATATGTAAAATTAAAGAACATTAATAATACTGATTAATTTAACCAGACAAAAGGGGTCTTTTTGGAGACTAGCAAGGTATGGTTTAACCCTTTAGCATTTACATTACTCTCTCTATATGTATATATAAACAATTGTATTTTTGTGGTAAAGGCTTTATCTAACAAAATTATCTCACATAATATGGAATCTACGAGATTTTGATGTTATTTATTTTGAGAACAATACCTTAACAGCAGTATGGCCAACTAATTACAACCAGTTTGAACAGAAAGAGGTGAGAGAATTCTGGCCAGATATGGCCGGTTTAAATGCTAAAGGGTTAATGTATTTACCTCATTCCTCAATTATTACTGGGTTTTATTTCATCAACTTCAGCATGATTTTGAACTTTGAAACAAATTACCATATATACTCATGTATAAGTCAAGAAATATGTGACAAAAAAAAATAATGATAAAATGGGAAGAGAGGACTTAAATTCATGGTCAATATTTTGCCGATTTTCACCAACTTCAACAACTACATAGAAAAGACACTGAAATGTATTTTCCAATTACCTATTTAACTGAATGGCAATGAAAAATATTTTTAAAAATTTCTTTCTCACTTGTTTATTACTTGGTAATTTTTCTTTGGTTACTTTATTCTCGTCTGTTTTGGTCACATCTACAAAGAAGGAATGGAAGAGGTAAAAATGGTTTTATTAAAAGGTTAACACTGAGTATCAACAAAAGATAACATACTATGAAACAGAACATTATCTTCTTGTCCTTCCTATTCTCCATTGAGCATTGGGTGATGAAAGATCTCTAGTCTGCATGGTTGCAAGCTTTGTTAAAGACCAGGTATCTGCTTGTCATTTCTGCAGCAATTTTGATTAACCCTTTGCATTTAGATTACTCTATATTTACTATTGCATTTTTGTGGTAAAGACTATCTTATATAATCATCTCATATAATATCGAATCTACAAGATTTTGATGTTATTTATTTTGAGAACAATAATTAACGTCAGTATGAGTGGCTGGTTATGACTGGTTAGAACAGAAAGAGGTGAGAGAATTCTGGTTGGATATGGCCAGTTTAAATGCTAAAGGGTTAATGGAGGTAAGGTTGCTAGCCTCACCCTTCATAACCTCCTCTTTCTTCAACATAGATCGAAAACAATCTAATCTAGTATTTTGAAGTCCAGGAGTGGGTGAGGGCATAACTCTAGTTAGATGGCCATTTCACATACTGTCACCCAGAGTCAGCTGAGCCTGAGACTCCTCAAATCACTTCACTCTAATTTCAAAGGAACATCAATAACACTATGTCCAGTATTGAAATAATGTTTCTTAAAATTGTTTCACTCTACTTTCGAAAAGAACATTATAGGGGGGAGCTATTATGTTTGTTGGCAACAAAAGGATTCATGAACCAACTATACAGTTTCTATGTAGTTGTTTGACTTGATAGAAGTAATAACCAAGTTTCCTTCAAGGAACTGCAACAATCAGCAACACATTGCTGGATAAGACCTGTCTAGTCTACCGGTGCAAGCATGACAAAATGGTTGCTGAAGAGGTGCCGGTGGTGGTGGTGGTGGTATAATAACATATATACATTGGATCTCTTGTCCATTATATTCCAGTTAAATCTCCTTTTACTGCTTATCCAATCCATACCACCATGGAAGAACGGACATCAAATGATGGTGATGGTGGTGGTTGCATTGATTATGATGATGATATTTTTCACCCTCTATTTATTCTACAAACATTCCAAACCGATAAATATAAAACAGTTTTTATGAATTATCAAAATGCTGGAAATGTTTGAAATTTGAAAATGTGAGAGCACTTTCGTAGACATCTCTCTCCACTTTTTTCCATCTATAAGTGTAATTAACCCAATTTTCTCAACTATTAAGTTTAGTGATCAACTTGGCAGTATCGATATAGCGTCGGATACTATCTGTTGCGGTATAGAGTTATGGCCCTTTACGTTCTGAGTTCAAATCCCGCCGAGGTTAGCATTGCCTGTCATCCTTACAGAGTCAATAAAATAAAGCACCAGTAATGCACTGGGGTCAATGTAATCGACTTTCCCCTCTCCCAAATTTCTGGCCTTGTGCCTACAGTAGAAATCATTAGTTATTTTTTGCATTTTCAAATGAAACAGTTTATTTAGATTTTTTTCTTTTAAAAACAAAACAAAATACCTGTGGTCTCTGGTACATCAGGTAAAGTCTGCCTAATGACAGAGTTCTCGGTAGATATCTTCAGCTTCTCAGGAATATGACCCCTCAATTTCAATGGCTTTTTGGGTGCATTGTCTTTCTGTTTTTTCTTCTTTTTGCTTTCTTTAGCTGGGCCAGAAGACTGTTAATGAGAAAAATAGGAAACAGGTATAATTTTCTGGCTAAATGATCCTTACATAATTGTACCAACACTTTCTACTATGAGACACAGTCAAACCAGGACAACAAAATTCCCTTCTATGCAGTCATTTACTTAGCTGAAACCTTTTGTGACCATATTTCTGACAAAAGTACACTGCCTTTGTGTTTTAATTATCAAAATAATTGTTGATCAATTATGAGAAGTTTAGTGAAATAACTAACTTTCAAATACTAAATAACTAAAATCTTGAATTATCTGGTATATAATAAGATTTCAGTCCAAGGTTAAAATTTAAATCTAAATACTTTAATATTACACCCTATCCTTTAAAAAAAAAGGAAAGGTATATTGGATAATGTAATCCTAAATATATTATGTCTCAGAAAAAAGATGGGATTGTTACAGCTAGAAAGTCTTTGATCGTAGGTCTGTTGAATCAGTGTTGATTTTGAGTTAAACAATAATTGGCAGCTTCCTAGCACTGAGTTAGGAACTGGGTCAATTGATGCTACACAACTAGAGCAGTGATGATGATGATAATGATGGTATGATCTTCTGCTACAGCTTCAGGCCAACCAATGCCATTTGAGTGAATTTGATATACAGAAACTCTGTGGAAGCTTGTCACTTGTCTGTATGAGTATGTTTGTATATGCATCTCCGCATCCAAAACAATGCTAAGTTGGTGAATCTTTACCATACTGAAAAGTATGGGTTGGCATCAGGAAGGCATCTAGTTGTAGAAATTTATCATGAATGGTGTAGGTGTCACGACAAAAAGCACCCATCCCACACTGTAAAGTGGTTGTGTAGGTGTCATGACAAAAAGCACGCAGTACTCACTGTAAATGAGGTTGGCATTAGGAATGGCATCCAGCTGTAGAAACCAAGCCAAAATCAGTTCTGTATGTTCAAGACATGGTCACCTGACCTGGCATTGCTCACAGCAGGATAACTTGTCTAACCCATGCCAGCGTGGAAAAATGGACGTTAAACGGTGATGATGATGATAAAGTAGGGAAAAGAAAGTTACAAAATAGAAAGCAAGAAATAGCAATATTGACTTACAGCTAGCAATTCCATACGTAAGATACGTTCTTCCTCATCTTGATCTTTGTATTTCTCTTTTATCTTCTTCAGCTTGTTCTTTGATGAAAACACAAATAATATATTAGATGCTGTTTAGTTGTCACTATATCATTGCCATAGTATCACAGATTAAACCTTAGTTACTGCAGTGTTAAACAAAGTGCATCGATTCATGGGTTCTGAACTCCAGCTGGAGTTGTAAGTATGCTATAGTGATATATAGCATTTCTTGAGCAAAGCCCATCCTTCTCCAGGCCTGAACACTGCTGATTTCTTTGAAAGAAAGACAGCAAGGAAGTGAGAAAGCAAGATAGAGAAAGGATCTGCCACCCATAACACTGAGGAGAGGAAGATAGCCAGCCAAATACTGGGACTTGATTGATCTCTTCTTTTACATGCTGGTCGCCATTGAGGCCTCTGATCTCCTCAGTCCCCAAACTACCATTTTTATATGCAAAATTGGGAGGAATGCATCCTGTCTGAAGAAAGAGCTCTTTGGGGTGGAGTGGCTGATGCAGTGGGTGTTGCTGGCTGTTCTCTACAGCAATGTCTTTGCCATTTTGTCCACAGGGAACAGCCATGATATAGTACCAAGACTGGGGTGTAGAGTCTGCCACTCACTCCACCCTTTCCCTTACGTTCACTATTTATATTTTTTCTCTTTCATTTTATTTTTTCTATTGTAAACAATACATAATCAAATTGAAGTTTACTGTTTACTAAAGCTGGGTCAACTTCCGTTAAATAATTTAATAATATTAGTACTGTCTGTAAAGTCCTCACAGACTGAGTCTTCAAGTTAATGCTGCAGCACAGCCACAATATTTACTCTTATTTATTCCCTTCAGAATCTTCTGAACTACAATTGACTTTTGTAGAACAAAAACAAAGTTTGTTTTGCCATTATTTCATACCAGGGTATCAGAACATTGCAGGTGAGAGGTTTCAACTGTGTCAAGCAACCAACAGTACAACGAAAATGAGACAAATTTCCTTCCCAAGGAAAGCTGCTAGTTCATTGAATGTAACTATCTCTAACAACATACATCTTGCCAAAATATAGGACAAACTGAAAGCACTGAAGAGATATAAATTCACAACCTATAAACTAGCAGTCCAATTTCAGTGTATACTTTAACCACTTAGTTATTTCACCCCTACTGTTGTTTTATAAATGTAAAACTCTAAACATAATAACACTAAGCCAGTGTTTAACCCTTTAGCATTTACATTACTCTATATATATTATTGTATTTTAATGGTAAAGGTTTTATCTTGCATAATTATCTTACATATTATCGAATCTATGAGATTTTGATGTTATTTGTTTTGAGAAGAGTAACTTAACGTCAGTATGAGCGGCCAGTTATGGCTGGTTTGAACAGAAAGAGGTGAGAGAATTCTGGCCAGATATGGCTGGTTTAAATGTTAAAGGGTTAATTTCATTTTTTATGAATGAAGGGTAATATTTTCTCAGAGTAGAATGTAAGGTGATCACAGTTAACATTCTAAAACAACACAGTGTCAATTGTTAACATTCTAAAACAACCCAGTGTCAATTGTTAACATCTAAGTGAAGTAAGAGAAATAGAATTAAGTCGTATTGTTCAACTACACCAGAAAATGTCTGTAGTAGATTCAAAGTTAAGAACACTGAGCTGTTTGTCAAAGTACCATAAATCTTTTAGCCTATTTCTTGCCTGTTGTTGTTGTCATCATTGCTGCAGGAATGGAACAATGATTAGAGCTTACAATTTACAGAGGTGACAGCTACATTTTAGTTTTGACCAGAGATGGATTAAGCTTGCATCTGGCACCTGACTGAAAATTTCATCAGGGCACTTACACCACCGACCTAAAGCTACATGTCTCATTCTGTCCAAAACCTTCCTGTGACAACAAAACAATGAGGGAATCTATGTGATCACCAAATCTACTAGAATTAGCAGCGAAATCATCCTCAAATTACAATTTACTGTCTAAAAAAAGGGAAGGATATATTGGATAATGTAGTCCTGCTATGTAGTCTATATCTGGGTAAATTATAGGACTGTCATGCCTGGAACACTTCCGATCATAGGCCAACTAAAAGCTAAACAACAACCTTCCTGTAGTAAATAATTTTTTTCAATTCAACTTCTCCAAAAATAGATTTTGCTGGAACTTCCCTGTGGCCCATGTTTTTCCTTCATTCACAGTTCAAACAGGAGATTAAATACACTAACTGTCCAACCAGTTATCCAGGTACTCTATCTAGAAGAGCACTGCTTTTCCTCTCCAAATCAGCAAATCAAACAAAGAGCTTCAGAGAAACATATTAACTAAATATATACTCACTCTTTGTCCTCTTTTTAAAGGTTCTTGTTTGGGAGCAGAAACTGTATGTAATGGTAACTGAAAATTGACAAAAACAAAACTAGATATATAAAAACAATGTAGAAAATAGTGTTTTATTAGAAGGTTACCACAATGAAAATTAGATATCATTAATTGTTCAAAATATAATGACAACAAAAATGAAGGCATGTTAACTTGCAATGTCAGCCTTTTTGTTGTGTTTTACTTGGAGAAAATAAAAACAGTACTCACTACACAAAATAGAGTTACATTGAATATTCAAATGACTTGTGGTTATGAAAATGCAAAGGGAAGGGAAAGGCAAGGGGTCTAGTGTCAGAGAAAAATGGGAGGGAGAAGAGGGAGGGTGATGGGCTCAGGGCCTAGGACATGGCAGTATTGAGGCTGCGCCCTGCGGAAAAGACTGCAAAAGCATTCCTGCAGTCAATGGCCAGTGACACCCGCTGCAACAGCCACCCCACCTCTCAGGCTCTTGGTCTTTACATTTTAGGATTAAATCCCTTCATCATTAGGCCAAATCAAAATGGCAGCTTAAGAGCAACACAAGATATTCTGTTCTGAATTAAGTTTCCTCAATTATTTCTTTCATGAAGGAATTTTATCCCGAAATATAAGGACCATTTAAAAAACTGCAAGGTAACATCTCAAATCTTTGTTATCATTATATTGTTAACAATTAATGTATCATTTGCATTGTAGTAGCCTTCTAATAAAACACAATTTCTTCACTTTACACAATACTTCAAGCAAACTACAACACCTTCTTAAATATATTAATGTGGGTCCAATAACAATAACATTAACAGGTAACAGAATTGTTTGTTTTTTATATTTATATATTTTTTATATTTTGCCCACTGTTCGTATGGATTGTTGGGCCAAATTAAAAATAGAGCAATGGCCAGACTCGTTAACTGTAAATAGACACAACTTGTTTGTAGGTAGGTTTTGTGTTCATTGCAGTAATGGGTCTAAGAAGAAAGCCATATGAATAACATACATTTGTTCTTCCTACAACTGTTGAAGTATGTAAACGTATGTAAACTCTGTATGCACACAGCTTTGAACAGCAATATTGGAAGTACCACTGTTTTGTGGACATTGGCTTACATTTCAGTATTACATTGTCACTATGCCACAAAAAATATGAATGACTGCCAAGTACAAAGTTGCTGTAGCCTATCAAATATGTATGTTCTCTGCAGAGAGTCATTACTCCAAATTATTTTAAAGCAAAACTAAATATATACTGTTATTTAAGACTACTAAGAGGTGGTTGTCACATACATTTTCACTGTTGGTCTCACAAAGGTCTTCTTTAAGATCTGTAGATGAGTCTTTATTTTCCTGCTTGTCATTCATTTCAGTTAAGTTGTGAGCTTGCTTTTTACCTTTGCGTAAATCTCTGCAAATAAAAGTCAATATAAGGACATTTAAGATAAATATTCATCTCACACACTGCAATCATTAGCATCATCATGATCATTTAACGTGTTTTCCCTGCTAGCAAGAGTTGGATGTGTCGTCACAGACTGGTCAGTACACAAGCAGAGCTACTGACCTCAAGGGAACCAACATAAGACCTTATGCTCTACCCTGTGCATTTTAACATGGCACCAACATTAGAGTTGTCATGTCCTTGATGCAACTGAAGAGTTTTCCTGACCTGTTAGGCAGGTTTTCTATAACTGGATGCCTTTTCTAAAACCAACCACTTTACAGACAGTACTGGGTACATTTATCATGTAGATCACCAACACTAGTGAGTTTGTCATGTCTTTGACACAACTGAAGAGTTTGCTCAACTCATTGTTTGACAAGTTTTCTACAACATTTTACAGGATGAACTGGCTGCATTTTTTATAGTACCAGCACTAGAATGCCAGTGCTATTATAAAATTCACCCAATACACTCTATAAAGTTTGGGAACATATGTAAGCAGGAGGAGAAGAAGAAAAAGAAGAAATTTAAATACACCTCTTATGGGTGTTTCTAGGGACTTTAACAAGTTTTGAATCCATGCAATTTTAGTTAAGAGGATAGAATCTGAAGCACAACAAATAATATATAAACAATAAATATGAAGGTAAAAATGAAAGAATAAGAGAAAATTTACCTCCTCATCTTTGCTGACATTCGGGTACTTTTCATTTGATCCTGCATGAAAAAAATTTTAATATTTTGATTCTCTTCATTATTATTTGATGCCATAATAAACGAGAGGTGGAGGTAGAACTGTCACACAAATGCTACAATCTGACAAAATTGTTCTGAAATGTTTTCATTCATGTCAGAAGTCAGTGTACTCTCTTATTCTCTCTGTATATGTATGGTTGATGACAGTTACAGGACATAACCAAAACTTAACCAGTTAAGCCAGAGTTGTAAGCTTAATTATAGACACTAGGTCTATCACCAAGGAAATATGGGAAGCACTGAATAGTACTGCCCTTCTACTTTTCAATGATGCATCATCAGATTTGTAGTATATTCTTATTCTGAAATTCTGCTTTAGAATTATTACAAATTAAAATGCCTACCCAGAATGTTCTGAAGCATCCACAGCCCTCCCCAAAGCACCAAAGCATAACAGGCCTGACACACACACACATATTTGTTACAATCTAATGAAGAACTGAACATTATTTATTCTGTCCATAAAACAACAAGTTATGTACTAGAATACTATAAAACAAATTTATATTATATACTCCAAATAAAAGCATATTAAATACTGCAAGAGTTGAATATTACTGCCAGAAATATTACATCATCATTTTTACATCCTCCTTTGCATGCTGGCATGAGTTGGAGAGGATGATTTGAGATAATGTTTTACAGTAGGATGCCCTTCCTGGCACCAAACCTTTTAGACACTTCTTATGACATGCAGAGATACGGTGTACCTATTATAAAAATTGGGATACACACGAGTTTCACTTTATTTAGTTCTCATCAGTAGTAATGTGGTCAAGCTCACAAGAGTATCTTATCAGATTACATACACTCTGGTGAAAATGTCTCAGTTACTAGTTACATACCTTCCCTTTTTTGTCTTCTTGAACTTCAGAGAGAACTCCCATCACATCAGTAGAGGTGTCAATACCTGACTGGACTTTACTCACAGTAAGTCTACCAAAACAAAAAGAAATACAATAAAAGGTTGAATCAGTCAAGTTAATGTCTTCATATCATTCTAAAATATTTTCATTCATGCCATAAGTCAGTAATCTTTGCAAACAGTGTTCTCTCTTTGTATAGGTTAATGACAGAGAAGTGTTGCAAGGCAGTACAAAACTGCTTTAGGCCCTGGGAATGAAGGAGATGATCTGCTCAAAATTTAAGGGGGCTGAAAGGTTTTCGTTGAGGGAAGAAGCATCAGATATTCATGGGCTCTTCCTTGACTTTGGGCTTATGTACCAGCTGTTTATATATCTTACATTATTTAAAGACATCATCATCATCATCACCATCTAATATCTATTTTCCCTGCTAGTAAGGGTTGGACAAGTTGTAACAGACAATATCAGTACTTAACTGGAGCCACTAATCTCTCAGATATGTAAGCGAGATCAGGTCCTGGCCTATGTTCATTTTTATCATGGCATCAGCACTAGCGAGGTCATTACATCCCTAACACAACTGAACAGTCCTCGCTACCCTTTGTCTGATAAGGTTCCAATGGCTGATACCCTTCCTATCACCAACTACTTCACAGAATGTACTGGCTGCATTTTATCAAGTCACCAAAACTAGAGAGGTTGTTGTGCCGTTGACACATCTGAAGAAGCCTTAACAGAACTTCTAATCAATCAAGTTTTCAAACTTAAAACATGTTTAAATATTGTTTTATTTATAGGACACTGTGATTTCTTTCACAGATACAAGTACCACTTACACATCTCTCTTTTGTCATGAATAGATATACTGTTATTTTGTTTATACATAAATATGTTTCAGTGATAACAATTATAAGAATAGTGATAATGGGTGATGGTAAAGGGATTGAATACAGACAGATTAAATGCCACACCGCACTGCACTGTGGTGTTGCACAGAGAACAGATAGATGAGAGGATGTAGGGGTATAGCAGATAGGGCAATAGATGGAAATGAGGATATGGACTTAATAGGAGTGTACTGTGCAAGAAGCTATGCTTGCATGGGTGGGCAAGTCTTCTCCAGCATCACTTGTCACTAATCATTGTAGTACTTTGTCATTTTTGTCATAAGATCTATCTTCTTGAAGACAGCTTTCACCACATACTCCCATGTTTTCCTGGGTTTCCCTCTTTCACAGGTTATATCCACTAACATACAGAAACACATTAATACAAATGAGAAAGCAAGAAATCGTTTATGTTGTTTTGAAAAGAGAGAAAGGGCAATGCCAGATATAGTGGGTGAGAATGTGTGTCAGTGTGTACATGCCTTCAAATTTTCTAAAGATTTATGGTAGCATAGAGAATATGTGCTTGAAAAAGGGATATGTTGGGAGTTGGTACACAAACCAAAAAGGTGAAATAATTAATAAGCTTAGTAAATCCCTCTCAGATCTTCATTAATTAATTAAGAAACAGTGTATTTCATTAAAAATATGGTAATGAAAGAGTTAAATACTAACAAATATTAATGAAGCTTAGCTTCTGCAATCATATTAACAACTGATGTTTTCAACAATAGTAGCAAAAATTACTTACTTTTCGCCACTGTAACTCAAACTAATGTTTGTATCTGGAAATGTTACTTCATCAGAATATTTGCTCCAACTGACAGATTTCTTTTTATTTTTATTATTAACTGAACCTGTTGAATCAGATTCCTCTTCATCAGCATCATCAGCATCAGCATCATCTTCATTTTTGGTCTGAAATTTGGCTACCTCTTCATCAACCTTAGTTTCATCTTCGCTGCCTTCACTCTGAGAATCTTCATCCATTGAGACTATTTTATCTTCATCTAGTTCAGTGACTTCAGGTGTATCCTTCAAGTCTGATGAATCTTCAATTTCCCGCACCTTCCGTTCACCAGTATGACGAAACACACTGCCTTCCTCCAGCTGAAGAGGAGACAAAATTAACATTAGATATAAAGGGACAATTTCATCCTTTCAAGGTTGATAAAAAAAACAAGTACCAGTCCAATACTAAGGTTGATTATTCTTCTATATCTCTTTCTCACTTCTTCTGTCAGGTTTAAAATGCCCCCTAAATGCCATATGACAATACATCTACACCACTCCACCAGGAGTTATGGTTCCTTACATACATAAACAGACAAATCATCATTTAACATCTATTTTCCAAATGTAAAGCAAAATGAAGAAAGTGAATATGACAAAGAAGGAAAAAAGTGATAAAATATGTAAAGTGTTAAGGGATATGATAGAAGTGAAAATTGTGGAGAAGTGAATGGAAAAGGAAATTGCAGAAAGAAACAGAGAAAGAAGAAGAGATGAGAGAAATGAAGAACAAAAGTCATCATCCTGCATTTACAATAAGATATACACAGGTCTCTGCAAACACATGCATATTTGTACACAACCATATAAGCCATAACCTACAGGCCACATCCCACAAGTCACAACCTACAAGTCACAACCTACAAACCACATCCTACAAACAACACCATATTAGCCACACTCTACAAACCTCACCCTACAGGCCACACCCTATAGGCCACACCTTACAGCCCACACCTCAACAATCCACATCCTTCAGGCCACACACCCAATCCACACCCTACAGACCACACCCTGCATGTACCTATGTACAGACATATTTAACATGGCTCTTATTCTGAAATGATTTTCAAAAAGAAAAGTAAGAGGAAAAGAACTACATTGAAACACTCACTTTGAAGAGCAAACCAAATCCATAGATAAGATATGATGGAGGTAGATAGTTCTTCTTTCCTAAATAAAACAAAAAATTAAAAAATAAAACTTCCTGAACACCTATGTGATGAGAACTCACACTATTATATTCCCTACCCTTGTCATGAGGTGCTGCTTCAGTTTACTGGAGTTTATCACTGTTGAGAAAGATACCCTTCACCTTGAATGAGACAATCTATCACATTTTGTCTACAGCATTACAAGCTAATAAAACATGTTATCACTAAATATCTTAGTAAAAACCATAAAACATATATAGTTTATATTATTCACTAATCGGCTAGTAAATTAACAGACTCCATTAACTCAATCAACCACACTCTTCAATACAGGGCTGGATTAAACATTAAGCAAAATAAGCCCACGTCTAGAGCATCAAGGAAAAAGGGATCCATTTTATTCAAATTAAATCTATTCGTCATTTAAAAAAAATATTTTTGAACATTTTATGGAGGTGGGGACAGCATAATCTTTTAAATGTTTAAGGTTTCAAAAGGTCTTAATCTGACCCTGCTTCAATAACATAACAGTAAACAAAGAGTACAACAGGATCAAATGTATTACCTGCCATTCATATTTGATATGAACACAGGGGAAGATAATTCATTCTGGCGTTATCAACCAACACATCCAAAAATTATCCATATTTCACATAAAAAAGGAACTGCAAAATAAGACATTCTTATTTTACCAATAAAGGTTGTATTCAAGGCATTACAGATCATTTTAAACTGCAACACATGAACTTTAAATGGTTTCTAATTTTGGTAAGCTGAAAATTTTTAATTAACAGATTTTCCAAGCAATTATTAAATTCATTCGGGGAGGGGAGTTAAAATATAAAAACATAGAAGGGAGATAACTCCAATAAGATAAGTCGATGAAAATTTGGGGAGAATACAGTAAATGCAGATTGTGATCGTATTTTTTATTGTTTTTTTTTATTTTAAACACTCCTAGAGGAGGATTTTATCTAATTGCTTGGATAATCTCAGTTGATCGAAGCTTTTCAATTTATTACATTACGTCTGAGGCTACACTGTATTTAGACTGAAGCAATGTGTTTAATGTGTCTTGTCTATGTGTATAACACATTACATATGTGAGACTGTCTTGTCTATGTATAATAACATATCCCATTAGACTCTCTTGTATATGTGTATAACACATTACATATGTGAGACTAAAGCATTTTGTCTATAGGTATAACACAATGAGGCAGACGAGAAAATCCTGGTATGTTAACATCAAGGACTGGACAATTCACAACACTATGACCCTACTACATATGATGGGAAATGGAGACCAGTGGTGATGAATAATTGTGAAAACATCTTGAGTGGCACCTCAGTGACTGGCTGCACCAGTTGCAGAAACTTGATGATGTTAACTCAAAAGCTGTAGATGGGTCTTTGCTTTTGTCTTTTAGCTATTTCAAACTTGAAAAGTTAAAGAATTCTAAATTCCTTCTTATATAATTTGGTTGTGACAAACACTCCTCCAACTTTAACCTCATTGCCAAGTACATCGTATTTTTTTTTTTTTAATTAGTAGACAGAGGATAAATTTAATTTGTTGATGTTTACTCACCTCTGATCATAAAACTACCCGTGGTAAGGTATTCTCCAGTTGGTGCAGTCTTTGAAACTTGGTCAGGATACACCCACCAAGCACTTGTGATGACTTTAGCATCCCAAGCAGCACTGTTACAAATAGCCATGCTTCCAGCTTCATTTAGTGTCTTTGGAGGAATAGGCTTCACTGAATGGAAACAAAAAAATGAAAGTACAACACATGTTCTATCATTCAAATCATTATGATTCAAGAAAACAGTTAAACCCCCAAATATCTGCTAATTGCCTAAAAATCTCAAGTGAGACACTCTATGGAATATTGCTCCTATATCTAGAAAGGTTTTGCTATTACATATAAATATATATTACATATAAAAGCTTACTAGTAATTCAATTCCAGGTAAATGATAAACCATATTTTTTTAGAGGGTTTTAATACTAAAATGCTACATTTATTCAATTCGTTCCATTAACTTATACGAAGCCAGCCTGTTGGTTAACTAGTAAATTCAAAGCTGCAGTTAAATGCTAAAATGATCATTGAATTACTAATTTCTTACCACTAGTACTAAAAATCTACATTTAAAGTTCCACCTCTAGATAGGCACCTAATTCTTACATGTTAGGCAAGTAGTTTGTAATTTAGAAAAAAAAGAGGGGGAAATAATCAATAGAAATCTCATCCTCATCATTTAATGTCCATTCTCCCTGTTAGCAAGGGTTTAACAGGTCATCACAGATTGAACCAGCATTCAAGTGAAATTACTGATCACTCATATGGGCTGGGAGTGCCTGTATCTCACTCACATACATTCTTGCACTCTACTAAGTGCTCAGACAGGCCGGGAGCCCACATCTCTTTTAAATACATTCCAACATTCTACCAAATGCATTTTATCATTGCACCAGCACAAGGCAGGTTGTAATGTCTTTGACACAACTGAAGATTCCTCCCGACCCTTTGTTTGGTCTTCTATGGTTGGATGCCCTTCTTATAGCCAACCACTTTACAGAGTGTACTGGGTGCCTTTATCATGTAGATTACCAATACTAAGAAGATTGTCATGTCTTTGAC
This sequence comes from Eledone cirrhosa, assembly GCA_964016885.1. NCBI lineage: Eukaryota > Metazoa > Mollusca > Cephalopoda > Octopoda > Eledonidae > Eledone > Eledone cirrhosa. The sequence goes on from OZ024741.1 coordinate 354,203,180, forward strand.
ACACTTAAAGAGCCCTCCTGACTCTTTCTTTTGGTAGGTCTTCTATTGCTGGATGCTCTTCCTATCAGCAACCATTTTACAAAGTGTACTGGGTGCCTTTAATGTGTAGATCACTAACACTAGGGAGTTTGCCATGTCATTGACACAGCCAAAGAGTCCTCCTGACCCTTTGTTTGTCAGGGAATATCATGGAAATATTCTGTTATACTCAAAGTTCCATACCAGTGTGATTCTTGATAACAACAGTGCTAGCACCATGTAGGTCTGCATGAACATAGATGTCTCCTGGAAAAGAGAAGAAAAATGAATGAATGTATAAATAAATAAATAAATAATGAAATGAAATATAATAAAATAAATAAATAAAAATGAATAATAAAAATTAAATGAAAATGAAAGAAACAAAGTAATACCATATTATATTTCAGAAAATAGAAATTAGATACAAATGTCCTTACTTGCTTGAATTATGGATTAACCCTTTAGCATTTAAACCCGCCATATCCGACTAGAATTCTCTCACCTCTTTCTGTTCAAACCAGCTGTAACTGGCCACTTATACTGATGTTAAGGTATTGTTCTCAAAATAAATAGTATCAAAATCTCATAGATTTGATATTATGTGAGATAATTATGTGAGGTAAAGCCTTTACCGTGAAAATATAATAGTACCTATAGAGTAATGTAAATGCTAAAAGATTAAGAAAACTTAACATGATCTACCGAAAAGTCTTCTTTGCGTTTATTTTTGCTATTTTACATCTATATTTACCATGTTACAATATAACAGGTAAAGAACCCATAACTTCAGAAGAAAGTTGTAGGGGCACTGTTCTGACACACAGTGTGATTTGGGCATTTTAATCTTAATGAGGCCCATCTCTCTCCAGCTCGGAAAAACAGCCAATTTCTTCCACAGAGAGAAAGAGGGGAAGAATCCACCATAGTATTGAACTTGTATCAACCGCAAAAGAATGAAAGGCAAAGTTGACCTTGGTGAGATTTGAATTCAGAGTGCAGTGAACTGAAACAATTACCAAGGCATTTTTAATCTGATACCTTAACAACTCTACCAATTTGCCACCTTATGTTAAAATATATTGCTTGGTTTTTATCACAGAGATTGTTTTTACTTGATATTGCTTTTCATAAGTAGAATTTATTACCAATGATGCTGGGACTGGAAGAAATATATACATTGAACAGCAACCCCACAATGTTGCTCTATTAAGGCTTGAATTCATGATCATTTAGCCAATATCCCATAATCTTAATCTTATTGCCATAGTGACTAATAATAGGTAGCAAGTGATAAAGCTGAAATATAAACTGTTTTTTTTCTTGTACTCTCAAGTCCCAAATAATAGGAGGGGTTGGAATAAGCGGGGAAGTTTGAAAATTGCAAATTTTTCTAGATTGTTTCCATTGATTTTTTAAAAACCAGAATTAATCATTTGAGATCCCAACCCATCTTATTTATTTTCTAACGGATGGGATTTCTAATAATGTACTTTTTTCTCATGTGTAATGTTTTTTAATGTATAAAGAAAATTAATTGTTGCAGGAATGCTACCACTTAAAATAAAATTTCAACGGAGATAGATTCGCAAAATGTAATAATCAGGGGGTTTGGAAAAAATCTGCATAATTAATAAACAGGGAAGGGGAGGGGCAAGTATTCGAGACCCAAGAGTACTAAAAAGTAGGTCTAGATGAGACATAAAGTCATCATCCTCCTTTAATGTCCATTTTCCTTGCTAGCAAGGGCTGAGTGGATCTTTATAGATCAAGTCAGTACTCAAATTGAGTTACTAACCTCTCAGATGGACTGGGGGCTCTTCATTTCACTTTCATAAGATCTCACACTCTACCAAGTGCATTTTATTATGACACTATCACTAAAGAGGTTGTTATGTCCTTGACACAACTGAAGGGACCTCCTGACATCATCATCATCATCATTTAACATCCATCTTCCACGCTAGCATGGGTTAGACGGGTTTGTCCCACTTGAGGCAAGATTGGTCAGATGACCATGTCTCACTCGTATAGGACTGTATCTGGCTGGTTTTCTATGGCTCGGTGCCTTTCCTAACATGTAGAGGAAAACTGAAAAATACTAACAGATCATATAAAAAGACAACAAACCTGGCCTTAAATATTTCTTCACTAAAATCTCATTCTGTTGTTGATCTCTACCTCCAACAACAACATAATTCTCAGAACTGATGAACCAAAGGAACTTTTCAAACCTTTAAGAGAAATACATATGTTCTTTCACATAAGGAAACAAAAATGCAAACATAACACCAATTCTATGGGAAGAAGGGGTAGTTCTTAAACCCTGATATCATGTAATAAGAATTGTAAACCCTTTTGTTAATTGGCTCCCAATGAAGACTGACCTCTTGTAGTGTATCTAAGCCAGGCCAACCCAGCAAATCATATTCCAACCAAACTATAGGAACATTCAAGCTCAGAGTATCAAAACTAAGAAGCAGATTTAACAGAATGAAAGCTTACCTCTCTCTACAGCACTCAGAGTTACAAACATAGATTTTTAAATAAATTATTTGCATTTATATAATATTGTTTAAATTATTAATTTTATCTTTTCATTTATAGTTTCAGATTATGAAATCAAAAATTGCTCTGTGTTTTATAAATGTATAATTCTTAATTTCTTGTTAGTATATAAAGTCACAGATGAGGAATTCAGCCATTTGACCACCTTCACAATCTTTTCAAAGGCAACAGTAATGTGCATGTATGATGTGAATTGTCTTTCTTCATAAATTAAAAGCTCAGGCTCTAAGGTTACCACTATGTATGTGTGTATAGGTATTGATTATAAAGTTCTCAGTCTTATATACAATGAATTACAACAACAAAAACAAGCAATTTATGGCCATTTTCCCTGCTAATGCAAGAGTTAACCATGCAGGACCCATGATAGGTTTTATCTTGAGGTCATTTCTGAAACAATGTTTTACAGCAGAATGCCTTTCCTGTCACCAACCCTTTTAGTTGCCTTTTTATGAAATACAGTGCACCTATTCTAAAATGAATACACGGAGTGTGTACTGACTGTTACTGCAGCTGTTACCAATAGTTTATACTAACAATTAGTATTTTAGGATGACTAATTTCAAATGATATTAGAAGTAACACTTTAAGAAACAGAAGCAATGTCCTCAGCAGCAGAAATGAACAGAAACTCATTAACCTTTTTGTTCTAATGAAAAATACTATGGTTTTCAAATAATTTTGAAAATAATCAAAAAAGTGAAGGGATTTAGCAAAATAACTAACTTTTTCATTATTATACTGGTGTATGGAATATGACTTAACAAAGGTTCTTACAGAGAATTATGATGGAACGCTTTCATACAAATATGAACACTTTAAAATAAACAGCTTTGTATCATAGAACCAAGATGGTTAGAATGTCTCAGGAAAGAATTGCTGGACAGATTTTATGGGCAAAACCAACTGGCAGGAGACCCAGGGGTAGACCCCAAGCAAGATGGTAGGATAACATCCATGAGCTTGACTGGTTTTGCTTGGGGATCCCGCTGGATCAGTTGGAAAAGGAAGCTTCTGACAGGACCTGCTGGAAGGAGTGTTTGACGACTCTGCCCCCACAACCCTCTCAGGAATAAGTGGATGAAAAAGAAGATCATAGAACCAGAGACAGTTTCAGGCAGTTTAGTATCAAATGAGTTAAAGAATTCAAATGACAAATATTAAAAAGAGTATATGATGGAAATAAGAAGTTTCAACGAACAAACTAAAAGCAGGATGTTGAATTGATTTCTGTACACAAATGTTACAACTATTATAAAACACTGAATTCATCAACATACCAGTGTGTTTTTCTTGTTTTGTTAATTGTAGCTGCTGTGGCAACATCTTTCAATGTTTCTTTTGTTTTCCTCTCAGCAGATTTCAAAGCCTAAATTAATGAAATACACACACACATATATATATATAGTAATAATAATAAATGTGAAGACTAATATACGTATAAGGTAAACAAGAATAACAAAACTAACAAAACAAACGATACAGTACATGGAAGGAAATATTAGTTTAATGCTTGAAATAGCAGGAAGAGGGTCTTAACTTTTCAGACACTAGACCTTCATAAGAAGAAAGAATGAGAAATTTAAAGAAGAAATAGAAAGATTGAGGAGACGGGTAGGGTGGAATAGGAAAAATATTTTTTTAAAGAAAAATAAGAGGTCCATTCATCTCTTATATATATAACCAAAAGAAGAGATTGTATCAAGTTCTTAATTCATTTAATGCTTTACAATTTATCGGTGATGCCAGTTACTTAAAAGGATAAATTTATGTAGAACATGTATAAAGAAAAATAAAGAAAAAGAAAACATGACATTACCTCCTTAGAAGCAAAAACAAGTGTAAAATAAAAAAATATATATTGAGGTAAAGCCCTGTAAGGCGACTATATACTACTTTGTAAACATACTTGATGTAACAAAACTTATCTCCCTTGAGCAAAGTCATTTAGTAAACAATAATAATTTTCCCCTTCAGTTTTCTTTATAATAAATGTCCCATAAGATTACTATATCACCATTAAAACCCCTTCATTTTCGATATATGTAGCATATTTGGGGGGGGGGGGGGGGGTTTACACAAACATACCCTTATTATAAAGTGGTTGCATAGGTGTCACGACAAAAATCACTAAGCTCATACTGTAAAGCGTTGTGTTGCTGACACAAGAAAAAGTGCCCAGCCCACACTGTAAACTAGTCGTGTAAGGGTCAAAATAAAAAGTGCTCAGTCCACACTGTAAAGTGCTTATGAAGGTGTCATGTCAAAAAGCACCCAGTACACACTGTAAATGTAGTTGGCGTTAGGAAGGGCATCCAGCAGTAGAAACTGAAATCAGTTATCATCAGAGCAAAACATGGTCCTCCAACCTGGCTGTCTCACAGTGAGGCAATTCATCACCTTATGACTGATCATCATCATCATCACTATTTTACATTCATTTTTCCACACCATGGGTTAGATGAGTTATCCTCTTGTGGGCAATGCAAGGTCGGATGACCATGTCTTGCTCATACAGAACTGAATTTGGCTTGGTTTCTGCAGCTGGATGCCCTTACATTGAGTAATGGGTGCTTTTTGTTGTGATGCCAACATGACTACTTTACAGTGTGGTCTGGATGCTTTTTGTTGTGACACCTACACAACCACTTTACAGTGTGGGCTGGGCACTTTTTGCTATTTCACCATAACGACCACTTGACTGTGGGCTTGGGGCTTCCTTGGATGTAAACTTCAGCTTGTCCTCATCATGATAGCAAATGTAATGATGCTAATATATAACAATTTTAAAAGGTTAGCCAATGAGAGAGCCTCAAGAAATTACTAGTATATCAGAATTGTCATGACGACTAAACAACAAAACTTAAAAAGAATCACAAAAGATGTCTTACTTTCGCAGAAGCATGAATGGTTTTCTGTTCTTTTTTGGCAGCTTGCCTCTTATTATCGAAATACCTTCAAGTATAAAGAAATATTACATATTTCAGTTGGTTTAATTACTTATGTCCATACATGCATACAAATGTATTTAGTAAACCTCAGTTATTTCCATAATATTTTATTTTGATTTACTTTTAGAAAAAAAATAAATGTTGAAATAAAATTATAATTGTAATGTCTTTAATAAACAAGTATATTTGTTTGGAACAGCTAGTACAATGCAATAATAAAGAAAAACAAAAGGTAAATACTAACACACTAATACTCCATTTCCTTTCTTCGTTTTTTTGTTTTTTTTAATAATAGGTCCTAACCCTTAACCCTTTAACTTTATATTACTCTATATTTACTATTGTATTTTCGAATCTATGAGATTATGGTATTATTTATTTTGAGAACAATATCTTAACATAATTATGAGTGGTTAGTTACAGCCGGTTTGAACAGAAAGCGGTGAAAAAATTCTGGCCGGATATGGCTGGTTTAAATGCTAAAGGGCTAATATCATGAAATATAAGGTAAAAGTATAAAATGTTGTTTTGTTTGACTTATTTTACTTTACTGCTATTTTCACTCCTATACTTCTAACTTGCATTGAACTGGCTTTCTCAAAACAATCCAAACCACATATCTCACTATGCTGCATATAAACTATCATTGTCAACCTTAAGTTCCTGCAACTGGTACAGTCAACCATTGAGGTGCCGCTCTAGATGTGTTTTAAGTTAACAGTCACTACTGGTCTCCATCATGCACAGAAGGGTCACAGTGTTTTGACCTATCCAGTCCTTCATGTTGTCTGCCTTTTCTTTGCACTACATCAACTGTACTCTCAAAAATGGTTTCAGACAAAGAGTTATGGCAGGCAAGCTTCCATTTTTTTAACTTCACAAGAAGTGGTACCTGTTAGCATATTCGTTGACTTGATCATATAAACTATACTACTTTGTAAACATACTTGATGTAACAAAACTTATCTCCCTTGAGCAAAGTCATTTAGTAAACAATAATAATTTTCCCCTTCAGTTTTCTTTATAATAAATGTCCCATAAGATTACTATATCACCATTAAAACCCCTTCATTTTCGATATATGTAGCATATGGGGGGGGGGGGGGGGGGGGTTACACAAACATACCCTTATTCTTATAAGTAAAATATCATTATTGCTATTAGGTACTAAAATAAACTAAACTATGCAGTATATAGTATCTAAACTATGCAGTATATAGTATCGGTGGTTTAGCAGAATGAATAGAATCAGTACAAATGCTTTACAGTATTTGTTTTGGCTCTTTTCATTCTGAATTTATAAAGATGTGAAACAATAACAGAGAAAGCAACCAAATCTTTTTCATAGAATAATAATATCTCTTGGAATATTTAATGGAATGATATTTCATAGAATATTTCATGGAGTACTCTCAGGTCTCGAATAATTGTTAACCATGCCCGCTTATTAATTTTTCAGATTTTTTCTAATTACACACATGCACTTATTCCAGCACCCACCCACAACCACCACCATTATTTTGAACCTGACAAGTAATAATATATATCAGGGAATAATATTCCAGAATAATAATATTTAATGGAATAATATTTAATGAAATAATATTTTTTTAAACTGACCTTTTGGAATTGGCATAAGCACTGAGACCAAGATCAATGTTAATCATCAAAGACTTTGGTTGTTCGTCATCATCATCATCACTATCAACATAGGGATCACTGAAATATAAAAACAGATCAGCCATCAACATTTGAGATATAATTATTATTAGAATCATGAAAGCAGTAGATTGGCAGTATTGGTATTGTTAGACAAAATGCTTTATAGTATTTAGTTATGAAATACAAAATGGCACTATACCCAATGACTGGTATAGCAGCAGCATTGTCAACTGCTACAAGTGCAAAGGTGATGCACTAAACAAAGGAAACTACCAAGGCATCAAATTGATGGCCCAGTTCATAAAGTTTACAGAAAGAGTCATTGTACAACTGATTAGGAATCAAATTAACCAAGATGAGATGCACTTTGAGTTTGTGCAAGGTAAAAAGTACCACTGATGCTTTCTTCCTTATGAGGAAATTGAAAGTGGTCGTGTTGGTGACACAACAAAAAATGCCCAGTCCACACTGTAAAGTGGTCATGTTGGTGTAATGACAAAAAGCACTGAGTCCATACTGTAAAGTGGTCGTTTTCGTGCCACAATAAAAATCACCTAGTACACACTATAAATCTGGTTAGCGTCAGAAAGAGCATCAAGTCGTAGAAACCAAGCTATAAATAGTTCAGTATGAACAAGACACAGTTATCTGATCTGACTTATCCCACAGCAGGACAACTCATCTAACCCAGCGTGTTAGCATGGAACAGATAAAATATTTAAAATGTCAATCGTATCTTTAATACTTAGTGGTTATTTCTAATTAAACTATGGAATTTCCACAGGGTTAGCTAGTTATTTTTAAACTACAATGGAAATTTACATTTTACAGTTGTTTTCTTGTCACAGTGACTAATAGAGTTATGTGCCCTTGCCTGCAGTAAAAGCATTTTTTATGTTTAGTAGACTACTTCTACTCTGTAACTCAAAAAGAAATAATTCTAAACTAAGTATGCATTAAATAAAAGATGAAACTTTATTCATAAAGAAAATATTTCATCTATAAAATACAACAGCATCAATAAATCAATTCTGAATGGTAAACAGACAACCACAGTACTATTAAATAGCTTTATTGTTCACATAACTACCAGATTTGATATTAGTATGTCATTATCAGTATTTACTGGCTTTAAAACTATTGATCCTTTTGATATCAAACATCTTCTATGATATAAAACTGTCCATTTTAAAATAACCATACATTAAAGTTGGATGTCCTTCCTAATGCCAACCACTTTACTGCATGTACCAGGTTCATTTTCTCATGATGCCACCACTACCACCTGACAGGGTGGACTGGGTACTTTTTTGTGGAGTTAGCACTATCGTTTTACAGTGTAAACTTGGGGCATTTTGTCATGACACCAGCACTTCCACTTTTAAATAATGTTCCAAACATCAGTTTACTTATGAAAAAAATGTTACAAAATTCCTCAAAAATGTTTATCTTCAAAATTAATTGAATCACATTTGAAGTGTATTTCATTAGAAATATGATGACAAAGGGATTAATGGCATCTATCTCTTCTCACAGGATATAAATAAACACAGCAAAACCACAGCACTGTAAGTTACCAAAAGATATATAAGTTATAGAATACCATTATTTGTTGCTCATATGTAAGCTATTAACAGCTAGGTTGACTAAGTGTCTTTACTAAGAACTCAGTTCAGCACCTGTGACAAGATATGAAGCATCAACATTTTCATCTTAACAATTCCACCAGCTATGTGTCTCCACAATAGCAAATTTAAATATGAGCTCTTCAATGTATACATGGATGGACTCATAACTCCAGATGGAGTTATGGGAGCGCTGTAGTAACATACCATGTGTCTTGGATACTTTTTTAAACCTAACAGAGCCCATCTCCATTCTCAGGTCTGAACACACCTGATTTCATCCAGAGAAGGACAGAGAGAGAATGAGAGAGAAGATGAGAAAAATTTAAAGAGGAAGAATCAACCCCAGTACTGGTCTGGTACTTTTTGAAGGGATGAAAGACAAAGTTAACCTCAATGGGTTTTCAACTCAGAGCATAGAGAGTCAGAACAAAAACTGCAAAATATTTTATCCAACTCTCTATATAGACTCTGCCAATTTGTCACCTAAGCTCTTCAATAAAATATATACTCACTTGAGACGCATGGTGATATGATTGGTTTCCAATTTTAGGGATTTTATGGCACAAGCAACCGGATCCTGTTGCAGTTGAGCATGTTTCAATAATTCAGAAATTTCTGACCAGTTGATTTGATTGGCTAAAGCACTTCGAACAACTCTTATGGCTTGGTCAACCTAAAGTAATTCCAAATGAAACAATTTAGTTTAAATATAGTTAATAGATTTACCAATAATGTTAGAATTGATAAGGCTACTACCCATTTATCTGTTAGTTCTTAGTTTAGCTGTTTCAGCCAAGCCTGTGGATTTTTCCTATAGTTTTCATTTGTTCCTAATCAATCTGCTGGCACTACTAACAAATTACTATCTTAGTAATGAAATGATTAATAATTTTATTAAATTGCTCGAAATTCATCATTAATTCATTGAAACAGTCAATTTTATTAGAAATATGGTAACAAAAGTATTATATGATTGTGAAACTCTGCTCAATACACGAGCTGACCAGAATGGTTTAACAATAAATGAATAATAATAATACTATATCCAACAAATAAATTTATTTAGTAACTATAACTGATGAACAGAAATTAATTAATTCTCATAAAATTGTAGGAATCTCAAATGCAGAAATAGTTGTAAAACAGCCAGATACTATCATGAATAACAAGGGGTAGGATTAAAATATAACCTCTTATGAACGAAAGAACAGTCAGAGAAGAGAAATAAAGAAAGAAAAAACAAAAGGAATAGAGTGTAAAACATGACGAGAGATTGGAGAGGTATAAAGGAAGATAAGAAAAGAGGGAATTAAAGCAATAGAGCATAAAATTTGACATAGAGAATTAAGAAAGGTAAGAATTAAGAAATTAATTCTCATAATGACATACCAGTGTTAGGTTGTATTCAATAAGCTGACCTTTTAAAGTATCCAACTCCTGAAATTTAAAATTTTCTTGGCATGAAAATTATTGATAATAAAAAAACTAAAAAATCAAAAATACAATGAATCATAATATATAATTATTTCTACTTTAGGCACAAGGCCAGCAATTTGAAGGGGAGAGGAAAGTTGATTAAATCGACTCCGGTACTCACTGGTGCTTTATCTTATCTATACGGATGAAAGGCAAAGCTAAACTCAGCAAGATTTGAACTCAGAACGTAAAAGGTTGTAACTCTCTGCCGCGAAGCATGGTGTCCGACGCACTACTGATACTGCCAATCCATGAATACATAATTGTTTCTATTTTTGGCACAAGGCCATAAATTACCCCCAGTGCATTACTGGTGCTTTATTTTATCGACCCCATAAGGATGAAAGGCAAAGTTAACTTTGGTGGGATTTGAACTTAGAACGTCAAGGGCCATAACTCTATGATGCAAAGCATGGTGTCTGACGCTCTACCGATACTGTACAAACTTAACACATAATGATTTCTAATTTAGGCACAAGGCCAGTAATTTGTGAGCAATAGAAATTCAATTATATTGACCTCAGTACTTTACAGCTACTTTACTTTATCAATTCCAAATAGATGAATGGCAACATTGACCTTGGCGGGATTTGAATTCAGAGCATAAAGAGTCAGAAGAAATACTTCAAAGCATTTTTTCTGAGGCCCTAACGGTCAAGTGACGGGATTTGGCTATCTTCCTCTCCTCAGCATTACAGTCAGCAGTTCATGGCCTTGTCATTAGATTCATGCTGTGGATATGACTGAAGATCAACAATTAATCTCATATTAAAATCACTTCACTCACAGAGCCACAAACAAGAGGATATCTTACTTGACTATGAGATATTCAGCCACAATACTGAAGCAGCTAAGTGTATATGATTGAGAAGAGGTACAGCATATGCCTGTGTGTCATTAGAAGCAACCAAAAGGGTTGGTATCAGGAAGCACATCTGGCTGTAAAACATTGCCATCAAAGTTCCATCCATGTCAGCATAGAAAGAAAAAAAAATCAACGTAAAACGATGATGAATATATCAATTCACATGCACTCAACATTTCTTGTAAATAAATGTTCCATATTCAATCAGTAATATTCAATACATCATCAATCATTACTTAATTAGAGCTACTGATCTTTCAGATTGGCAGGAACCCATCTCACATACTCTCGGGTCTTGAATAATCATCCCCCACGTGTATTAATTTTTCAGATTTTTTCCAAACTCCACTCTGCTTATTAAATTTTGCTAATCTATCTCCAACAATTAATTTTCTTTATACTTAAAAAAAAACATTATACATGACAAAAAAAGAAGATTACAAGAAATCATATAAGTTATAAAATAAATAGGATGGGCTTATAGTCTCAATATCTAAACTAAGTAACTAATTTTGTTTTTTTGTAAAAATCAGGAGACATATATTTGATGAGTACATATACCCATTCACTCAGTAATTTTCTGAAATAGGCATTGTATTTCAGAATAATACTAAGAACAAATGGTTGTATATAAAGTTAAGTTAGTGGTTGTTGAGGAATAAGAGGATAAACACGATAAATACAATAATTTTGGTTAGATGTGTAACTTTACTTTACTTCAGCAAAAGGAAAAAGAATATGATTACTTCGAATCATAAAAATATAAAGTATAATGATAGCACTCACAAATGAATCCAGTGTTTGAAAAGTCCTTTGTTTTGCTGGAGAATCTTTGTTTAAATGTGCTATGGTCAAATAGAAGGTGACAAGTTGTAGTCAGTCAGTATTACCAGCATAGGTAGTAGTAAGCATGCAGTGCAAGGAGGCTGTGTCATCTATATCAAAGGCAGATGATTCTCTGTATTGAGTTGAAATGTCGACAGAAGAATTGCTATCGGGCCCTTGTCGACAGGGCCAAAGATTTTTTGCTAAGTGCTACATCTCGCTACTTGCTTGAGCAGGTCAAAGTGATGCTTCTCTTCCGAGTTACCAGAGTCGAATGAGACAAAGAAAAACCTATCTTGCTTCATCTCAAGTTAACCAGCCACTCCAGATAAATGACACCAACCAAGATAAAGAGAAATAGCAGCCAGATGTCATTCCAGGGTCAGTATGTATGAAGAGATTTTGCTATGTATATACCCATCAAATACATGTTTCCTTATGGTTGATTGGATAATATACATGTCTTCTGATGAGTCGTTCAATAAAATCCGAAAATTGATTAAAGATGTTTATCATTTTTTTCAATTTACAGGGAAACTTGTGAATATTTTAAAACACATTGGTGCAGTCACAGTTACACACTCTGTATTTATACAGATATAACTTTATTCTTCATATAGTCTGCATTTTTACTAAATAAAAGATGAGACAATTTAAAATAAAATATATACCTGAATTTTTTGTAATTCTTGCATTCTTTTTTCATGGTCTTTTTTCACATTTTCTAATTTTTTCACTGCAATTTTCTCCTGAAGTAAGAAATTAACATTTAATTAAAATAGATAGATAAATAAATAAATACACACACACACAAACTCGAATATAACCCATGCTCAGCCCAAGTACACATCTCACAAAAACAAGATGGTGTAGGACAGAAAAAAGGAGAGACACAAAGTAACAACAAAGGTAGTCACTGAGCAAGTCACAGAATGTGTGACGAAAGAGCTTTCACAACAACTTAACAACCATCTGGTTATTAAACTAACCGACTGGGAGTTTATGATAAATTGAAATGAAATCCAACAGGTGAGTGTGTTTTTATTAGCAGCATGACCCTCCCAAAGTATAACAATATTTCATTAATGATTTAGTATTAAAAAAAAAATATCAAGTTAAATTATAATTGATATGGTAGGAAATCTAATTCAAAATAAATTTACTTTTTAATCTATAGCAAGAATAATACTTTATAGTAAATGCATTAATAAACATTTGGAAAGTCATTCAACCCTTTAGCATTTACATTACTCTATATTTACTATCATATTTTCGTGGTGAAAGCTTTATCTCACATAATATCGAATCTATGAGATTTTGATATAATTCATTTTGAGAACAATACCTTAAACTCGGTATCAGTGGCTGGTTACAGCCAGTTTGAACAGAAAGAGGTGAGAGAATTCTGGCCAAATACGACCAGTTTAAATCCTAAAAGGTTAAGGAAAAATCCACAATCTTTAAATAAGAAATACCTGTTGTAATATCTTCATATCTAATTTTTGGGTTTCTAATTTAGAAAAAAATTCATCGACAGCCTGTAAAAAAATGAAAGGTAAATAAAACATCAAGAACACAAACAAAAATGACACAAAATATGAATGGCATCTTAACAGTTTTTTCTTTAAATATATTATATAGATTATATAAATCTTATACATAAAATATAAAAACACATTACATAAAGTATACCTTTTGCATAAACTATATATACCTTTTAAATGAAATATACATACTATTTACATAAATACATACCTTTTACCTATATATAATGCCATGTATATTCCAGTTTTTCTAATATGCAACCCATGCTAACGTAGAAAGTGGATGTTAAATGATGATGATAATGTATCATCGTTAAAAGAGGAAACTAAAAGGGTTGGGAGCAGGAAGAGTATCAAACTGTAAAACCATCTCATCCATGACAATGATGATATATTAAATCTATTACATAGATTATATAAATCATAAAATGTATACACATTTTTACATCAAATATATATACAGGGTGTGGACAATATTTGTTCAACTGCTAATTTTATGCAAATTTTTTTTACTTCCGTTGTCACTCGTCTTCATAAAAACAGTGACTATATTTCCATTATTTATTTTCAGAATAATTGATTATGAATAATTTTGAACCTCCAAATTTGTGGAAGAGACACAGAGTTCTTCTTTGAATCTGCGCCGGGAGGACAAATAAGACCAGCAGATCAACTCCCAGAACAACAGGTGGCTCGCTGTCTCATCCAAAGACATGCACAGAGTCATGCAGACAAAGTTTCCAGCGACAACATTGGTCTTAGGTGTCATCAGCAGTCAAGGTGACGTCATGCCACCTCACTTCTTCCCTGAGGGCCTCAAGCTGAACACCGATGGCTACATCCGCATTCTGAGCAACGTAGTAAAGCCCTGGATCGACCAGGTAGCTGCAGGTAGGCCGTACATGTGGCAGCAAGACTCAGCACCCTGCCATACAAGCCGAAAGACCCAAGCCTGGCTGTCAGAGAACTTTGTCGACCACACTTCACCTGGCATCTGGCCTCCCAGCTCACCTGACTGCAACCCCCTCGACTTCTTTGTGTGGGGCGCAGTGGAACGAGACACCAACAGATCTAGCTGCAATACGAAAGACGATCTGAAGGCCAGGATCACAAGTGCCTTTAGGGGCCTAAGTCGGGAGACAGTGACAAAGGCCTGTAGCCGGTTCCGAGGCCGCCTTGAGGCCGTCATCAAAGCCAATGGCGGGTTTATCGAGTGAGATCGAATGAACAAGTCATGAAGACAAACTGACCCAAGTTTGATAAATATATCTTAAAAAATAAAACTACTGTGTTATATTTTCCTAGACAATAATCTTGCGAACAGATATCGTCCGCACCCTGTATATACACACCTTTTACATACTATATATATAAAGAGAGATAGAAAGATATATAGATATCATTTACATAAATAAATGTACTCAGTACACTCTGTAAAGTGGTTAATGATAGAAAAGGCATCCAATTGTAGAAAACCTGCCAAACAAATGGTCAAGGGAATTCTTCTGACACATGTAAGTGAGCACACAGCCTGTCAAAGTACTAGGTAGAACATGGAAATGTATATAAGCAAGATGCAGACCCTTGGCTCATCTGAGAGGTCAGTAGCTCCACTTGAGTACTGACTTGGTCTGTGAAGACTCATCCAACCCTTACTAGCAGAGAAGACAGACATTAAATGATAATTGTTTCTACTTTTGGCACAAGGCCAGCAATTATCCAGTATATTACTGGTACTTTATTTTATCGACCCCTGTAAGGATGAAAGGCAAAGTTAACCTCGGCGGGATTTGAACTCATAACGTAAAGGGACGTAACTATGCTAGAAAGCATGGCATCCAACCCTCTACCGATACTGCCAATTCACCGCCCTATTAAATGATAATGATGGATGAAAAGCAACCAGTTCACCCTATAAGCTGCCAGAGTCATGATAAATGCTCCTAGTATATGCTGTAAAGTCGTTGGTGTTAGGAGGGGCATCCAGCCACAGAAACCACTGTCCAAGTACACATTGTAAAGTGGTTGGCATCAGGAAGGGCATCCACCTGTAGAAACCCTGCTCCTAGTATATGCTGTAAAGTGTTTGGTGTTAGGAAGGGCATCCGGCCACAGAAACCAAACCAAAACAAAGCATATAAACAGAACCTAGTCACTAAACCACTGTGGCCTCAGCACAAAACAGACATCTACTCCATGTGACTATAGAAAATAGACATTAAATGGTGATGATAATAATATATATATATATATATATATATATTGTATGTATGTGTACAATCCAATCCAAAAATAAAGAGTAGAGATTAGTTTGTGAGGAGTATTAAATGCAAGGACTGGTATGTTTTTCACACTTGTTTTAATTCCTCCCTAAGTAACATTTTTTAAAAATTTGTTTGTACATTTTGAAGAAGAGGTCAGGTCATGATTTGCTCTTAATAACATGTGGACCTCATATATTGATAGGATTCACTTTTATGGATTAAATTATGATTTTATCCTCTGAAACAATTGTAAACAAATAAACACTTTTTCAAGGATTTTTGTTGTATTTTCTCCTACTATAATTTTGATATGTCTTTTGGGTAGATCATACAAATATTTCTGTATAACTTCATTATAAAAACTTAACTTCTTATTTTATTCTTCATTTCTTTTATAATTTTCAACAAACAGCAAATAGCAATAACAGTTAAGAAACAATAATATATTAAATCATCTTAAAACATTAACTAATATTAATTTAAACCACAGAAATACTGATGCTGGTGGAAATTTAATATAATATTGGTTTGTCTTTTCTCAATACAATTTATCATCAGAAAAAATATTGTTGATTAAACTGCCCCTAATATATCACTTGTACAAGGGTAGTAGATTAACAGAATTGGTTGAGCGTCAGATAAAATGTTATTGTAGTATTTGTTCTGGCTCTGTACATTCTGAGTTCAAATCCCACCAGAGTCACTTTGCCTTTCATCCTTCTGGTGTTGATAGAATACAGTACCAGTCAAGGACTGAGGTTGATTTAATTTTCTTTGCCCTTTTCCAAAAAATGTGTTGCCTTTGTGCCTAAATTAGAAATCAATATATCACTAGTACTTATATAATGGTAGTAGGAAAAAAGATAATGTTGGCACTAACACACTTTGGGCTAAGAACAGTAAATAGCCAACTAGATACCATGGAGTAACTACTGACTTTCTACTTTCTAATATTAAGGGATGTTGAAATGACACATCATAGAAATCATCATCATCACAGGTTTTAAATTTGTGTTTGTGTGAGTTGAACAAGATTTTTTTTTCTGGCAGATTTTCAATGGCTGGATGCCCTTCCTATTGCCAATGAAAATTATAGTTTCTTTTTCTTTCAGTTGTAAGAAATAAATGGTTGTTCATAACTATAAAAAATATATATATTTTATATCAGTATTTTTAAGATTTAGCAGAAAATGTCTAAAAGAATATATTGTTAATTCAAATATTTATAGTGTCTTTACTAGCAGAGAGATCATTGTGAAAATGTGCAGTATTAGAGAGAAGACTTAAATTTTTAATGTGATGAAGTCATAGCGCTGTTTTCTATTCTTTAAGAATGTCTTGCTATGCAGTTTTTTGTGGTACAGGGTGTTAAGAGTTAACTATTATTAGGCAAAACAGAAATAGTAATAGAATAAGCAAATGTTAATTCTAATGTTAATATAAAAATATTTCAATACCTTATCAAAACTGTCCATTTCTAGATAGGGTCGCTTCTCATATTGGCAGAAAAGATATGGATGGAATTCATCATATCTGAAGGATGAAAAATGTTTAAAAATCACATATTACTGTTGTTGTTATACATCCAACAGTTCTGACAAAGAGTGTTCCAGTTGTTTAAACAATGGGACAGCTTGTTTGTAAAACTAATGAGCAAGTTGCTGAACATTCCACAGACATATGTACCTTTAACGTATTTCTCAGGGAGATTCAGCATGACATAGAGTTTAACAAGGCCAGCCCTTTGAATTACAAGTATAACTCATTTATACCAGCTGAGTTGAATGCAGCAATGTGAAATAAAATGTCTTGCTGAAGGACACAATGTGACACCAGAAACCAAACTCATGACCTTACAACCGTGAGCTGAAAACCTTCACCACTAAGCAACGTGTCTTCACATTGTTATACTAATGTAAAGATTTTAGGCATAAGACCTAGCTCTGAACTAGGTATGAGACAAAATTTGAATCTTAATCTCCCTTTTAAATGTGATATAAGTCTATCATGGGTAACATTTGCTACTTGCCACATTTTTCTGTGTGTCTATATGGGTATTTTACCTAAATTTATAAGTTATTTATAGTGAATTGCTGTTGTTAGTTATTTTCTGATTTGGGGGATTCATTCATATATATATATATATATATAGTAATAACTGTTTCTACTTTAGGCACAAGGCCAGCAATTACCCAGTACATTACTGGTACTTTATTTTATCGACCCCATAAGGATGAAAGGCAAAGTTAACCTCAGCGGGATTTGAACTCAGACTGTAAGGGGCGTAACCATGCTAGAAAGCATGTCGTCCAACCCTCTACCGATACTGCCAATTCACAGTAATAATAAAGTTTCAGAAGATCCTACTTAAGGTGAAAGCAGTAATTTATTACTTAAACTTTTAATCTGTACTTATAATACATATATAAGGTATACAAAAAAAATGTATAAACACATTCATTAGAATGCTGTTGAAATGAGTATAATTTTTGTGGGGGAACCCTGTATGTATGTATATATATATACATATATATATATATACATATATATATATACATATATATAGCCAGGTGGTGCTATTAAGTTAGACATGGCCTGGGTCAATACTGGCCAAAAGTTATCAAAGTTATATACATTATACATACATACATCTATTTTCTGAAGTAAATCAATGTTTCTAGACCTTGGGCTTATCTTCTGGATAAAGTAGTTATTGGTGCTGTTTTTATAGTTAACAAAAATCATGGGAGTGATATGTTACAGATGATATTGTCATAATCAGATTTAAAACCCACAAATACTGCACCTAAGCATTAAACTAAAACCAGTTACTGATTGACTAATGTAATTAATAGTTCACTGTCAGCATTTCAAATATAGCTATGACAATATCATCTGGAACACAAAATCTTTGTCATGTAAAATAGTTGCTGAAAAAACTAAGACAATAAAAGGTAGCAAGGGCTGTTTGGTGAAATGGTTACATCCCAGAATGAAAAATTATCATAAACCCAACTTTCACTCAATAACATTCCCTTTCAAAACAACATGTATCCAATGATGATGGTAGAAATTGAAAATAAGACCATCATATCCGTGGATCAATAACACTAACCCTTCAGAAATAATTGTTTCTACTTTAGGCACAAGGCCAGCAATTACCCAGTGCATTACTGGTACTTTATTTTATCGACCCCCGTAAGGATGAAAGGCAAAGTCAACCTTGGTCGGATTTGAACTCAGACTGTAAAAGGCCATAACTCTATACTGCAAAGCATGGTGTCCGACTCTACCGATACAAGATTATTTATTTATAAAAGGTAATTTACGTTAAAAGCTCCTTCATCTCCTCTCCATTAGTGGCAGGCCTCATGTCTCGCTTCTGTATTATATAGCCCTGAAATGATAAGATAATACACTAGTCAGAAGTGAGGGAGAGAAGTCATAAGCAATGGAAATATGATAAATGGCAGTGATTTGAAACATACAAGAGTATAACAAAAGCAAGAATTGACATATCAGTGATAAAGCAAAGCTAGAATTGACATATCTGTAAGTATAATGAATGTATGTCAGCTCAGAGCCAACTGTTTCAACACAGGCCCCTGTCCATGGAAAATAGTCAAACAAGTTGAGCATACAAGCTTCTACAGATGAAAAAAAAGTGAACAAAATTGCTTGGGCCCTACAAGTCCATTTTTTCCATCTCTAGGGGTTTGTATACCTAACTTGTTTGACTATGTTTGCGAGGTCAGAGGCTTGCATTGAAGCAGTTGACTTTGAGCTGACATACATTCAGAATTCAAAATTCACTTGATGATTTCTTAAAAGTGCAATATTTGTGAGCAATAAAGCTAAGTAAGAATTGACATAATCATAAATGACAAAGCTAAGCAAGAATTAACATATTTGTAGGTGATAAATCTACACAAAAAATGAGAATATTAAGGCATAAGCAACAAAGAGTAGGTAAAGTAAAGAGAAATACTTCATATGGCAATTTTATTTCCAATTTAAATATTCCAGCATTATCCAAAACTTTGGAAACTAGCTTTTTATAATATAACAATTTTTTGTACAACCCTGTCTGGCTCTAACATTGATTTCTAATTTAAGTAGAAGAACAGCAAATTTTGGAGAAAGGGCAAAATTGATTAAACTGATCCCTAGTACTTGACTGGTACTTTATCTTATTAACGCTGGAAAGATGAAAAGAAAGTATTTTGAACTCAGAATGCAAAGATCTAGAACAAATACCACAATGGCATTTTATCTGACACTTTTTGCTATTCTGCCAATTCACCTCTCTTCTGACTCTAACATAAAGAAACTAATTCTATGTATGGCCAATTACCTATTGGCTCCCAGACAATCCCCATACTGCTTTTGTATTAATTAAATCAGAGAAAGAAATTAATAACCTACAACATCATTCAAGAAAAATGAGAATCAAGAAAAAAAAATGGTCTATAACCCATTAAATTATACAGATAACATTTAAAGACTTCATCTTTACTGAGTGTATTAAATCAGCCGAGTGAAGTCCATGTCAAAACCATAGCAAAAATGTTCATAATACTACATGGTAAAAAGGTTCATAACACTTTTTCACCCACTTATTTCTGTGTGGTGTGTCTGAGGACTCTGGGTGCAAAGTCCTCAGATACATCATCCAAAGTCCTATCAGAAATAACTGTCTCTAAATAAAACCAAACAACCTTATCGATGTTATCCAACTATCTTGTTCATGATTAACTTTACCCATAACATCTGTTAAGTAATTTTTTTTTGCAGACATTTTAACCACATAATACCATAGTACCAGAGCTGCAATCTCTCATTGCAGAGAAATAGCAGTTCTACTCTACTTTATCTCTGCACTATACACCCTATCAAGTTTTCATAAAATCACATGGTAAAAACTAAGAGTTGAAGTTAATAAGAGTAAATGAAAGTAAAATAAAATGAACCTTAGATTCATGAGTTGAAAGATTCTGAAATAGTTTAGCAGCTTTTTCTAGAGCCTTCGACAATTTCTCAAAATCTAGAAGACAGAAAAAAGAAAAGAAATATAGAATTACCTAATTAGAAGGGGTGTATTCAAATATCATTTAAAATAACACAATAATAATAATGTGTGTGTGTATATATATATATATATATGATGGCTGCAAACTTGCGGTAAGAGTATTGCAATTGCTTGTCAGATTCAGATGTGTGACGCTCGGATATGGCTTTTCAAGCCTGATAGAGACATGCACTCCTTCGCACACTGACGACAACTATGGATCTCACTGGCTTCAGGTCTTGCATCAGGTTGCTTGTGAACTTTCACAATGCTGTGGAGATCATAGTTCACTGGTTCTCTCTGAACATGGCTGCAACTGTAGCTCCTCAGACCAGATTTGCTCAAGTAAATCTTTCAACACTCAGAGCAGTCTAATTCAATGGAGACACTGACCATTTCAAGAGATACACCAGGAGATTGCTTACGCACATCCCGTTTGATCTTGTTGTGCTCAATGCGTCTGTATATACACAAACATACATACACACACACACACACACATATATATATATATATATAAAGATAAGTATGTATACGTACATACATATATGTATACAGACATACAGTAGTATGTATATATATATATATATACATACATACGGGATGTTTGTTTACAAACACACCGAGCATTATAATAAATGTTCGGTGAATCCATACGTACATATATATGTGTGTAAATGTATGTATATATATATACATACTACTGTACGTCTGTATACATATATGTATGTTCGTATACATACTTATATTTAAGTAACAGCCGTACTAAGAGTGAGAAATGAAATTTCGTTTCATTTTTTCCGTTTATATATAAAGAAAAAAAGATGAAATCGAAAATGCAACTGGAGTCTTATTTTTAAAAAAATATATATATTTATTTGGTTCCTTTACCGGTTTCGCAGTTCTTCTGCTTTTCAAAAGTAGAGTTGAGATGGAGGGTCTGTGGTTTTTCTCACATCTCATATATATATGAGCAATTATTCAGAGCAAAAAAAAAAAAAAAAAAAAAAAAAAAAAAAAAAATCACTGAATAATTGCTCACCTCGGTTTGGAAGAAACAATTGTAAGCAGATAAATGATTTAAACAGAACTTTGTTTCATGTAATCTCTCTCTATATATATATATATATATATATAAGCTAGCGTGGAAGATGGACGTTAAACAATGATGGTGATGATTATATATAGGGAACCACATGGTGGTCCATAGGTGTGCTAGAAATAGCAGCTAAATAAGGAGAACGTCATTGTGGTTCATAGATGTGCTAGAAATAACAGCTAAATCAGTTAAACAAGGGGAACCTCATGGTAGTCCATAGGTGTGCTAGAAATAGCAACTATATCAGCTAAACAGGAGAAACTTGTGGTCCATAGGTGAGCTAGAAATAGCAGCTACATCAGCTAAACAGGGGTAACCACAGGGTGGACCATAGGTGTGCAAGAAGTAGCATCTAAATGGGGAGAACCTCACGGTGGTCCATGGGTGTACTAGAAATAGCAGCTAAATAGGGGGAACCTCATGGTGGCCTTTAGGTTTGCTAGAAATAGCAGCTAAATAGAGGTAACCTTGTATTGGTCCTAAGGTGTGCTAAAAATTGCAGCTACATGAGCTAAATAGGGGAAAGCACATGGTGGTCCATAGGAGTGCTAGAAATAGCAGCTAAATAGGAGGAACCTCGTGTGGTCCATAGGTGTGCTAGAAATAGCAGCTAAATAGAAAGAACCTCAAGGTGATCCATAGGTGTGCTAGAAATAGCAGCTAAGTAGGGGGGGGGACCTAACTGTGGTCCATAGGTATGCTAGAAATAGCAGATACATCAGCTAAAGAAGGGGCAGCCCCATGGTGGTCTTCCAAGGATACGCTAGAAATAGCAGCTACCTCAGCTTAAAAGGGGTAACTTCATGGTGGTCCATAGGTGTGCTAGAAGTAGCAGCTACATCAGCTGAAGATGGGGAACCTCAAGCTGGTCCATATGTGTGTTACAAATAGTATCTAAATAGGGAGAGCGTCAAGCTGGTCCATAGGCGTGCTAGAAACAGCAGCTAAATAGAGGTAACCTCATGGTGGTACATAGGTGTGCTAAGAATAGCAACTAAATAGGGATAACCTCATGATGGTCCATAGGTGTGCAAGAAAAAGCAGCTACATTAGCTAAGACGAACAGCCTCATGGTCATCCAAAGGAGTGCTAGAAATAGCAGCTAAATAGGGGGAACCACATCGTCATTCATAGATATGCTACAAATAGCAGCTACATCAGCTAAACAGGGGGAACCTCGTGGTGGTCCATAGGTGTTATGAACCTGATGGTGGTCCTTAGGTTTGCTAGAAATAGCATGCAAATAGGGGGAACCTCATATTGGTCCATAGATATGCTAGAAATAGCAATAAAATCAGCTAAAAACAGGGAAAACATCATGGTCGTCCATAGATGTGCTAGAAATAGGAGCTAAATAGGGAACATCATAGTGGTCCATAGATGTGCGATAAATAGCAGCTAAATATGGGGAACCTTATTGTGGTCCGTGGGTGGGCTAGAAATAGAAACAACATCAGTTAAAAACAGGGGGATGCTCATGATGATTCATAGATGTGCTAGAAACAGCAACAAATAGGGGCAACCTACTATTGGTCCATAGGTATGCTACGATTAATAGCTACATCAGCTAAATAGGGGGAACCTCATGGTGGTCCACCGGTGTGCTAGAAATAGCAGCTAAATAAGGAAAACCTGATTGTTTCCATTGATGTCCTGGAAATAGCAGCAACATCAGCTAAACAGAGCAAACATCATGGTGATCCATAGGTTTGCTAGAAATAGCAGCTAAATAGGGGTAACCTCATTCTGGTCAATCGATGTGCAGGAAATAGCAGCTACATCAGCTAAACAGTAGGAACCTCATGGTGGCCCATATGTGTGCTAGAAATAGCAGCTAAATAGGGGGAACCTCATTGTGACCTATAGAAAAGAAACTACATCAGCTAAAAAAGGGAAAAACCACATGGCGCTCCATAGGTGTGCTAGAAATAGGAGCTAAATAGTACGAACCACAATGTGGTACATAGGTGTGCTAGAAATAGCAGCTAAGTAGGGGGAACCTAACTGTGGCCCATAGGTGTGCTAGAAATAGCTGTTAGTAGGAGCAACCTAACTGTGGTCCATAGGTGTGCTAGAAATAGCAGCAACATCAGCTAAACGAGGGGAACCCCATGGTGGTTCATGGATATGGTAGAAATAACACCTACATCAGCTAAACAGGGGCAACCTCATGGTGTTAGAAATAGAAGCTAAATAGGGTGCTCCTTAGGTGTGCTACATCATCATCATCATCATCATCATCAACGTTTAACGTCCGTGTTCCACGCTTGCATGGGTTTGGACGGGGGTAGTCCCACTTGAGGCAAGAGTGATTGTCTTGCTCGCATAGGACTGTCTGGCAGGTTTTCTACAGTTGGATGCCCTTCCTAACACCAACCACATTTACAGTGTGGGTCTGGGAGGTTTTTACCGTGTTGCCTACACGGCCACATTACAGCGTGGACTGTGTGTTTTTTTGTCGTGACACCTACACGATCTCATTTGTTTCGGCCTGGATGGCGCGGCACCAACATAACTTTACATAGAACGGGGTGGTGTGGATGGGGTGGGGGTGGTGGTGGTGGGACGGGGTGTATTTGTTAGAGATGCCTACTGGCTGGAGTAGGTTTTACTATATATTTAGGTAAGGCGGGTCTTCTCTGTTACTGAGTACCGCCAAAGGTCTCGGTCCAGTGACATTGTCTTGGAGAGGTGTAAGTGTGTGAGGTCGGAGTTTATCAACTCGTCCCAGGTTTTTCTAGGTCTACCTATTCCGTGGCTACCGTCTATCTTTATTGCCCTGCACTTTGTTATACAGCTATCGACTTTCATGCGCATCACGTGTCCATACCAACGTAGCCTTCTCTCGAGTAAACAACATCTGATCCCTCTTATCTCTAATTTTTTCCTTAGTTCGTTTATGCTTTGCCGTTCACGTATATTACTGTTACACATCCAGTGGAGCATGCAAGCTTCGTTCCTCTCTAGTCTGCGTATATCCTCTGCACACAATGCCCAGGTCTCACTGCCATGCAACATTGCTGTTCGTATGCAGGCATCGTACAACCTGCCTTTCATTTTTAGGGAGAACCCTTTAGCAGCTAATAGTGGTATAAGCTCTCTGAACTTTTTCCAACCAGTTCTGACTCTAGCTACTGTACTTTCAGAGCACCCTCCCCCACTGCTGATTTTATCGCCCAGGTAACGGAAGCTGTCCACTATTTCTATAGAACCCTCTGCGCAATTGAAAGAGCTAGTATTTTGTGGGCACTTGCTGCTACTTATTGCACCAGAACACCGGCCACATGTAAAATCTATGTTCTTAGTTAGCTTACCTGTGATCCCACTACATCTTTTATGCACCCATACTTTGCATTTAGGACATAAAATGGAGTTTCTACCTACGCCTTTCCTACACACCGAGCACGACCATTTCCCAGAAGGGACCGCCGCCTTGTTTTCTTTCCTACAAACTAAAACTTTAGTCTTAGCCAGGTTAATTTTAAGTCCTTTTGACTCTAGGCCGTGCTTCCATGTTTGGAATTTCTTCTCTAGCTCGGCCAATGATTCCGCTATGAGTGTCAGGTCGTCTGCGTATAGGAGTTCCCATGGGCAGCCGGTCTTGAACTCCTCTGTTATAGCCTGAAGGGCAATAATAAATAGTAGGGGGCTGAGAACAGAGCCCTGATGGACGCCAACTTTTACGCTAAACTCTTCACTATATTCGTTGTTAATTCTAACCTTGCTGACTGTTTCTTTATACATGGCTTGTATAGCCCTCACAAGCCATTCGTCAACGCCTAGTTTTCTAAGAGCCCACCAGATAATGGAGCGGGGGACTCTGTCGAAGGCTTTCTCCAAGTCGACAAAAGCTAAGTAGAGGGGTTTACCTTTAGCTAGGTACTTCTCCTGTAGTTGTCGTACTATGAAAAGAGCGTCTGTGGTACTTTTGCCTGACACAAACCCGAACTGCATTTCATCTAGGTCAATTCTCTCTCTGATTAGTTGCGCTATTACTTTTTCCGTGACCTTCATGACCTGGTCGATTAATTTAATGCCTCTATAGTTACACCTATCTAGGGCGTCTCCTTTACCCTTATAACAGTTAACGATGATGCTGCTATGCCAGTCCTTCGGAACAACCCCATTCTGTACGACTTGGTTAACTATGCGGGTGACCATGGTGTGTCCCACCGTGCCAGATGCCTTCAGCATCTCAGCAACTATTTCCGAAGGCCCAGCCGCCTTACCCGTTTTCATATCCTTGATTGCCTTACTTATTATACTCCCCTCGACTAACACTGCTGGTCCCTCTATTGGGTCAATATGGGGGAGACTGTCTTTCTCCCATTTATTCTCCTCATTTAGTAGCCTTTCATAGTGACACTTCCAAGCTACCTTCTTATCAGCGTCGGTGATGGTAAGTGTGCCATCATTGTTTAGTACACACTTCTCCCCGACAATATCACGGTTTTCCTTGACGCATTGCCTAGCAATCCTGAACACCTCACGTTTTTGGTCCTCGCGTTGTAGAACATGCTTGAACTTTCTTTCCTCTGCTTCCCTTCTTGCTAAGTACACTTGTCTCCTAGCTTCCCTCCTGGCCACTTGATAGTCTTCTCTACTTCCCCATTCTCGCCATACTTTCCAAGCCTGCTTTTTGGCCTTATAGCATGTAAATAGGGGGGACCTCATATTGGTCGATAGTGGCGCTAGAAATAGCAACTACATCAGCTAAAAACAGGGCGAACCTCATGGAGGGCCATAGATGTACTAAATAGAAGGAACCTCATGGTGGCCTTTAGGTTTGCTAGAAATAGCAGTTAAATAGAGGGAGCCTCATGGTGCTCCATATGTCTGCTAGGAATAACAGCTAAATAGGGGAACCTCACGGTGGTTCATAGGTGCGCTAGAAAATAACAGCAAAATAGGGAACCTCATAGTGGTCCATAGATGTGCTCTAAATAGCAGCTAAATAGGGGGAACCTTATTGTGGTCCGTGGATGGGCTAGAAATAGATGTTGATTCATAGATGTGCTAGAAACAGCAGCTAAATAGGGGTAACCTCATCTTGGTCCATAGGTGTCCTAGATATAGCAGCTACATCAGCTAAACAGGGACAAAATCATGGTGGTCCATAGGTGTGCTGGAAATAGCAACTAAAAAGGGGAGCCATGTGGTGGTCCATAGGTATGCTATGAATAATAGCTACTTCAGCTAAACAAGGGTAACCTCAGGTGTGCTAGAAATAGCAGCTAAATAGGGGGAACCCCATGGTGGTCCACAGGTGTGTTAGAAATAACAGTTAAATAAGGATAACCTGATTGTTTCCATTGATGTCCTGGAAATAGCGGCAACATTAGCTAAATAGGGACAAAATGATGGTGGTCCATAAGTGTGTTGGAAATAGCAGCTTTAAATAGGAACCACATGGTGGTCCATAGGTTTGCTACAAATAGTAGCTACATCAGCTAAACAGGGATAACCTCAGGTGTGCTAGAAATAGCAGTTAAATAAGGGAAACCTCATTGTGGTCAATCGATGTGCAGGAAATAGCAGCTACATCGGCTAAACAGTAGGAACCTCATAGTGGTCCATGTGTGCTAGAAATAGCAGCTAATTAGAGGGAACCTCATTGTGACCTATGGGTGTACTAGAAAAGAAATTACATCAGCTAAAAACAGAAAACCACATGGCGCTCCATAGGTGTGCTAGAAATAGCAGCTAATCAGGAGAAACCTCAAGGTGGTCCATAGGTGTGCTAGAAATAGCAGCTAAATAGTAGGAACCACAACATGGTCCATAGGTGTGCTAGAAATAGCAGCAACATCAGCTAAAAGAGGGGAACCCAGTGGTGGTTAATAGATATGCTAGAAATAGCACCTACATCAGCTAAACAGAGGCAACCTCATGGTGTTAGAAATAACAGCTAAATAGGGTGAACCTCATGGTGGTCCTTAGGTGTGTTAGAAATAGCATGTAAATAGGGGAGAACTCATACTAAAGTGTGTATGTATGTATGCATGGTCCCATAACTCCTGATAGAGTCGTAGGGGTGCCGTATTGATATACAGCGTTTCTTAAGCATTTTAAGCTTGGCGGAGCCTATCCCTCTCCAGACCTGAGTAGAGCAGATTTCTTCCAGAGAAAGATAGAAAGTGAGAGAGAGGAAATGAGAAAGGGATATATTGAAAGAATCGACCCCAGTCCCAGTACTAGACTGGTACTTTTTTTTGTTGACCTCAAACAGATGAAAGACAAAGTCGACTTCAGTGGGATTTGAACTGAGAGAGCAGAGAGCCTGAGAATACTATAAAACGTTCTAACGACTCTGCCAATTTGCCGCCTACATATATATGTATATATATACACACACACACATACATAAAAATCGTCAGCATCATTTAACATGCTTTTCCATGCTGGAACGTTGCCATGTGTTGAACACACATAAAGTACATGTACACATAAAGTAAACTCACCTGTATCAACATTAAAGCCTTCATTAATTTTGACACCGTCACTAAATCCTTCACTTAAAAGACAGTGATCTATGATAGCAGGGCCAAAATCTAGACAGTAAAAAAAACGAATCAAAATTATATATAAAGACTATTCAAGCTTGAAAAATTTTGTGTATGAGATCAATTTTACACCTATTTAATTTTACTATTTTGTGATTCATTATATACATGTGCCATTATATATACTAGCAGAAAAACCACCTTAAGGGTGGTTTTTCTGCTAGTATGTGTAGTGTGCATATTGATATTATACACAAATATATATTTATATATATATATATATATATATATATGATAGATCCTTCGTGCGTCCTGGCCCGACCAAGTGCGAAACGAGGAGATCCTGCAGAGAGCCGAGTCGTGGACGCTACAGAAAATGGTCACGGAGCGTCGGTGCCGTCTGGCTGGCCATATTCTGCGTCTGCCAAATGAACAGCATTCGAAAACAGCAATGAACTGGACTCCGCCTGGCAGTAAACGGAGGCGGGGTTGCCCAAGTATCACCTGGCGACGAACGTTCCGGAAGGACCTGATGGCAGCCAACATCACCTGGCATGGTCTCAAAAAAGTTGCCGCTGATCGTGACCGTTGGTGAGTACCTACTGCTCGATGCGCCGAACAGCGCGGAAGAATCTAAGACTAAGATATGATAAGTCAAATGAAAACGTAATTGACAATATGCACAGAAATTGAAGTGAAACTGTGTTGCACTCTCTTCTGTTATCAGTAAAGTAATCGATGATACATTTAAAAAAGACAATATTATATATAAACAGCATTACGGTGAAATTTTATGGAAATGAAAAAGGAGAAAATATAAACCTTTTATAACAATGCAAATATATGAATGTTTATATAAACGATGTGATAAGTGTTATGATATAACGGACGCTAAATCTATCTCTTAACCCTTTAGCATTTAGCATTTAAGCCAGCCGTATATGGCCAGAATTCTCTCACCTCTTTCTGTTCAAACTGGCCATAAACTGGCCACTCATACTGATGTTAAGGTATTGTTCTCAAAATAAATAATATCAAAATCTCATAGATTTAAATACAGCTGTATTTTCTACAGTTTTCCTGATATATATTTGCCCTAATATCAAAGTGAAATACTTACCAGTTGCTGGAAGCAGTGTTCGTTTAAGAAGGCTTCCCTTTTTTGATTCCTTCAGAATGGTACGAATTCTGAAAAATGAATAACATATAAGAATTTATTTACTAATTTGTTGCTACTATTGATATTCTGAGTTTCCAATATGTGAAATATTAGACAAATCAAATGATAAATATTATTTATTACTGACTAATAGGACCATGTTTTGCTCACACACAACTGATTTTGGCTTAGTTTCTATGGCTGGGTGCCCTTCCTAACACCTTTCTAGATATATATATATATATATACTAAATAAATAATAACAATAGTAATGTCTTTGATTTTTTTGCTCTGAGAAAACAATCACCAGTGATTGCAATCATCATCATCATTTTTATGTCCACTTTTCCATGCTTGCTTGGGTTAAATGAGTCCTTTCCAGTACAGCCAAACCTCCACTCATAGTAATCCTTCATCTCTATTGTGAGGTTCAGCACTTTGAGATCAGCTCTAACCACCTCTGCCCAAGTCTTCCTTTCCTACAACTTCCTTCCACTGTAATCACCAGGCACATTTTCATCCAGCATTCATCATCCATATGCATCATCCGTATGCATCATTATATGGGAGTGAAGTAAAAACAATGTTTAGAGTATATGTAATTTTAAAAAAACCCAGATATTCTTACTTTTCAGGGTCAATAGGTTCATACTGCTTGGCACTGCTCACTGGATATCTCTCTCGTACCACAAGCTTTACATCTTCACTCTCACTGGACCGAGGGCGCAGAATATTTAAGATAGTGTAATCATAATCTGTTAAAACAATATTTCCCTAGAAAACAGAGATAAAAAACACAAACAAACAACTTTGAAAACAATGACTCCGTCCACAAGAAATATTTACATGAAAAGTTAAAGCAAAAAATGACTGAGGGAAAGAATAAGAAAGAAACTAATTGCCTTACTCGATCATACATCTCTAGGATTACATGGTATGCTGCTTCTGATGAACCAAATTGTAAATCAACAACTCGGTCAATACCAAGCTGAGAAACAGCTTCCAAACGTCGACCCCGGATGTGTTTCCGAAGCTGTGAATAGAACAAAATATAATATGTATATAAATATAATATTGATTTTAATTTAGGTACAAGGCCATCAAATTTAGGTACAGTGGAAGTTTTATCGAACCAACATAACATACACACACACACATATATATACATATACACATATGGTGTATATATATATATATATTTGTGTGTATATACATATATCATCATCACCTCCGTCTTAATTCCATTTTCCACGCTAGCATGGGCTAGACAGGTTGTCCAGTTGTAAGCAATCCTAGGTTACGTGACCATGTCTTGCTCATACTGGACTGATTCTGACTTGGTTACTGCAGCTGGATGCCCTTCCTAATGCCAACCTCATTTACAGTGAGTACTGGGTGCTTTTTGTCATGACGCCTACATGACCACTTTACATTGTGGGCTGGGTGCTTTTTGTTGTGATACCTACACAACCACTTTACAGCATGGGCTGGGGGGGGAGGGTGCTTCACTGGATGCATTTACTTTGGCCTGTCCTCCTGTGGGTGTATGGGTGGGTGGGTTGGGTTGGTGCATACTTTATATATGCTTCAGTTTGTGCTCGTAGGAAGTTGGGTCTTCTGTATTACTGCATATCGCCATAGATCCCGGTCATGTGTCATCGCCTTTGAGAGGTGCAATTGGGCAAGGCCAGCTTTTATCACCTCATTTCAAGTCTTCCTGGTCTCCCCACTCCAAGGCTTCTATCAACTTTGAGTGTTCTGCACTTTTTTATGCAGCTGTCATCCTTCATACGCATCACATGTCCATACCAACGCAATCTCCTCTCCTGCACACAGCATTTGATTCCTCTTATGCTTAGTTTCTCTCTCAGTTCATTTATGTTCGGCTGTTCTCGTATATTACTATTACACATCCATCAGAGCATGCAAGCCTCATTTCTTTCCAATCTATGCAAGTCTTCTGCACACAGCACCCAAGTCTCACTACCATGCAACATAGCTGTTCGTATGCACACATCATACAGTCTGCCTTTTATTCTGAGGAAGAAGCCTTTTGTAGCCAGTAGGCTTCCCAAAATATTTTGTCCAATAGTGCCAATGGACGGGCCATTACTATTCTAATAATAAAGTTACATCTTGGAAAGTTTAAAATGTAAAATAACCTTCATAGCAAATCCAGAGGGAGCCACATGTTTTGGCCATTCAAATTCAGTGCTGTGTATTCTAATACCTGATTCAATAACCAAAACTGCTTTGTTGTCAGGTCTAAGAAAAGAAAATAACATAAATCTTTGATTAGTTATTCAAACAGTATATTTACTTGCTAAAGCAGAAATTTAAAATTCAATTCAAACAAATAATTATTTCTACTATAGGCACAAGGCCAGCAATTTAAGGGAAGGAAAAATCTATTAAATCGACCCCAGTGTATTACTGGTGCTTTATTTATCGACCCCATAAGGATGAAAGGCAAAGCTATCCTCGTGGGATTTGAACTCAGGACATAAAGGGTTGTAATTCAAAAATATGAGAATATAAAATGTTATATTAAGAAAACATGCAAATATTTTATTTCAATTCAATTATTCAATTAACCTTTTGATGTCAATCCCCCCAAAACCACCTCTGATTCTATAAAACAAAACCACCCATTTTGAAGTGATCTTATTCAAACTAAAACCTTCATAAGAAACTTTTGTCACATTATGTTACAGATATCATTTTAATAGTGAAATAATTAATAATTTTAGCAAGACCCTCCAAATTCTCCAATTCAATAATTAATTGAAATACAGTAAAATTGGTCATAAAAGGGTTAAAATTATAGAAATACTCACAGTGCTAATTTAATTAAATATGTTTTGTGGTCAACATCGTAAACATTAACAACTCTCAAAGACAGCAGTCTGAAAACAAGAAATAAGAAATCTATTAGAATCCAAGATAGAAAACAAAATAAAGTCGTAAATTCAAAGGGAATAAACACATAAATCATAAAACCTCACTGAGTTACCAGAATATAACCTCAAGACATTGTTTTCATATAGCCCATTCCTCTATAGGCAAATTTGTAAAGCTTACTGAGTAAGTTAGTGAAGCACCTAAACCGGCTGTATCCAGCCAGAATTTTCTCACCTCTTTCTGTTCAAACTGTTCAAACTTACCGCTCATATCAATGTTAAGGTTTTGTTCTCAAAATAAATAACATAAAAATCTCATAGCTTCAATATTATGTGATATAAAGCCTTTACCGTGAAAATACAATAGTATATATAGAGTAACGTAAATGCTAAAGGGTTAAATAGCACTCTGCTAGTTCTAAAAATATATTTTACTACATTAGTATTATCAACATCACCGTTTTTACATCTCTTTTTCCATGCTTGCATGGATTAAAGGAGTTTCCTTTAGTACATCATCTCTCCACATGTTTCTTGAGATCAATCTTCACTATTTCTCCTACATTTTCTTGATCTTCCTCTTATGTGGTTTCCTAGCAGTACATATTTACAGCTCAGTTTTACAGTTTCAGTTAAAGTGAGTTGGTCATGGATATAACTCTGAGTCAATGATAAAATATGAAGGGGCTGCAGAGCAGCCAGCACATGGGCCCCCATTTGCTTATAATAGTGATAAATGGGAAGAGCGACAATGGGAATTTGATACTATTATGTTCAGTCCTTGTCAGAAATATTTTGTTTCAGTGTGAACATTTAAGTTAGTCTATCTATTAGATCTAGATTACTGTCTGACCAACACAATTACAAATTTAAATACTTTAGTGTGTTGTAACTAGAATGAAAAGCTCAGTTACTTGTAAGCAGATTATCCATTATTGCTGTCTTTCATCCATATTTTAATACTGGTGTGGATGGAATAACTTGTGTAATTTACTAAATTGAATATGTTTATCTGCTGTAAGGAGAGGCAAGTTGATTATATTGAACACAGTGCTTCTCTGGTAATGTATTTTATCGAACTTGGAAGGATGAAAAACAAAGATGACCTCTGTGGATTTGAACTCAGAAAGTAAAAGACCCAGAACAAATAATTGTTTCTACTTTTGGCACAAGGCCAGCAATTACCCAGTGCATTACTGGTACTTTATTTTATCGACCCCCGTAAGGATGAAAGGCAAAGTTAACCTCGGCGGGATTTGAACTCAGAATGGCAAGAGCCGTAACTCTATGCGTCAAAGCATGGCGTCCGACCCTCACTCTACCAATAATAATAATAATAATGATTTCTTTATCAATAATAATGATAATAATAATATTAATGGTATTGTTATTGCCACCATTTTGATTGGGATTGAGGTTGAACAGATCTTGTGTTGAATGTTCTATAGTTAGGTAATTGTTTCTGAAATGTAGTTAGTAGCTTTAATCTGATTTGAATTGTATGATATCATAACAAATCATTCATTCAAATCATAGGGGTATAGTTAGTGTTGGTTTGCACTTGAAGCTGTGATTTGTGGCCATAAGATGTGACTTGTGGCCAGAAGGTGTGCTTTGGCCATGAGTTCAAAATTTGCTGTCTATTTTGTTGTTGTTCCCTCCCCCCTCTCCTCGAGCAAGGCCCATAACTATATTCATCCTAGTTTGCATGGATGACAGTAGATTCCACTGTTGTTTTAAACAAAATGGTAAGCGGAAGTATATTGCTATGAAAACAATTACTCCAATGCATCTCCTTCGTATTCCTGATGGGTAACACTTCCTCTATTCTGTCTGCTGGGACTATAAGACAGCATGCACCTAGGGCTCTGCATGTTGGTGAGCGTTCTACATTGTCCAGGCATATTTCATTGTGGCAGGGATGATGGTGGTCTGTGTACTTATATATATACTTCTCAAAATGTCATGGATTGATGTACTGCCATTTTGTCATTGTATAATGCTATATTAAATATTTACAGTTCCTTAAGATTTTCCAGAGGAAAATCTTTAGAATGATTATATAACTATATGGATATTCAACTCATCTTCACACTATTCCCGTCCTTGCTATTGTTGCGAAAACAACAACTACTACTACTGCCATTACTCCACATGTAAAATAGAAGAAAAAAAAACCCTAATATTTTTTTTCTGTGAGATGTTATAACTATTTATTCAGTTAATAAAGGAAAGGAGGAAAAACACTCTTCCAATAAGACTCAGAAGAGCATCCAGCACACAATCATGGGAGGTGAGGGTGAACCTGGAGAGAAGCTACAAAGATCATTCTGATTCAAATAGTAGTCCTGTAGGTAGATGAGTGTGAGGAGACCACAAAGAGGAAGGCCACCAAGTACCAAAACTAAAGCTAAAGGGTGATAGGCCTAATTGTTCTTAGTTGAGATTGACTGCAGAGGATTCCTGGCACTGTCTAAGAGTAAAAAGAAATAAGAGAAAAACCACAGCTCACAAGGTGAGGGAGGCGGTAGAAAAAGCTTCTTTCTGGCAGGTGTTTTTAACTGGCCAACACTGTCAGCCTGTTAACACTAGGACATTCTGATTAGGGTGAAAATATTTAAGGAAAGTCGGACATCACCTGTCAACTTCTTCTGGCCAAAAACAAAAGTGTGACAATGTGCCAGCACCTGTAGAAGATATATCTTTTAGTATCATGGCTCATAACAGTCCAAAGTAGAAACTGAGAGTTGTCTACTATGTCTTGACTAATTTTTTAATTATTTTACTAGTCATTAGATTGTGGCCATGGGGTCTATGATACAATTGATGTTAAAACTAAATAAGTTTAGAATATAGGCCTTATTTAGAGGTTGCACAAGAAGTGTTATTGACAATGGATTTCGTTTTGAAATTTTAACCAAAAAAATTTATCTTCTTCTTTGCCCACTTATTCCTGAGAGGGTCGTGGGAGCAGAGTCTTCAAACACTCCTTCCAGTGGGTCCTGTTAAAAGCAACTGTTTCCAACTGATCCGGTCGGATCCCCAAGCGTGACCAGCCAAGTTCATGGATGTTATCCAACCATATAGCTCGGGGTCTACCGCTTGGTCTCTTGCCGGTTGGTTTTGTCCATAAAATCTGCCCAGCGATTTTCTCTTCTAACCACATGTCCGTAGTATCGGAGCTTTGATCTCTCAATTCGCAGAAGTAGCAGCTCTGCCTGGAATGAATCTCTGAGTTATGCACTTTATCGACTAACGTTACTCCAAAGACCAACAAAATGTATGTAATTTAAAATAGTATGTTGCGCGACTTAATAATTTTTATCTGCTGGGGTATGTCGCTGCTATTTCTAGCATCTTTGCCATTGAAGGAATTGACAACTATTTGGCTACATTTATAGTTATAAAGTGATATTTAGCTCGTGTCGAAGTTATGTAGATTGATACCAGTAAATGTTCTGTTAAAGAATAACAACCAACAAGCTATGAAAAAATAATTTCGTCGTTGAAATTAATTCAAAGAAATATTGAAAAACGTGCATAAGGTTTGAATATCCAGGGAGAGAGTCGAAAACCGAAATAATTGAAATTTCGAAAAATTATTTTTCGGAGAATCGTAATATCCGATGTCTATAACATAGTTTAGAAGGAAAATATTCCCGAGGACTGACTTAGAAAAAAATATTCTGAATCGAAATCCAAAGTGAATGATACCAAAAAGAATACATGTACACACGACAGTTCCAAACGGTTTGTGTCTACCAAACTTCATTTACAGGATGGTCAACCCGAAGTTATAATAGAAGACACTTGCGCAAGATCGGGCCACGAACTGTTATTGCGCAATGAACTCCCTAACATTAAAGCGAACTTTTTAACCATGCTTGGGCCCAACTGTGTCACCAAGCTACAGCATAAACTGTTCTTCTCATATGTCTAAACATATAGTGAATATATTTGTATCTTCAGATATCAACAAAATTATATATTCGATATATATGAGAAATTGCCACGAAAACTGAACAGATCGAGTTTTCTACGTGGTCATCCGACTTGCTAGAAATAGCAGTCAAATTGCACGCTACCGTCTTAGAAAAGTGACTTATCGGGTGAGATGTCTTTATACAAATAATCTGTTCGACATAGAGCTACACAACAAAAATAAACGAAAGCAACATTTCAGTAATTCTTAGATTATTATTTTGCAAATAATATTGACATTGTGTGATACTGCACTTATTTACATGATAACAGAGAAAACGAGATAGAGTACATCAATATTGAAGTAACTTATCACTATTCACAACAAGCAGAAATCAATTAAAAATTTACCTTTGGAGATCTTTAACAACAATATTTACATCGATTGTGCTGAATCGACCCTTCATGTTGTTCTAAAGATGTTAGTATTAATTTGATAATCTAAACAATTACAAAAAACAATCCAGGATATTTCTGTGTAAGTCCACCTGGTTAAGTACACCGGTGGGAAGACAACTCTCGTTGACTAATTTATATCCGACCTTTCATTGGTCAAAATAAAAACATTCTGGAGCAAATCAATACTGCCAATAACGATAACTCTGTTTAAAGTGATTGAATCTATGTGGCGAAATTATATTAGGAAAGAAATGTTAACTATAATTTGATCTCAACTAAAACGCCGAAAAGTGATATTTTGCTAAAAAGAAAGAGTATATTGTTAAAATTTATCCAAGTTTCAGTAAGGGCGAAATTATAAACCACAGGAGGCTGGATTAGGTTCTTTTGAAGCCGTAAGCACTTAAAAGATAACTGTTTCTACTTTTGGCACAAGGCCAGCAATTATTTCAGTATATTACTGGTACTTTATTTTATCGACCCCGTAAGGATGAAAGGCAAAGTTAACCTCGGCGGGATTTGAACTCAGACCGTAAAGGGACGTAACTATGCTGGAAAGCATGTCCGACACTCTACCGATACTGCCAATTCACCGCCCTTAAGCACTTAAAAGATAACGGTGCCTTTCCACCAAATATAACATCGACGAAAAAAAATTCTATCACAAAGATTTAATTTGAATAAAATGGTATCCCTCTTCCTTTGATTCCCTAAGCATGTGCTCATTTTGCTTAATGGTTTATCCAATCTTGGCAGATCATAATAATAATAATAATAATAATAATTGTTTCTACATTTGGCACAAGGCCAGTAATTATCCCAGTGCATTACTGGTACTAATAATAATAATAATGAAAATATTGTGTACAGTGCTCAGGTGCACTACAACTCATCAAAAGTGTATGTATAGTACATAGGGTAATGTACAAACGTCAGAAAAATTAACAGGGCATGAGTCGTGATATACACGTGTGCATGTGTATGGAAGGGAGACATGAGGTGTAGTTTTGGCGAATTTCGGGAAGCATGAGGGTTTTGAAGGATGCAGTGTCTCGGCAGCTAACAACTGACGCAGGCAGTTTGTTCCATGCTTCAGCAACTCTAAGCGTGAAAAAATGTTTCCGAAAGTCATGGGAGTGGTGCTGTTTTCTGACTTTGTAGACATGTCCACGTGTGTTAGACACATGGAGATCAAAAAGGTGCTCAGGGTTGTTGTTGGCGAGATGGTTAATAACTTTGTCGGTGTTTACCAAGTCCATTGCCAGACGTCGGAGCTTCAATGAATCCATGCCCAGGGAAGCAAGGCGTTCAGAGTATGGTAGGTGTCTGATGGAGGGTATGCGCTTGGTTGCACGTCTCTGAACAGTTTCCAGGAGGTCAATGTTCTGAGCAAGATAGGGGTTCCAGACTGATGATGCGAATTTCAAGTGTGGTCATACCATAGCTGTATACAGCTTTAAATAGATGGCTGGAGAGCGGCTAACAAAGGTCTTGCTGAGTGATGCCAAGACACCCTCGACCTTCTTGACAATTTTATCCTGAAATTAGTGGTCACACTTAGCAATTTCCATAAGCAAGAAATTCCTTAACCTGATTTAACATAACGCAGGATATGCTAGTAATTAGTTGCATTGCTCAACGTTCTGATTTCACATCTAGTCAGAATCCACTTGACTTTTCTTTTCAATAGGGTCTGTATATATTATTACTCATAATATGCAGACGAAGGCAACCAACTATACACCATCCTTACAAATCACACTTTGTGATATGTGGGAAAACATCATAAATAATAAAGTTTGGGGTTTCTATTTTTATTGGTTTCAATCAATATGCTCTGTATTTCTCTAATCACAAATTTATTGTAAAGCAACATGAGATTAGCTAATATTCACTACTCATGCTTTTCTCCTGGATACTAACAACATATGTATGTATGGACCCATAATTCCTAATGGAATTGTAGGGGTGCCATGGTGAGATACTATAAGCATTTAAACCTAGTGAAGAATTTCTTCTAGAAAAGGAGAGTGAGAGAAATATAGATGAAGAATCGATTCCATTACTGAACTAGTACTTTTTTATCAACCTTGAAAATATGAGGTAAAGTTGATTTCAGCAGGATTTGAACTGAGTGATTGCAGAGAACAGGATTGGCAACTGCAAAGCATTCTCTTTGACATTCCAACTACTCTGCCAATCTCTCATATATATAAATCAGCAAAATATTTGGAGTGGAAATGACAAATACAATTCTTCTTCACTCACTTATTCCTGAGAGGGTCATGAGGGCAGAGTCCTCAAACACTCCTTCCAGTGGGTCCTGTCAGAAGCAACCATTACCAACTGATTTGGCTGGATCCCTAAGCAAGACCAGTCAAACTCATGAATGTTATCCAACCATCTTGCTTGGGGTCTACCCCTGGGTCTCCTACCTGTTAGTTTTGCCCATAAACTCTGTTGTCCAGCGATTTTTCCTGAGACATTCTAATCACATGCCCATAGTTTTGGAGCTGATCTTTCAATTCGGAGAAGTAGTGACTCTACCTGGAAAGACTGATCTCCGAGCTACGCACTCTATCAAGTAACATTACTCCAAAGACCCTTTGGAGGAACCCCATTTCGGCCACCTGTATTTGCAATCATATTCTTTCACTCATTACCCAAGATTCATGACCATAGGTAAGAGTTAGCATGAATACTGAATTGAAGATAGCAAGTTTGGCCTTTACACCAACCCCCCACCTTCTGATTACCGAATGCTGAAACTGGCCCATTACTGCACTAGCTCCTGATTCTTGCATTTAATTCAGCATCCTGCCTTCCCTCACTCATGAACACAGCCCTGAGATACTTGAACTTCTTCACCTGCTTAAGTGGAATTCCATTCACATGTAGAGTGTACTGCACAGGCTGCCTTGAGAGGACAAATGCAATTAATTTGAATAAAATATTGTCCCTCTTCTCTTGATGCTATGTGTTTATTTTTTATTAATGGTTAATCCAGCCCTGATAGACAATTTCCCAAAATTACTGTTCATACTTTATCATTTCTATAAGTACAAAATTTGTTAACCAAAGTTAACATAATGCTAGAGATGCTTGTAATTAGATGCATCATTTAACATCTCTAGGAGCTTATATACCCAACTTATTTGACTATTTAATAGTCAAATCTGTATTGAAGCAGCTTACTCTAAGTTAACATACTTTTAAAATTCAAATATACCCACACATATATAACTGCATTATATTTACTGAATCCTCTTTATTCTCTATAAAACATAACATCTGGTTTGCATTTTCATTTTCTGTTAGAGGACATTTTATGAAGTGTTGTTAGCTTCACACTCAACATCCAACATGAAGAACTAGGTGGTGCTTCTTATCCCCAGGACCAACAACCAACATGAATGGCTAGGTGGTGCTTGTTAACCCCAGGCCAACCAATGTGAAGTACTAGTTGGTGGTTGTTAACCCCAGGCCAATCAACCAATGTGAAGTACTAGTTGGTGCTTGTTAACCCCAGGCCAATCAACCAATGTGAAGTACTAGTTGGTACTTGTTAGCCCCAGGCCAAACAACCAATGTGAAGTACTAGGTGGTGCTTGTTAGCCCCAGGCCAAACAACCAATGTGAAGTACTAGGTGGTGCTTGTTAGCCCCAGACCAAACAACCAATGTGAAGTACTAGGTGGTGCTTGTTAGCCCCAGGCCAAACAACCAATGTGAAGTACTAGGTGGTGCTTGTTAGCCCCAGACCAAACAACCAATGTGAAGTACTAGGTGGTGCTTGTTAGCCCCAGACCAAACAACCAATGTGAAGTACTAGGTGGTGCTTGTTAGCCCCAGGCCAAACAACCAATGTGAAGTACTAGGTGGTACTTGTTAGCCCCAGGCCAAACAACCAATGTGAAGTACTAGGTGGTACTTGTTAGCCCCAGGCCAAACAACCAATGTGAAGTACTAGGTGGTGCTTGTTAGCCCCAGACCAAACAACCAATGTGAAGTACTAGGTGGTGCTTGTTAGCCCCAGGCCAAACAACCAATGTGAAGTACTAGGTGGTGCTTGTTAGCCCCAGACCAAACAACCAATGTGAAGTACTAGGTGGTGCTTGTTAGCCCCAGGCCAAACAACCAATGTGAAGTACTAGGTGGTGCTTGTTAGCCCCAGGCCAAACAACCAATGTGAAGTACTAGGTGGTACTTGTTAGCCCCAGGCCAAACAACCAATGTGAAGTACTAGGTGGTGCTTGTTAGCCCCAGGCCAAACAACCAATGTGAAGTACTATGTGGTACTTGTTAGCCCCAGGCCAAACAACCAATGTGAAGTACTAGGTGGTACTTGTTAGCCTCAGGCCAAACAACCAATGTGAAGTACTAGGTGGTACTTGTTAGCCTCAGGCCAAACAACCAATGTGAAGTACTAGGTGGTGCTTGTTAGCCTCAGGCCAAACAACCAATGTGAAGTACTAGGTGGTGCTTGTTAGCCCCAGACCAAACAACCAATGTGAAGTACTAGGTGGTGCTTGTTAGCCTCAGGCCAAACAGCCAATGTGAAGAACTAGGTGGTAATTTTCGTATGGCTTCTACCCAGCTCATTGAACCTGCTGGGTAAACCAAACCCCATTGATATAACATTGGAGTCACAAAAGCTTTCCTACATAGAAAATCACCAGTGAGGCAGTGCTTCTCCTAATACAATGTTGAATATATATATATATATATTCATTTAAAAATAACAGAAGGCTGAACTGGAAACATTCAGTTTTAATGTTGCAAAAACCTATACGTATTTCAATGACCTTGTTACATCTGATCATGATGCAAGATGTAGCCAATGTTATCAGGTGTGGATTGTAAAATTAGTTATATAACAAGATTACAATAAACACAAATAGAAAATAAAGAATAGATTTAATTTGGGTATGGCTCATCAATCCAGAGTTAATGGTGGTGTTTATTAGCCTCAGGTCAAACCTGTTGGACAAGACTTTTTGAGGCATTTTTTACAGCCGGATGTCTTTCCTAATACCATATATTTTCGGTCAGTTACTATCTTGACCGATTACCATCACAATTACTATGTAGCGGTTCTTTCACGTGACTGCTGGACCCGGATGAAACGAAGACGAAGAATTTCCTTACGTACCGTTTCGTACCACAGATGCGATCTCACTTTGCCTCGTTAATGTTCAATCGACACCAAAGTTCTACGTTCGGGGCAATAGAATTGAATCCAACCACTGACAACATAGTTGGATGACCGATAATCACACCAAACCGGAGTACTGTGATCCTTGTGATTTCGAGATATACAACCACTGACACTGTTACGAAGACCAGAAAACCATACTCCATAATATTGAACCAAGTGATTGATTTGTGCGACCAAAATAACACCACACACATATTGAACTAGGAATATTGGATCTTCCGTCAATGTCTGGGTGAGCAAAAATAGATTTCTATCTGCATTGGAATTTACGAACTTGTGCATCTGCTGTGGTGTCAAAAACAAACGCACATGACCGCACAGATAAACAATGGACTATGCCACGTGGCTTGAACCTGTAAGTGAATTGAAGGTTCTGTAACTCTGATATACAGATTATTTATTATTAAGATGTATAAACTTGACAAAACTATTATCATCTTATATTCTCTCAACTAATCACATTTGATCATATTTCTCTATCCCGTTTTCTCCCCCATAATTATAATATTTTTATTTGAAAAAATCGGTTTTTTTACATTGTTTTCCCCTTCAAATACTTGCTTATATTTCTTTATATATTTTTTATCTTTATTCTTATTTTCACTTTTATCCTCCTTTATATTTTACCTTATTTTTACTTTTATACCTTATTATAGTGTAATCTTCCCCATGCCTTATTATACATTATTAATTATAGATTATTATTATTACTCTTTTTCCACTTCTAATTACCTCATGTACTTTCTCCTCCGTTATATATATATTGTATGCTCTTTGTGTGTGTAGCCTCTGCACCCTACTATCGACGCCACCCCATCTATGGTTCAGCTAACCACTCGACTCCCGGGAATGAATATGACCGCAGCTAGTAAACAAGAACCCACACCCCACCCTCCCGCACCAAAATTAGACTTATCGTCCCCTACTTCTGCTCTTTACTTTCTTTACTCTTTGTTCTTGAATGTTTGGTTGGTAGAGTCCATAACACCAATCAAACCCCTTTTATAGCTCTGACGAATCCTACGGTTACGTAAGGAAGAAACATTGTAAGCCAATAAAAATCTTTTGATGTTGTAGACGCTCTTGTGTTCTTTATCATATATATATAGTGTATGTATTCTAAACACATAAATGTTATGTTTTATATATATATATAATTGTGCAAATATGTGAACTTTTTTTTAGATATATACAGCAGATTATTTATTCATAATTGTATAACATCACATCGATGAGGGTGCAGCTAGAGAAGATTGAGGAGAAATAGGCTGGCAATGCCAAGTCAAGAGTGGATCAGGCCACTGACACTAAAATACAATGAGTAAGCAGTTAAGTTGCTCAAACAGCTGGAATACTCATTGTGGAAACCAACAGAGAATCCATTTATTATGAAAAAGAAGGGAGGTAATAAATTTATAGAATTTTAAAAAAATTAAGCCAGAAATATTTATATTTTTAATGCAATTAAATGAATGTTTTATTGTTTAATATTTTTCAATATTTCTTTAATATGAGAAGAAAACTTCTGTCTTTTTCTTCTTTTACGTGCTTTTTTGACACCATCGTCTGTTCTGGGTACAGTATCTACAGCTTTCTTTTTCTTACATGACAGTGGATTAGCTTCCTTTCTTGATTTTCTCTTCTTGAAATCAACACGAGGTTTTTTATCCAACATCTTTACTTTTAATTGTTTTAATACTTTCTCTTCATAATCTGTTTCTTCCACTTCTCCACAAAAACCATCTGTTGCTATCTGCTGAGAAGCTTTGCTTGGCTGCTCAATACAAAC
This sequence comes from Eledone cirrhosa, assembly GCA_964016885.1. Classification (NCBI taxonomy): domain Eukaryota; kingdom Metazoa; phylum Mollusca; class Cephalopoda; order Octopoda; family Eledonidae; genus Eledone; species Eledone cirrhosa. The sequence continues at coordinate 354,247,096 of OZ024741.1, forward strand.
AGTTCTGTCTATAAAAACAATGGGAACACCAGGCATTTTTTGAAGAACCTTCTGAATCTTCTTGTCCTAGAAAAAATATAAATAAACTTCACAATTTTTTTTTACAATAGTGCTACAAAAAACAACCCATAAAGAACCCATTCCATCCTATGAGGTGGTGATGCTAGTGCCACAACAAAAATCATCTAGTCTATTCTGTAAGATGGTAGTGTTGGTACCACTACAAAAGGCACCTACGCAACTCTGTAATATGATTATGGTGGAACCATAATAAAATGCACACAGAAAATGCTGTAAAGTTGTTGGCGTTAGTAAGGGCATCCAGCCAAAGAAACCATGTCCAAAAAATTCGAGCAAAACGGTGTCACCTGAACAGTCAAGCCACAGTCCATAACCACCTATCTAACCTACACAAGTATGGAAAATCGACATAAAACAGTGATTAGATGAATATGATTGAAAATCTATATATTCACAATACATTTTGATATACTTTTCATAAGCCAGTTATAATGAAAACATCATCTCCATACATACAAGAAAACTTCATAATTTAATATTACCAAAATTGTATCAAAGACATTTTTCTTTCTTTCCAAGACCAAAAAAGTAACTGACATGCTTCAAGAATAAAAGATTTCCTACAATAAAGTACTGCTCTTATAGCTGAAATAGCACAAGTTTTCTGATTCCTAAAATACTAAACTACATTAAGATGAAAGCGATTTAACTAAAACACCTTCCAAGCAAAAGCTTAATTTTGCTCTCTTTTTATTTATTTTTTTGTATTTTTAGAATTTTCTACAACATATGCAGTTCTTTTTATAAAGCAGAAAATATTCTGACCTCACTTTTGGATACACCTCATATCATTATATAGTATTTCATTCTAAGGTGAATTGGCAGACATTGGAGCAACAAGGTTCAGTGTTCTGGGTTCAAATCCCATCATGGTCAACTTTTCCTTTCATTCATTCAAGGTCAATAAATTAAGTACAAGTCCCAGGATCATGGCTGGATAAATGGGATTGTTAGACTTGGACAGGCTGCTTTTGGGCATCTGATCTGGCTTTCTGCATTCTGAGTTCAAACCCTGCTTCCTACTACTAAGAGTTGTGACTGGAACATAGTACTAGCAAAATGGAAACAGTATTCTTAGTCTAATATGATGATCAGCTCCGTTCTTTTTTTTTCAACCTAATAACTTTTCCTCGTGGGCTTTCCTATGCCCGGGGGCTCATCCCAGCTTCATTGGCATTAAGTGACTGAGAATACAAGACTCTATCTTGGACAAGAAGCCAGTCCATTGCAATTTACCACATGAATGTGTAGTAACTGAGTTGTGTGGAAGCATCAAACACTTTCATTATTTTGTTCTTTAACAACCACATACATCATTGCTAAGATGACAAAACAAATGGTCCTATACAAGGTAAACAGTTGTCAAAAACACAGTAACATAAAATCCAAAGTTATTGTTACATCACCCCTTTACCAAACTAATCTGCCTTATTAAATAACTCAACTTGACAGACACCTTTATTTCTAAGCAGTTCACAAACCAGCAAAGTTTGATCAATAAAATATGTACTGAGGTTGATATAATCAATATACATTGATAAAATAAGTACTGAGGATGATATAATCAATATAAATTTTCTAAGAAAACTTCGAAGTCACTGTCACTTTTCTTAGGATATAAATTTCTATACTCTACCCACCAGTATTAAGTGCTCATTTAGTTAATGTTTGAATGTTTTAAATATTACAATATTTTAAACACATATAAAATCGATATACATCTTTAAATGTACTGAGATTAATATGATGGATACACTTTAATAAAATAACTGCTGTGTTCAATATAATTGGCTAAAGCTTTGAAGACAAGTGCCCCAGCAGCAGTCTAATAACTGAAACCAGTAAAAAAATATTTTAAAAGAGCCTATACGTATATCCTTTTATGTTTTTACATATTTCAGTTATTATAATGCAACCAGAATGGAGCACCATCTTATTTTTTTTAAGTCTGGCTCTCAGTTCATTGATTTCTTTTTGTTAAACCACTAACGTAAACACAGTTACAGATGTACCTCCCCACCACACACACATATTCCATCATCAGCATCGTCATCGTTTTTCGAGACTTGAATTGTTTGGACAGGTCCTTCTCAGCACAGCATCTCTCTACTCAACACGTTCTTTCATCCTCTCCTCTGCAAGTCTTAGCAATTTGAGGTCAGCTCTCAATGTCTGCTCAGGTCTTTCTTCATCTTCCTCTACTCCGGGTTCCTTCCACTGGGATTTCCTAGCATTTCTTCACCCAGCAGTCATTCTCCATGTACATCACACGTCCTGTCATTCTCCATGTGCATCACGTCCTATCATTCTCCATGTGCATCACATGTCCTATCATTCTCCATGTGCATCACATGTCCTGTCATTGTTCATGTACATCACATGTCCTGTCATTGTTCATGTGCATCACATGTCCTATCATTCTCCATGTGCATCACATGTCCTGTCATTGTTCATGTAAATCACATGTCCTGTCATTGTTCATGTAAATCACATGTCCTGTCATTGTTCATGTAAATCACATGTCCTGTCATTGTTCATGTGCATCACATTCATACATATATATTACGATGGGCTTCTGCACTTTCCATCTACCAAATTCCATTCACATACCTAAGGCTTTAGCAGAAGACACTTGCCAAAGATGTCTTGCATCAGGAGTGAACTCAGACTTACATGGTTGCAAAGTGAACCACTTAACCAAACAGCCATGCCTGTCACTAGGCTATATATATGTGTGTGTGTGTGTGTGGGGGGAAAAAAATAGATGAATGACTACCAACCTGGGTGCCTATGATGTAATGATTGCTATTATTATTCTTTACGATGCTCTGTAAACATTCAACTACTGATACTGCTTTCTTTTTGTGTCCACATGAACAGACCTGACAATTACGTAGTTGTTGTAAAAGACGAGGAAACAGTTTTGCTGAAAATTATGAAAAAAGAAAATTAAAAAGAAACTTAAAAACACCTAATATTTCTAATAATTTCAGACCTGTTCAGACTACTTTCTTTTCAGATCTTCTTTAATCTTTATCTAGAATATGGAGAATCATAAGTTCATATCTTCTGCAAGCATTTTACAAGATCTGTAGAGGTAATTACTAGGTGAAACTACAATGTATTAGCCTGTTCTCTTCTAGTATAGGTATAGGAAGAGCATACAACTCTAAAAAGCCTAACCAAAATTGGAATGTATGAGCAAGATGTAGTCACCTGACCAGTCTAACATCAATACATGTCAACCTGCCTAACCTATACAAGCATGGAAAATGTTTGAATGGGTTAGGCAGGTTGTCATGATGATTTCCTATCCAGAAGATTGTCATTTGTATCTCTACCATTTAATGCTATAGGCACTATAGACATATTAATTCTTACTAAACAGATGGTGGTCCTTTAAATCAAAATCTTCCAACGTAAATATATATAGGAACAATATGTTGTTACTATCTTGATAATGAAATAATTAAAATTTTAGTAAATATCAGAAAATTCTTCATTAATTAAGGTCTTTTTGTGTTTTGCTCATATATTTTTGACTTGGTTTTCTATGGTTGGATGCTCTTATTAAACATTAATCATTTTACATCATGTACTGGGAACCTTTTTTGTGGCACCAGCCCTACCACCTTACAGGGCAGACCAGGTGATTTTTGTTTGTTGTGGCACTAGTATGACCAACTTTCAGGATGTACAGGGTGTGTTTTGTAATGGCACCACTACAACCACCATACAGGGTGGACGGGATGCTTTTTTGTGGTACCACTATGATCATCTTACAGTGTTCACTGGGTACTTTTATGTTTTGGCACCAGTATAACTGTCTTACAGGGTGGATTGAGTGCTTTTTGTGGTGGCACCAGTATTACCACCTTAGTCTCAACTGGGTGCTTTTTTGCACATGTATGACCATCTTACAGGGTGGACTGGGTGCTTTCTTGTCATGGAATCAGTACAATCACCTTACCGAATGGACTGGATGCTTGTTTGTCATGTCACCACTTTGACCAGAGTGAAGTGTATTTGTAATGAATTATATTCTTAAGCTATAGGATAAGAGAAAAACATGTCACTATCCACTTCAAAGAAACAGTGTCTGCCTCCAGTTTCATGGCATCAATGTCTTCTCTTGACTGGGCAACATTCTCAGATGAATCATGTTTTAGTTTACTCCCTGTGTATACAACAAAGGTCTTACACTGGATTTGAACTGAAGACAAATGGGATAATAGTCCAATAAGATATCCATTTGGTAATTTCACTTCTACAAACCAGTAAGAGAAAGTGCAGTTTGAAGTTATAGAAATTGTGAGAAGCTTCAATACACGTCATGTTCTTTACAGGACATCTTTCAAGAGCAGATAGTGTACATAAGAAGATCCAGATTGAATTAAGACATTCACTAGACTAGCTTGTGTTGATTAAAACACACAAAATTAATTAATACTTTAGTTAACTAAAATCAAATTAGTATTTTATTGGTGTCATTTTGTGCTATAGCTAGAGTAAATCAGCCTAGTTAAGGCTATATTTTACCAAGTTACTCTCATAGCAAAATTTGAGGTCATCTTTGTAAGTTGAAACACCCATCAATTATATAGTGTTCCCACTCCTCCCAGTGATGTTCTTAAGGTACATAAGTACTATACAACAGAGTGAACAAGTAAAAGTGTTTTGAATATGTTTTGACACAGCTACATTTATGAAAAAATACAATTAATATTAGCCTTTTGACCTATTAATAGGTGAATACATACCTAAATTATGTGCCTCTGCAATTACACAAGAGGTGGTAAAAAGCCGGATTTCACTGTGCAAATATTTAGAGAGGACTTCATTTATATCAAAATGTTGGTTGAGTGCAGATAAACAGAATGTCCCATCAATTAACACTTGGTAAGGTATTCTGAATTGAAAATAATTTTTATAAAATGCTAGAATTTTTTTAACTTTTTTCTCTCGTAAAATCTTCATATTTACAAGTTTATTTCTGAAAAGAAACAAAAGGAGACAGTATAAATAAAATAGATATAAAAACATTGAGATAATTAAAGACATGGGATTTGAATATAAATACATAAGTACAAGATCAGTATATTTATAATACAATTAATATATAACTATCGGAGATATTAAACAAAAAAATGTTCTCTTTTTGAAGTGAAATAAACATATTAATATTATAAATATAACAAGCACGCCTGCGATCAGTTACAGTGAAATTGAGTTATAACGAAATTCACGGGGTATACAAAAAAATCGTCGTAACGAAAAGTTCTTTATAACGAGATCGACCGAAACAAATCGAGCTCTTGTTAGTTATTACTTCGGGAATTGAAAAAAATGTTCGTTAAACTGAAAATTTTGTTATAACGGAATTTTACCTGTATAATGCAAGTGTCCGGCAACGCGTTAAATTATGATAGGTAAACACTTCGATCAAGCACCAGCCAGAACACATCTAAGGCTGTGATGGTCCACCACCCCTAGAAGCCAGTGACCCTTCCGATAAGGACCCTGATGGTGCTTGCGGTGCTTGAATTTGGATTCGTCTGTCTCCACGACTACACCATTTCTTACAATCTGTATAGTTGTTGATACATAGTATATATATTTCTGAAATAATCATACCAATTAACTATTGTTTCAATACATACACCAACCTGCTACATAACAATAGTTTGTTTACAGTTAATTTCAAGGCGAGGCAGTGGAATACGAGACCCAGAACCTTGTCAACTTCTATATACAATTTTAAAACTTTCTGCTTCATTTTAGAGTCAATTTTTAACCAGTACTACTTGCTATTGCTGAATTTCTTCTTTCACTTTTATTAGACTCACAGATCTTACTATCGCTTCTCGTATTGATGCTCATCTGGGAGACATCGATACAAAGCGATGCTTGATACTCAGAAGAGGATCGTCTCTACCTTGATATGAGTCAAAATACCCTTACCGGGTACCAAATGATATCAAAACATATCTACCGTATACATTGTTTTCGAACAATTATCTCAATTTAGAGATGAGGAATATATATACTATTGTCATCTGCTTATAGAAAGATTACGGCGCATATATATATAAAGAGTGTGTCAAAGAGACGGGCTTCCCCGTAGTTTTAACCTGGAACTATCGTAGAAGACACGTATTTAAGGTATCATGCAGGGGATAGAACTTGGAAACACGTGGTAGGACATTCTAAACACCAAAACCTTGTCTGCGTCGTTCGATGAAAGTTTCTTCTCTTTTAAAGAAAGTCCAGAATAAATCATTAATATGTTTATAACAATGTCAGTGTTTATGAATTAAACATTATACCATAATATCGAAATGACGAGATTTAAGGAAAACATCTTACTTGTTTGATGCACAACATTGAAGTACTAATAGGTGGCGCAATGTTCGCAAAACACTGAAACCAGAAGAGTGATCTCCCTTGATTATCAAAGTTTGTTTCCCTTTCCTTCCACTGATGTTTTTTGTTGGTTATTAGGTTCAGTTCAGTGTAACAAGCTAAGCAACCTGTGTTCAGGCAGTAAAATAATCTATGAATACTTATAGAGTCAAAGGGCCTGTCATTAGGTCCTGACACATGTATGAATGGTTCCAGTTAGAGCTTTCCTTTAAAATCTCATAAATAACTCTGCTTTAAAAGTATGGTTCTTAGTTAGCTCTGAACGCAAAACTATTCTACTCTTATCCTTACGATCCAATGAGAGAACCTTATCACAGTTTTACTAAAAAGAGCAGCCAAATCTCCCTCATATAACATTCCGCCCTTCTTTTGTTAAGGATTAATTTGGTAATGTGATCATAGGAAGATCCATCATCATTATCATCATCATCAAGGGCGGTGAATTGGCAGTATCGGTAGAGGGTTGGATGCCATGCTTTGATGCATAGAGTTACGGCCCTTGCCATTCTGAGTTCAAATCCCGCCGAGGTTAACTTTGCCTTTCATCCTTACGGGGTCGATAAAATAAAGTACCAGTAATGCACTGGGTAATTGCTGGCCTTGTGCCAAAAGTAGAAACAATTATCATCATCATCGTCGTTTAACATCTATTTTCCATGCTGACATGGGTTGTCCCATTTGAGGCAAGTCGGGTCAGGTGACTGTTTTTCTCATACAGAACCGTTTCTGGCTTGGTTTCTACAGCTGGATGCCCTTCCTAATGCCAACCATATTTACAGTGACTGCTGGGTGCTTTTTGTCATGACACCTACATGACCACTTTACAGAGTGAGCTGGGTGCTTCTTGTCATGATACCAACACGGCCACTTTACTGTGTGGACTGGCGACTGGAGCAAGGGTGTAAAGGCATGGGAGAAAGGTGCTGTGAACAGATGTGGGTGGGGTGTTAAGGCGTGAGAGGTGCATGGAAGAGGGAAGGAGGATAGTTGTTAAGAAGTGCATACTTGATGTATGCTTCAGTCCGTGTGCATGAAAAGCCATGTCTTCTGTATGACACAACGCCAAAGAACTCAATCCTGTGTAGTTGTCTTTGAGAGGTGCAATTGTGCAAGATCAGCTTTTATTACCTCATCTCAGGTCTTCCTGGGTCTTTCCACTCCATAGCTACCATTAACTTTAATCGTTCTGTACCTTTTATTACATCTGTCATCCTTCATACTCATCACATGGCCATACCAATGAAATCTCCTCTCTTGCACACTGCATTTGATCCATCTTATGTCCAATTTCTCTCGTAGCTTTGCCATTTATGAATAATACTATTATACATCCATCAGAGCATGCAGGCTTCATTTCTTTCCGATCTTTGCAGGTCCTTTGCACACAGTGCCCATTTCTCACTACCATGCAATATTGCTGTTCGAATACATGCATTGTATAATCTGCTCTTCATTTTGAGGAAAAAACCTTCTGTAGCTAGCAATGGTAATAGCTCCCTCCATCTTGTTCCTATTCTGGATACTGTACTTTCGGAACACCCTCCTCCACTGCTGATTTGGTCAACCAGGTAATGGAAACTGTCAACTATTTCTACTGAGCCATCTGGGCATTTGAAGAAGCTAATATCCTGTGAGCTCTTGCTATTTACTGCAACTGTGCATTGTCTGCATATAAAGCTACATTCTTTGATAGCCTACCTGTTATCCCACTACATCTTAAATGTACCCATAGCTTGCATTAGGGACATAGGATGGAATTTCTACCTACTCCTTTCTTGCACACTGAGCAAGGCCATATCCCTGAGGGAATCTGGGCCATGTTTTCCTTTCTATATACTAGGACTTTAGTTTTTGACAAGTTAACTTGTCAAACATGTTTTGCTTCTAGGTTTGGGAATTTCTTCTCTAATCCCGCATTAGAGTTAGGTCATCTGTATACTGAAGTTCCCATGGACAGCCAGTCTTAAACACTTGTTATAGTCTGTAGGGCAATAATAAACAGGAGAGGGCTAAGGACTGAACCCTGATGGACACCTACCTATATGCTAAATTCTTCACAATAGTCATTATTAATTCTAACATTGCTGATTGTTCCTTTATACATTACTTGTACAGCCTTCACAAGCCACTCATCTACTCCTAGTTTTCTAAGAGCCCACAAGATAATGGAATGGGGGACTCTGTCAAAGGCTTTCTCCAGGTCAACAAAAGCTAAGTAGTGGGGTTTACTTTTAGCTAGGTACTTCTCCTGCAGTTGCCTCACAAGGAAGAGAGCATCTATGGTACTTTTACCTGGCACAAATCCAAACTGCCTCTCATCTAGGTTAACTCAATCCCTAATCAACTGTGCGATAACTCTTTCTATGACCGTCATGACCTGGTCAACCAGCTTAATGCCTCTATAATTTTCTCTGTCTAGATCTCCTTTGCCCTTGTAGAAGTTTACAGTGATGCTGCATTGTCAATCATTGAGTATGACACTATTTTGTATTACTTGGTTTACAATACAGGTGGCCATGGTATGACCTATGATCCTAGATGCTTTCAGTATCTCAGCAACTCTCCCCAAAGGCCTAGCTGCTTTGCCTGTCTTCATATCTTTGATTGACTTACCTACTATACTACTGCTAACTTGCACAGCTGGTCTCTCTGTTGGGTCAACTTGGAGTAAACTATCTTCGTCTCATTTATTTTCCTCATTTAGTAGTCTTTCATAGTGACACTTCCATACTACCTTTTCAGCATCAGGGAGGGTGAGTACTCTGTTATAATCACAGACACACTTCTCCCGAATGACATCACAATTTTCCCTGACACATTGCTTTGCAATCCTGAACACCTCATGCCTTTGGTCCTCATGTTTCAGAACATGCTTAATTTTTTTAATTTTCTGCTTCCCTTCTTGCAAAGTACACTTGTTGTATAGCATCTCTCTTAACCTCCTGGTAGTGTTCTCTACTTCCCCATCCACATTCTTCTCCAGGTTGTCCTCTGTCATTATGTTCGTCTTGCCCCAAACTATAAGGTCGCTATTAGGTTATTTTGGGAGATGCATTCTTCACCAAGGAGGGACTTTGTATTACAACTGTCACTCTGCCTCAATTTCTGGTAAGGATAAAATCTATCTGGCTGGTATGCTCCCCTGATCTATAGGTGATCAAATGATTATCTCGTTTTGGGAAGTTTGTGTTACAGATGGATAGGTCATTAGCAACACAGAATTCCAGGAGCCTAAAACCTTCCTCATTTCTAGCACAGAGCATACAAGCCAGACATAGTCACCTAAGCAGTTTAGCATCAGTACATGACAGCCATCTAATCCATTCAAGCATGGAATGGTGATGATTATGATCACAATGATTTACACTGGTCTCCTATTGTCTTAGCCATCTTTACTACATCAAACTTACTCAATAATGATTTTTTATAGGCCAAAGAAAGAAATTTTTATGAGGAGAGGTTGTGTTGTATTCCTCTCGGTACTCGCAGAGAAAACACAACGAGTTATATCAAATAATTTGTGTAATTTGCGAAACAACCAAAACGCCCCTCCTCGCAGTAGCAGAATAACATAAAGTAAGTAAGTAGCAGTCTGTGACCGAGTTTTTAATACCAACACTGACTGACTGCCCAGGTCACATGATTCATATGCAAATGTGTCAGCACGTGTAAATTGAATAGAAATTTAACAGTCCATACAACAAAGAGGTTGTGAGTTCGATTCCCAGTCCATACAACACCTCCCCACCGAAATTGATGCGACAAAAGAAGCATCAACAGCAAAGTCTCTCTGGGGGTTTACGAGTTCTCTTGGACCGTCTTCGATTGTCTGGTCCATACTCTGGAACGGGCAACAAGGCTTTGGGTCTGGTCTGTCTTGGAGTTAGTGGCACGATTTCCGAGATCTCAATCGGGTGATCTGTTGCAAATTCAAAAACAGTGTCTACTGCATCAACAGGTTCATTGTCTTCCTCAGTAGTGTACCGTGGCTGCAGCTGTTCCCAGTGTCGTCTCCACACCGGGCCATGAGGTATGACCTTAACGTTGAAGCAGCGAGTACCCAATGACTTCTTAATGATTGCTGGTACCCATCGGGGATCTTTGTTTCGGCGAGGTCCGTAGTACAGTGCATACACAGGATCTCCAGCCTTGTACTGCCTGGTAACCTTAGCGACACCTGCCGAGTCCGGAGTCATCTGAGACTTATATGCTTCCTTAGACTGCTTGCCTTGAGCGATGTGTGCTGGCGAGGGCAGCAGAGAATCAATCCTTGTCCGTATCTGCCGGTGATTCAAAAGTTCACTCGGAGAGAATCCACTGGATGTCGGTGTTCTCCGGTACTGCATCAAGAACTCTTGAAGTGCTCACTTCGGCGGAAGAGAAGTCTTCCTCAGAGCTTGTTTAAAGGTCTGCACCAAACGTTCCGCTGCTCCGTTAGTAGCTGGGTGGTAAGGTGCCCCTGTCAGGTGTGTGATCCCATGTTCTTTGCACCAGCTCTGGAACTCCTCAGAAATAAAAGTCGGTGCGTTATCGGTGACTAGCGTGTGAGGAAATCCGAAGTGCGCAAAGTCTTCTTCAAGCAGATCTAAAGTGACTCTGGAGGACATGGATGACGTAGGATGAATGCATGGATACTTGGAATAAGCATCCGTGATCACCAACCAATTACTGCCCATGAAATTTATTACGTGGTCCAGGTGTAAGTGGCTCCATGGCTTTTCAGGTAACATCCATGGGTGAACTGGAGACTTGGATGGCTGGTTTTGATGTTCACCACACGAATCACATTGTCGACTGGTTTTCTCTATAGCAGCATCGATACCAGGCCAATAAACAGCAGTTCTTGCCAATTGTTTCATGCGCTCCATGCCAAAGTGTCCGAGATGCAGAAGATTGAGGATCTTTGGCTGTAAGCTATGTGGAATCACAACTCTCGATCCATGGATAAGGCATCTGTGGCAGATACTGAGTGAATCCGATAACTTCCGGAACTTATTGACTTCGTCATTGATCTCAGTATTCTTTGGTGGCCAGCCTTCACGGACGTAGCGTATCACTGTAGATATCACTGGATCTTTCCCTGACTCTTGACGGAGGACGTTAGAATCGATAGATTGGACTTGAAGACTGAGAGCTTTGATGGCGCACACCATGTCCATGTCTTCATCATTTTCCTTCCTGTCAAAGTCGATGTCATTACCAAATGGCAAGCGACTGAGGGCATCTGCATTGCCATGATCCGCTGTTTTCCGATATTCGATGGTGTAGTCAAACTGGTTCAGCCACAGGGCCCACCGTGCTAGTCGGTTAGCAGCGAGAAGTGGCGTCCCTTTCCTCGGACTGAACAGTGATGTCAGTGGCTTGTGGTCAGTTACGAGTATAAACTGATGCCCGTACAGATACTGATAGAACTTCTGCAAGCCAAATATGATGGCCAGGGCTTCCTTTTGAATTTGGCCGTAGTTACGCTGTGCAGAAGTAAGAGTCTTGGACACATTGGATATTGGGCGCTCGCTTCCATCAGGATAGCGATGAAACAGGACTGCTCCAATACCAACGTTTGACGCGTCGCAAGCCAGTCCCAAAGTTTTGTTTGGATCGAAGTGTATCAGAACTCGATCCGATGAAAGCACATTTTTCAACTGATCGAAAGCTGACTGTTCTTCATCTCCCCACTTCCAAGTAGTCGTTTTTTTCGTAAGGCAATAGAGTGGCTCTGCCATGCTGGCCAGGTTTGGGATAAACTTTCCATAGAACTGAACTGAACCCAGGAAAGACTTCAAGCTTGAGACGTTCGTTGGAGGTGGCATCTTTAAAACTGCTTCGACCTTGGATCCCTTCACGATCCCTTCAGCCGACAAGGTGTGTCCAAGGTATTCCACACTGGGTAGTGCAAACTGGCACTTGTCACGGCGACATCTGAGTCCTTTGTCGCACAGATGTGTGAGCAGACACTTTAGGTTGTTCAGGTGATCGTTTGCATCTTTCCCACTGACGAGCATGTCGTCCTGGAAGACGGCCACACCAGGTAGATCTTGAGTCAGGTTTTCCATGATCTCCTGAAAGTAACCAGGTGCTGACTTGATTCCGAAAGGGAGTCGTTCCTGCAGGAGCACCCCACGGTGAGTGCTGAGTGCAAGCCTGCGTTGACTTTCTGGAGCCAGCTTGATCTGATTATAGGCATCAGCAAGATCAATCTTTGTGTATCCGAATCCACCTCCGAGCTTCTGCATCAGTTCCTCTGGGAGTGGCATTGGATGACGATGATCTGCAAGTTGGTCATTAATTCCCACAGAGTAGTCACCACAAATCCGTAGTTTGGGTTTCAGGTTGCCTGAAGTATGTGCTTTACGAATCGGTACCACTGGCATTCCGTATTCGTTGAACTGTACTGGCTTCCAGATTCCTTTGGCGATGCCTTCTTCGTAACCTTTGGCCAGGTCATCACGAAGAGCAAACGGGACCGGGTGTGCCTTGTGAAAGACCGGTGTCGCATCCGACTTGAACTTCACTTCCAGTTCGAAGTCATTAAGACATCCCAATTCTTGCTTGAAGAGATCTGGGAATTCATCACACATGTTGTGACAATCTCGTTGCATGGAAATATAGGGCTCGTTTGAGGTCTTTGGATGCATCACTTCTGCACCCTCACTCTTGGCCTGGCTGTCTATGCTTTTCAATCCTAGAGCATTGTCCACGGAAATTCCCAGAGTCTGGATAGCGTTTCGTCCCAGCAAATTAAGATCAGGGATCTTGGTGACGATGTAGGGTATTGATCTCCGTTTGCCGGTCGTTGGATCCTTGGTTTGGCCCATGAAAGTTCCCAGAACGGGCAGGTCGTGCTTGCTGGCAGATTCAAACCGATGTTTGACATCTTGCAGCTTCGGTTTTCCTAATTGTTTCCAAACTGACAAGGAAACAAAATTGCCTGTAGTAGCTGTGTCCAATTCCATTGTGAAAAGTCTGTTCTGGATTGTTATTGGCACATTCAAACTATGAGTATCGTGGGGAACTTCACCAAAGATCGCCTTGACTAGCTCAGCTTTCGTGATTCTTTTCACGTAATTCTGTGAGCGATGATTACGTTGCTGATGTTTCTTTCTACACACCGCTTGCAAATGTCCCTTTTTGCAAATGTCCCATTTGGCTTCTTTGAAGGGGCAGTCTGTCGCTTTGTGGGCCTTTCCACATCGGTAGCACATCTCCTGGTCTGTGGAATAAGACTGCTGATGGTTCTTTCGAGGACCCTTGTTCTTGTTCTGCTGGACCTTGTAGACTTGCTTGGTTTTGGAACCGTAAACAGTTTCCTTGGCAACCTTTGCTGAGTCTTCGGTCCCGATGGCAACTTGGACAGCACGGGCGAAATCTAGTTCTGTATCCTTGATCTTGAAAATAGCCTTCAACACAGCTTCATTATTGACAGAACATATAAATCTCTGTCTTAGAGCTTCATCTTGTGGATTTGTGATCGAAGGAAAATCACAGGTAGCTGCATCCTGACGTATACGTGCTGCCAGCTCCTGGAGAGTTTCGCCTGGCTTCCGTTGCATGTCACTCCAGAACTTGAAACGTTCTCTCACAATGAAAAGTTTTGGGTCAAACTGTTCTTTCATGAAGTCAACAATTTCGTCCATTGTCAACTTGTTGATATTCTTAGGCAGATTTTGTTAAGCAGCCAGATTTGCAAGTTGTTTGTAGATAGCAGCCGTCTGATTAGTCAGGAACACTTGTGCCATGCATTGCTTGGGTACAGCGTTAGCAGCCACAAATGTGCAGAATCTTGACCAGTAATCAGGCCATAGTTCTGTTGTTGAATCAAAAGCAGCAAATGGTGGGATGAATGCTGTTGGTGTCGAAGCAACTGGCGACGCCAATAAACTCTGTTGTTCAGAATCTCGAGCACCAAACAGTTTTATCAGAGTGTCCATATCTCTCTTGAGTTGTTGCATTTGTTGTTCCATCTGTTCTCTAAACAACTTATTAGCTCCGCTGTTTGTTGTTCCGCCATGTTTTTGTGATAAACAATTTCCCGGCAATGTAGGTAAATCATATCGTTGACGCCAATAAACTCTGTTGTATTCCTCTTGGTACTCGCAGAGAAAACACGAGTTATATCAAATAATTTGTGTAATTTGCGAAACAACCAAAACGCCCCTTCTCACAGTAGCAGAATAACATAAAGTAAGTAAGTAGCAGTCTGTGACCGAGTTTTTAATACCAACGCTGACTGACTGCCCAGGTCACGTGATTCATATGCAAATGTGTGAGCACGTGTAAATTGAATAGAAATTTAACAGTCCATACAACAATGAGGTTGTGAGTTCGATTCCCAGTCCATACAACAGGTTGTCAATTCAATCAATTTTTCTTTTTTACTTGTGCTTATTTTATCAATATGAAACAACGGATATAAAGAACCTGGAGAGAAATGAAGTAAGCTTGCTCTGTTTGACATGTAATGTGTAATGTTAATGTACATGAATGACAGGCTCTAGATGACTGAAAGAAAAATTGGGTATAAGAAAAATCAGATACAGTATGCAAGAGAGAAGACTGCACTGGTATGGACATGTGATGTATATAGAGATGGTGGCTGGGTGAAGAAGTGCTAGGAGATGACAGTGGAAGGAAGCTACAGTAGAGGAAGACCAAGAAAGGCCTTGACAGAAGTGGCTAGAACTGATCTTAAAAATGCTGAACCTCAAAGAAAATGATGAAAGATGGAAAAATGTATGCATGATGATGATGATGACTGAGGAGGAGAAAAATCAAAGTTGAAGGAGAAAAATCTAAATATTATAAAGTACTTGTCATTGTGTAACCTGAGATCATTTCTGATTGAGCAAACCTATAATAAACAGATATTTCGCTGAATGAACAGGCATTACTCACAGATCTGTTGTACCAGATATACCAATGTTTCTGCTTAGCTGAAAACTATATAGTTTATGTAGTGCTGAATCACTGAGTGCAGTGTTGCCCTGTGAATATGGTGTACTCTCACCAATATTCTGTCTATTGTGTATGCATGTGGATCATGGCTGTGGCTACAGCAGAGGCAGGTAACATGGACTCTGTTAGAGCACAACAATTACTGTTCCTTGTAATTTAGTGTTGTAACATTTCACTGGGCACTGCATGGCTAAATGGTTAAGGAGTTCACTTCACAATCATTAGGTCCCGGATTCAATCCCACTCTATGGTATCTTGGTTGACTCATGGTATGTGAAACAAGGTAAACAAACGGTTTAGAAGCCTGAATTAAAAGACTTTTTTTCTCACTGTGACATACTGAAGCTCTGAGAATGTCATTAAGGTTACATGTGTCTGTAGAATGCCCAGGCACTTGTAAGTTAATTTCACAAGCAAGCTGTTCGTTGATCAAACAACTGGTAAAATTCATTATCAAAACCAACAAAGGTCCATTCCATTTTAATTTGCTGTGTTCAGGCTTGATCCAGTAGACCTCTGATCAAAGGCATTCAAGCTGTAACCATCCTGTCTTTTATTGGGTAAGTGTCATTTACTTCAAGTTGACCCATGCCATGTGAGTGAAATTAGATAGACAGAAACTATTTGGAAGCCTGTTGGATGGACTATACCTGAAAGTCAAAGAGGCAGACTTGTTACACACTGTGTCTCACTGAATCACCATCAGAATGACATTAAAGTTGTACATGTCTATGGAATACTCAACCACTTATATGTTAATTTCAGAAGCAGACTGTTCCATCATTTGAACAACTGGAGCCATTGTCATTAGAAACAATTGAGATCCAACATGTAATATTTCTGCCATTACACCACCCACTTTCTAATGGTAAGAACTACATGAACATATTCCAAATTATGCAAACATTAATAAAAAAAGAGAAAGAATGAAGACAAAATTTCATAACATTTAAAATGTATATTGCTTGACATGAAAATATTTTATTACAGTAACATAAATGTGGGTGGGATCTCTCTCTCTTTCTTTCACTCAATCTCTCTCATTTTTTTTATTAGAATCAAAACCCACTTATTTCTACTGACAAATGTAATGAAATATATATATACTAATTGTTTTTTTTTTTTTAATGATCCATTTTCACTTTGAAATTAATTGTTCTGCACAACTGGACATAACATTTTTTTTTCTGGTGTGAATGAAGAATTAAAATCAAATGGAAAATATACAGTACCAAAGTATTTGTAAAAATATTTCCCTGATGAAAATACTTTTTAAAGAAATTGTATGGAAATAATCTTTAAAAAATAAAATAAAGGCGTGGTTATAACATTTATACAAAAATGGAACATGAAGGAACTGAAAATGAACATAAAACAAAAGATGTCTACAAGCAGACTCTTGTTTTATCACTCAGATTTACTCAGATTGTCTAGCTGATCAAGATGTCAGAATTTAGAAACTGATAAATGATGTGGGTATTGTCCGTTTGCCGCTGTTTGCTGTTGTTTGGTTGAATATTCATTTTTCAAACCTGGCTGGACACTCTCTGTTCCAAGAAGCAAGTTTCAAGTAATGACCAACAAATATAGTAAATACATTTTTAAAGTTTGCAATAGATCTTTTATCTAGATTCATCTCGGTATCAGTTGGTTGGTGCCAGGTGTTAGGAAATGGATAAGGAATTAAATGGAGGATTTTCACACCTGAAAAATAAAAACATTTTAATCAATATATCAAAAGGCCAAGTCACATATCTCATTTTTTGTTTGCTAGATGCCATCTTTCTGTCATGCAATAGCAATGTGGAAAGAGAAAGCAGTGGCTGTGATGAGAGAGAAGGATAAGAGAGAGAGAGAGAGCAAGAAAGTATGATTAGATAGATAATTGAATATATGAGAGACAGTGTTGAAGGGAGGGGGGGGGGAATAGCAGGTAACAAGAATGGTGGTAAGACAGGCAATTAGATAGTGAAATATAGGGAAAGATCAAAAAAGAAAAGAAAAGAGAAGAAGCAATGATTTCCATGCACCCATATTGAATGACAAACCAAAGTGAAGAGAGTTTGAAAAAACAAAAAAAAGCAATGATAGGCCTGTAACTTTATCTATTTACCTTTCTTAGCAAAGGGCACATGATCATCTTGAATGCCATACAGTGGAAACTCTAATATTTCAGTCGAAAACATAGAGCTATACATGTTGTTGTAATCTCGATGTTGAAGTTTTCGTCGTAAAAGCAGCTGCTCTAAAATTTAGATAAAAATCATAAAATATATTTGAATTGGAAAAAGAAAGAATCAGCAATGTGGTTAAAAGACAGGTCTTTCTTAATTCAAACCCTGACATAGATAGAACATCATTAAATTTGGGTAATTTACACATCATTATATTTATCAGACAAGGGCGGTGGATTGGCAGTATCGGTAGAGGGTCGGACGCCATGCTTTGATGCATAGAGTTACGGCCCTTGCCATTCTGAGTTCAAATCCCGCCGAGGTTAACTTTGCCTTTCATCCTTACGGGGTCGATACAATAAAGTACCAGTAATACACTGGCTAATTGCTGGCCTTGTGCCAAAAGTAGAAACAATTATTGTTATCAGACAATGATATCTAAACTCTCTCTTTCTCATATATCTTTCATCAACACCATTTTATATCTACATTTCCATGCTTACATGAGTTGAACATGAATGCCAAATAAGACACTGTATATGTAAGATAAGTGGATTTAGCTATTGTCTTTACACTTCTAATTATATATAATGATAATGATGATGATAAATATTTTTTTTTTTTTTATTTGAACGAGAAAATTATGATATATTTTTTATCTAAAAACAACTCAATGTCGATGCAACACGATTACATATTGTCCAGAATATTGTCACGATTACATATTGTCAAGAATGCACAGGGTAGATATGAGCTTCATTAGCCACAGTGAAGACAGCACATCCAAGAGGGCAGTTACTCTGAATAAAAATTCATACAGGGTAGGGAGGACCCTTAACTCTTGTCAAACAACCTCTTTAGCACAATAAAATGCACCCAGTCCAAGCTGTAAAGTGATTGGTTATAGGAAAGGCATCCAACCAGAACATTTTGCTAAAAAGCCATGATTAACACAGCATACAGTATTAGTGATTATATATATATATATATATATATATATATATCTATATTACTAAAACAGAGAATGTCTGTTTGTCTGTCTGTCTGTCCAATCACTAAAACTCGAGAACCACCCAACCGATTGTTTTCAAACTTTACACATGTGATACTTATGGTCCCGTGAGTGTTTTGAGCAAAAAATATTTCATATTTTCAATGCCCTAGGGACTGCATTAGACAATTTTGCGATCTCTCTCTATAATTCTTAGTCTTCCTCTTTTTAGATAGATACATAGATATAACGTTGCGCCCTTATAATACATGTCTGTATGCCTGACTGTCTGCATTAAGTCATTATGACGTGGTGTGTGTGTGTATATATAGTGTGTAACGTTTTTCAAAATATTTACTTCTGCATTCATAGATTGATTTTTTTAGTGTCAGAAGATCCCGTTAAGGGTGAAAGCAGCGATTCTTTGCTTAAACTTTAATCTGTTATATTAATATATTTATATATATATATATATATATATATATATATATATTTGTGTACAGATATTTTTGCATACACAAAAACAAAATATAAACAAACGTATTTATTTCACAAAAGCACAAAATGTAGACACAATCCCGAGGCCGAGGTATTCCGTTCTTCTCTCTACTGTTTCGCCCTTATAATATCGGTCTGTACGTCTGCATTACGACATTATGACGCTATATGTGTGTGTATATATGTATATATAGTGTGTGTGTGTGTGTGTGTGTGTGTGTGTGTGTGTGTGTGTGTGTGTGTGTGTGTGTGTGTGTGTATATATATATATATAGTGCGTAACGTTTTTCGAAATATTTACTTCTGCGTGCACAGATTGATTTTTTTTAGTTTCAGAAGATCCCGTTAAGGGTGAAAGCAGCGGTTCCTTGCTTAAACTTTAATCTGTTATTTTAATATATATATATATATATTCGCGTACAGATATTTTGCATACACAATAACAAAGTATAAACAAAAGTATTTATTTTGCAATAATGTATTAATTTTCTTCGCACTGAAAAAAACCTCTGGTAATCTACAACAAATTTTTTAGATAATCACAAAATATAGACACCATCCCGAGGCCGAGGTATTCCATACTTCTCTGTACTGTTTCAGAAAGGAGGGATAAACATGCCAATCTATGTTTAGAATCCCGAGCAACGTCGGGCCATTCTGCTAGTCTATATATCTAAAACAGAATGTCTGTCTGTCTGACTCTCTAAAACTCAAGAACTACCTAACCAATTGTTTTCAAACTTTACACATGTAATACTTATGGTTCTGTGAGTGTTTTGAGCAAAAAATATTTCCAATTGGCAATGCCCTAGGGAGCGCATTAGGCGATTTAGCGATCTCTCTCTATAATTCTTAGTCTTTCTTTTTAGATAGATACATAAATATAACGTTGCGCCCTTATAATATCTGTCTGTACGCCTGGCTGTCTGCATTACAACATTATGGCGCTATATGTGTGCATGTGTGTGTGTGTGAGTATATATGTATATATATATATATAGTGTGTAACGTTTTTCGAAATATTTACTTCTGCGTTCAAAGATTGATTTTTTCAGTTTCAGAAGATCCCGTTAGGGGTGAAAGCAGCGATTCTTTGCTTAAACTTTAATCTGTTATTTT
The DNA here is from genome assembly GCA_964016885.1 of Eledone cirrhosa. Lineage (NCBI taxonomy): Eukaryota > Metazoa > Mollusca > Cephalopoda > Octopoda > Eledonidae > Eledone > Eledone cirrhosa. Next base: position 354,267,334 of record OZ024741.1, read on the forward strand.
AATATATATATATATAATTATATATTTGTGTACAGATATTTTTGCATACACAATAACAAAATATAAACAAAAGTATTTATTTTGCAATAAAGTATTGATTTTCTTCGCACGGAAAAAAAAAAAAAAAAAAACACTGGTAATCTACAACAAATTTCTTTAAGCACAAAATATAGACACCATCCCAAGGCTGAGGTATTCCATACTTCTCTGTACTGTTTCAGAAAGGAGGGATAAACATACCAAACTATCTTTAGAATCCCGAGCAACGCCGGGCCATTCTGCCAGTCTATATATCTAAAACAGAGAATGTTTGTCTGACTCCCTAAAACTCGAGAACCACCTAACGGATCTTTTTCAAACTTTACACATGTAATACTTATGGTCCTGTGAGTGTTTTGAGCAAAAAATATTTCCAATGCGCTAGGGAGTGCATTAGGCGATTTAGCGATCTCTCTATAATTCTTAGTCTTTCTTTTTAGATAGATACATAAATATAATGTTGCGCCCTTATAATATCTGTCTGTACGTCTGGCTGTCTGCATTACATTATGACGCTATATGTGTGTGTGTATATATATGTATATATAGTTTGTGTGTGTATATATATATCATCATCGTTTAACGTCCATCTTCCACGCTTGCATGGTTTTGGACGGGAGTTTTCCCACTTGAGGCAAGATTGGTTGTCCTGCTCGTATAGGACTGTCTGGCGGGTTTTCTACGGCTGGATGCCCTTCCTAACACCAACCACGTTTACAGTGTGTACTGGGAGGTTTTTACTGTGTTACCTACATGGCCACATTACAGCGTGGACTGTGTTTTTTTGTCGTGACACCTACACGACCTCATTTGTTTCGGACTCGATGTTGTGGTACCAACATAACTTCACATTTAAGGGGGTGGTGTGGATGGGGTGGGGAGTGTATTTTGTTAGAGGTGCCTACTGACTGTAGGTTTCGCTTTGTACTTAGGCAAGGCGGGTCTTCTGTATAACTGTGTAGCACCAAAGATCTCGGTCCAATGACATTGTCTTGGAGAGGTGTAAGTGTGTGAGGTCGGAATTTATCAAGTCGTCCCAGGTTTTTCTGGGTCTGCCTACTCCGTGGCTACCGTCTATTTTTATCACCCTGCACTTCTTTATACAGCTGTCGTCTTTCATGCGCATCACGTGACCGTACCAACATAGTCTTCTCTCGAGTAAACAACATCTGATCCTCTTATTCCTAATTTCTCCCTTAGTTCGTTTATGCTTTGCCGTTCACACACACATATATATATATGTAGTGTGTAACGTTTTTCAAAATATTTACTTCTGCGTTCACAGATTGATTTTTTTAGTTTCAGAAGATCCCGTTAAGGGTGAAAGCAGCGTTTCTTTGCTTAAAATTTAATCTGTTATATTAATATATATATATATATAATTATATATTCGTGTACAGATATTTTTGCATACATAAAAACAAAATATAAACAAACGTATTTATTTCATGAAGGCACAAAATGTAGACACAATCCCGAGGCCGAGGTATTCCATTCTTCTCTCTACTGTTCCGCCCTTATAATATCTGTCTGTACGTCTGGCTGTCTGCATTATGACGCTATATGTGTGTGTGAGTATATATGTATATATATATAGTGCGTGACGTTTTTCAAAATATTTACTTCTGCGTTCAAAGATTGATTTTTTCAGTTTCAGAAGATCCCGTTAAGGGTGAAAGCAGCGATTCTTTGCTTCAACTTTAATCTGTCATTTTAATATATATATAATTATATATTTGCGTACAGATATTTGTGCATACACTAACAAAATATAAACAAAAGTATTTATTTTGCAATAATGTATTAATTTTCTTCGCATTGAAAAAAAAAACCCTGGTAATCTATGACAAATTTTTTTTATAAGTACAAAATGTAGACACCATCCCAAGACCGAGGTATTCCATACTTCTCTGTACTGTTTCAGAAAGGAGGGATAAACATGCCAATCTATGTTTAGAATCCCGAGCAACGCCGGGCCATTCTGCTAGTGTATATATCTAAAACAGAGAATGTCTGCCTGTCTGTCTGACTCCCTAAAACTCGAGAACCACCCAACCGATTGTTTTCAAACTTTACACGTGATACTTATGGTCCTGTGAGTGTTTTGAGCAAAATATATTTCCAATTGTCAATGCCCTAGGGACCGCATTAGGCGCCGGAACGTCGCGCCCTTATAATATCTGTCTGTCTGTATGGCTGTCTGCTTTACAACATTATGAAGTGTGGTGTGTGTGGTGTGTGTGTGTATATATTCTCTTTGCTGACGTATTATGTTCGCTATTTTCTGTTCATTGCCAGGGAACGTCTTCACAAACCAAAGTATCATCTTCCTGTTTTCTTTTGGTTGCAAGGTTTTTCGAAATATTTACTTCTGAGTTCACAGATGGATTTTTTTAGTTTCAGAAGATCCCGTTAAAGGTGAAAGCAGCGATTCTTTGCTTAAACTTTAATCTTATTTTCGAAATATTTACTTCTGCATACACAAAAACAAAATATAAACAAACGTATTTATTTCACGAAAGCACAAAATGTAGACACCATCCAGAGGCCGAGGTATTCCATTCTTCTCTCTACTGTTTCGCCCTTATAATATCTGTCTGTACGTCTGGCTGTCTGCATTACGACATTATGACGCTATATATGTGTGTGTGTATATATGTATATATATATATATAGTGCGTAACGTTTTTCAAAATATTTACTTCTGCGTTCAAAGATTGATTTTTTCAGTTTCAGAAGATCCCGTTCAGAGTGAAAGCAGCGATTCTTTGCTTAAACTTTAATCTGTTATTTTAATATATATATAATTATATATTTGCGTAAGGATATTTGTGCATACACGAACAAAATATAAACAAAAGTATTTATTTTGCAATAATGTATTAATTTTCTTCGCATTGAAAAAAAACCTGGTAATCTATGACAAATTTTTTTTTATAAGCAAAAAATGTAGACACCATCCCAAGACCGAGGTATTCCATACTTCTCTGTACTGTTTCAGAAAGGAGGGATAAACATGCCAATCTATGTTTAGAATCCCAAGCAACGTCGGGCCATTCTGCTAGTCTATATATCTAAAACAGAGAATGTCTGCCTGTCTGTCTGACTCCCTAAAACTCGAGAACCACCCAACCGATTGTTTTCAAACTTTACACGTGATACTTATGGTCCTGTGAGTGTTTTGAGCAAAATATATTTCCAATTGTCAATGCCCTTGGGACCGCATTAGGCGCCGGAACGTCGCACCCTTATAATATCTGTCTGTCTGTATGTATGGCTGTCTGCTTTACGACATTATGAATTCATGTGCGTGCGTGTGCGTATATATATATATATATATATTCTCTTTGCTGACGTATTATGTTCCCTATTTTCCGTTCATTGCCAGGGAACGTCTTCACAAACCAAAGTATCATCTTCCTGTTTTCTTTTGGTTGCAACGTTTTTCGAAATATTTACTTCTGAGTTCACAGATTGATTTTTTTTAGTTTCAGAAGATCCTGTTAAGGGTGAAAGCAGCGATTCTTTGCTTAAACTTTAATCTGTTATTTTAATATATATATAATTATATATTCATGTACAGATATTTTTGCATACACAATAACAAAATATAAACAAAAGTATATATTTCACGAAAGCCCAAAATGTAGACCATCCCGAGGCCAAGGTATTCCGTACTTCTCTGTACTGTTTCGCCCTTATAATATCTGTCTGTATGTCTGCATTACAACAGTATGACGCTGTGCGTGTGCGTGCGTATATATATATATATATATATATATGTAGTGTGTAACATTTTTCGAAATATTTACTTCTGCGTTCGCAGATTGATTTTTTTAGTTTCAGAAGATCCTGTTAAGGGTGAAAGCAGCGATTCTTTGCTTAAACTTTAATCTCTTATTTTAATATATATATAATTATATATTCATGTACAGATATTTTTGCATACACAATAACAAAATATAAACAAAAGTATTTATTTTGCGATAAAGTATTGATTTTCTTTGCACGGAAAAAAAAAGCTGGTAATCTACGACAAATTTTTTTAAGCACAAAATGTGGACACCATCTCGAGGCTGGCGTATTCCGTACTTCTCTGTACTGTTTCAGAAAGGAGGGATAAACATGCCAATCTATGTTTAGAATCCCGAGCAACGTCGGGCCATTCTGCTAGTCTATATATCTAAAACAGAATGTCTGTGTCTGACTCCCTAAAACTCAAGAACTACCTAACCAATTGTTTTCAAACTTTACACATGTAATACTTATGCTTCTGTGAGTGTTTTGAGCAAAAAATATTTCCAATTGGCAATGCCCTAGGGAGCGCATTAGGCGATTTAGCAAGCTCTCTCTCTCTCTATAATCCTTAGTCTTTCTTTTTAGATAGATACATAGATATAATGTTGCGCCGTTATAATATCTGTATGTCTGTCTGTCTATCTGCATTAAGACGGTCTGTATGTCTGTCTATCTGCATTAAGACGGTCTGTATGTCTGTCTGTCTATCTGCATTAAGACGGTCTGTATGTGTCTGTCTATCTGCATTAAGACGGTCTGTATGTCTGTCTGTCTATCTGCATTAAGACGGTCTGTATGTCTGTCTGTCTATCTGCATTAAGACGGTCTGTATGTCTGTCTATCTGCATTAAGACAGTCTGTATGTCTGTCTGTCTATCTGCATTAAGACGGTCTGTATGTCTGTCTATCTGCATTAAGACGGTCTGTATGTCTGTCTGTCTATCTGCATTAAGACGGTCTGTATGTCTGTCTATCTGCATTAAGACAGTCTGTATGTCTGTCTGTCTATCTGCATTAAGACGGTCTGTATGTCTGTCTATCTGCATTAAGACGGTCTGTATGTCTGTCTGTCTATCTGCATTAAGACGGTCTGTATGTCTGTCTGTCTATCTGCATTAAGACGGTCTGTATGTCTGTCTGTCTATCTGCATTAAGACGGTCTGTATGTCTGCCTATCTGCCTGCATTAAGACGGTCTGTATGTCTGTCTGTCTATCTGCATTAAGACGGTCTGTATGTCTGCCTGTCTGCCTGCATTAAGACGGTCTGTATGTCTGCCTATCTGCCTGCATTAAGACGGTCTGTATGTCTGTCTGTCTATCTGCATTAAGACGGTCTGTATGTCTGCCTATCTGCCTGCATTAAGACGGTCTGTATGTCTGCCTATCTGCCTGCATTAAGACGGTCTGTATGTCTATCTGCCTATCTGCCTGCATTAAGACGGTCTGTATGTCTGCCTATCTGCCTGCATTAAGACGGTCTGTATGTCTATCTGCCTATCTGCCTGCATTAAGACGGTCTGTATGTCTATCTGCCTATCTGCCTGCATTAAGACGGTCTGTCTGTCTGTCTGTCTGTCTGCCTGCATTAAGACGGTCTGCCTGCCTGCCTGCCTGCCTGTCTGAGGATAGTAGACGTGTTTCGTATCGCTCTGTGATTTGGATTTTTACCTGCTATTTTTGTGAGTGGAATTTTTTGAATTCTTTTGTATAATTAACTCTAACCCCTAGTCTGGGACTCTAGACGTCGGGTAAATATATTTTCACCCCTTTTGGGGTGAAAAATAAATATTTCAAAAATGTTTATCGATATCGTCGATAACGATATCGTCGAAAACGATATCGCCATATTGGAAGCGAACGCCACGCCGACCAAAAAAACAAGCGGGAAAGAGGGAACAACAGTTCAAACTGTTGAACAACCCCTCCTCTCCAATGAAAAAAAGAATTTCAATTCAAATGAAAAAATTAATTTTCAAGAAAAAAATAACACCACAAATAAGGAAACCAACAACATTACAACAACAAACAAAGACAAAATTTCTTTTGCCCAAACACTCAGGAGAGCCACGGAATACAAAGCCATTGACATCACGAACGCCAAGGAAAATTTGCTAGAGGCTAGAAAATACGTATCTTTTGGGGAGGATGGTTCTTTTACGATCAACTCCCCAGAAGAAGTGCGTCAACAGATTTACAAGAATACCGTAAGCTTCAGAACCATAACCAACGAAACGAGAAAGCCAGCGCAATTGACCGAAAGTCAAATCGAGCTGGTTCTGAAAGAAATTAAAAATGATATACTCTTTATTCAAAGAGGAAAGCTGTATGCCAGCATTATGGTCCGAATGAAGGACGAAATGCTGGCTCAGAAATATTCGGTGGCACCTATAGTGTCACCGCAATACACCTTCTTCCCCACATATAAAGGAAGAAGAACACAAAGGATAAGAATGTGGAGCCCTACGCCAGAAATTAACATCTGGTCCGTCCTAACAGGATTTACCGACCTAGATAAGGACATACTAATTTCAGCAGGGGAGTCCACCAGTGGACTGTTCGGGGGGAAAAGTCTGGAGGTTCTCTTACAGATGACACCTGAGAGAATCTCCGGAATACCCGACCGAGTGCTACTGGATGGGCGAACCTACATAAATATCACAGTGGAAGGCAGGAGACCCTCATGTTACCACTGCGCTGGCAGAGGTCACCTGAGGACGGCCTGCCCTCTACTAACAACAAAAAAACCACTGCTACAAACACCACAACAACAACAAAAACAACCAGCACCACCATCACAAAAACAACAAAATACACTACCATCACCACCAGAACAACAAAAACCAACAACACCACCACCACCACCACCACCACCACAACAACAACATCAACAACAGCTCAAGAAAACAACCCAAAACACGGTCCCACCCAGCCCCACCCCACAGAACACAAATACAAAAACAGTTCATACACAACCCGGAGATATACCCCTCCCCTCCAATACGGAAGAGGAGCTCATATCGTCGGAAGACGAGGGGGCTCCCTTCCAAAAAGTGAAAAGAAAAAAACGTACACACACCACAACAACAAAAATAACCCCACCTGACAACACAACACAGACAATAAAACGCAAACTCACTCAACAACAACAAGCAAAAACAAACACAACACAAAAACTCTACACATACATAAACAAAAACAATGAAAACCTAACTTTAAAAATAGAAACCAACCCTTCGATACAAACCGAAGGGCCGAATTTCGTAACGGCAATGGGGCTCCCTAACCTGAAAATGGTGAAAATCCCACTTGACATTTTTAAAACTTTAAAAGACATGTACCCTGAGGACGTGGGCCCACCCTGCACCAGGCCACTCAACCGCGTCCTCCTGAAAGGTTTTCCCCTCCCCTCCTCAAACACCCACACAACTCCAAAGATCCCAACCCCTCCACACACCAATACCCCCACACCACCACAAACCACCACCCCACCCATCAACCCCGCCACCAGCCCCATGGAAACTGAGCGACCCGAACCCCGGGACGCAGAGAGGTAAGTGCCTCTTTCTTTGCCACCAACATGGCTGTCTTAAGAGTGGGTTGTCTAAATGCGCGTGGCCTGGGCTCACCTTGGAAGCAAGCTAAACTTCTAAGTGACCTCAGGTCACAATGTGTAAATGTGATGGTTATTTGCGAGGCCCGGATCAGCAGCATGCGACAGCTAACCCCCACCTTTGATGACTTTGAGATGCACGCATCTCTGTCAGCCCGGAGGTGGGGGTGGGGTTGTCGTTCTGCTGCAAAAACATCTGGGTCTCGCTACACAGACGGTACACTTGGACCCGGAGGGTCGACTCGTGGTTCTGGACCTTGGCAATGGCGAAGGCGAAGCTTTTAGGCTTGTCGCCGTATACGCCCCTTTTGGGGCAATGCGGTCGGACTTCTTCCATCGTCTGGAGACTTTTCTAGGGACGTCCCGCTCCTTGCTTTTAGTGGGGGACTGGAATAGTATCCTAGATGCACGTTGGGACTATGTAGGGGCATGTCCCGATAGAGGGGGGTGTAACAGCCTTAAGGGGTTAATCGGCCGATTCGACCTGGCCGATAGATACCGACTAGATTTTCCGACTGTACCAACCTGGACCTGGTCAAATAACAGTGGTCAATCTAGATCGTACCTAGATAGGTTCTTAGTTAGAATTAAGGATAGGGACTTTTTAAGTTGTCCAGAAATGCTCATGGTGGGCTATTCAGACCACAAGTTAGTGACCTGCGTAGTCCACCTTGATAGAACGCATAGGCAGGGGCCCGGTTACTGGAAGCTCAACTTGTCCTTACCGGCAAGTAGAGCTTACAGGGACCGGATTAGAACCTTAGTTAAGGAGCAGTTGACGGGCGCCATCGTCAACAACAGGTGGTGGGGCTCTCTAAAAAGAGAGATTAGAGTAGTTTCAATAGGAGTTAGTAAGGAGTTAGCCTCAGATAGAAATAGGAAGGAAAGGGAGTTGGTAGTTAATGTTGAAGAGGCAATGAGAAGCGGCAACGTGGCCAGAGTGCAAGCGTCGAGAACGGTCTTGAACCAGTTCTTCGACGCAAAACACGAAGGCTGTGTTGTCCGAAGCAAAATACGTGCTCTGGGAAACGAGGGGACCGAAGATGTTAGCTGGGCCCGCGTGACAGAAGCGAAAAGTGGGATTAAATCCACTATCCGGTCTTTGCGAGACCAGGATGGACGGCTGATCCTTGAACCTAAGCAAATGTGCGAGGCCTTTCAAAGGCACTTTGCCCAATTGTTCGGGAGGGGCGGGGAGCCGGTTGGAGGTGTGGATTTCGGTCCATACCTCGACGGCCTGCCGCGTCTTTCGGACAGGGAGGCGAGGTCCTGCGACGGGCCGATCTCAGCTGCTGAAATAGGGGACGTGCTGAGCCTATGCGGCAAACGCAAATCTCCAGGACTCGATGGTCTGCCCTACGAACTATATATTAATATGCCGGACTTGTTCCCCGATCTCCTCGAGGCGGTCTACTGCAACTGGCAACAGAACGGGAGAATTCCCTGTTCTGTGACCAAGGGCGTAGTCTCGCTAGTGAGGAAGGACGAGAACAAGGGGGATGACATTAGTAATTTTAGGCCCATAACTCTGCTAAATGCAGAGTTAAAGATTTTGGCGAAGGTGTTAGCGAAGAGGTTGGCGCTTGTCGTGGGGGGCCTGGTGGGAGATGCGCAGACATGCGCTATCCCGTCCAGGTCCATCCACGACAACCTCCACCTCATGCGATACATCATAGAGAGGGTTGGGAACAAACCCGGCTTTGGTGGGGCCCTGATAAATTTAGATCAGTCTAAAGCGTTCGATAGGGTGGACCATGGTTACCTGGATGCGGTGCTAGCGGCGGCTGGGTTCGGACCCGTTTTCAGGGGCTGGATCACTGCCATGCACAGCAGCCGCATCTGCTCTAGAGTCAAGGTGAACGGCTACCTTTCGGAGCCGTTCGAAATCACCCGCTCCATCCGACAGGGGTGCCCTCTCTCCTCCCTTCTGTATGTGTTGACTCTCGAGCCATTACTGCGGAAGTTGGAGTTGTTGCAGGGCATCCCTTTGGAACCGGGATTGCGCAAAGCGGTGTCGGCCTACGCCGATGACGTAACAGTAATGGTGTCGACCGCCTCGGAAATCGAGGCAATCGGCACCTTACTAGAGGAGTACGAAAGGTTGACAGGGGCTAAGCTGAACCGGGACAAGTCAGTCGCTTTGCAACTCGGCGAGTGGAGGGGCAAAGCGATGTCGTGCGACGGTATCGGACGGTGGACGGAGGGCCCGGTGAAGTTGCTTGGGGTCTGGTTCGGACCGGACCTCCAGGTGGAGAAAAACTGGGGTGAGGTGACGAATAGGGTGTTTGCACTGACCCAGAAGTGGGCCGAGTGCAAACTATCCCTAAAAGGTCGGGCGGAGGTGGCGAACGCTTACATAGCGTCCGTCATCTATTACTTGACTGTCGTGCCTTGCCCGGGTGAGATCCTCGCCAAAATGGAGCGCGCCCTCTTTTATTTCCTTTGGAAGAAGAGGTCTCCTCTAGTGAGGAGATCCATCTGCTGTCAACACCCTTTGAAAGGAGGGCTGGGGATGCCGTGGCTAAAAATGCGTAAACACGCATTGAGGCTAAGGCACCTCCACGTATTCCTCACCGGTCAACCGGTGTGGGCCCCGTTTGTGAGGCGAGCCTTCCCGAGGCTCGTCTCGCTCACCGAGCTGCAGTCCTGGGTGAAGCAAAGACCGAGAAAACTGGGCGACTGGCACACCGAGTGTGCCCAGGCGCTCACGGCTCTCTGGCAGGCGGACCCGGCTATCGACGGAGACTCCACCTCGTCATTCTATAGAGGGCTGGTGGTTAGCGGGTGCGACGACGCCCTCGGAGAAGCCCTAGGCATGGAGGAGGACGAACTGGCCAGTCTATTCGGTAGGACTTTCGGCCCGGGACCTATGGACAACTTCCAGAAGTCCTTGGCCTGGCAGTGCTACCGAGGGGCTCTGCCCGTTCGGGATAAGCTCTACAGACACGGGCGCCCGGGTAGGGACCCCTCGAAAAAGATCTGTCCCAGATGCGTGCGCGACGAGGAAACCGTCGCGCACGCATTGGTGCACTGCCCGGGCGTTGCCGATCTGTGGGGCTATGTCGAACGACTGCTGTCACGGGTGGGACCAATTAGGTTGACCACCGAGTCCATTGTAACGATCAAGCCGCCTCCCCCCTTCAAAAATGAAGGAGAGGCGGTCTTCCTCTGTGTAATAGCCATGGTAAAAGAGGCTATATGGTGGACGCGTCTGAAAGGGCTGAGGTCGGACACCTTTCTCTCCGGCCAACAACTGGTCCTTTTCTTCCGATACCATTTCGGAAGAAGGATCAGGATGGAGAGAGAGGTGCTCTACTCCAGCCAGTTTTATGAAAGGTGGGTGAAAGTTGCGAGAATGGCCCGTGTGAATGGGCCTTCTCTCTACCTCAGCCTGTAGGTGGAACAGAAAGAAGGGAGCACCCTCTCTTTGTGCTCCCGTGGAGAAGGGTCGCACACTTTTTTTCGGGGGTGTGTGTGACCCCAAAACGATCCCTCCCTATTGAGGACCTTCTTGTTATTATTTTGTTTGTTATATTTTTCTTACTCGATTTTTATGTAAACTCCCCCCACCCATGTACATGTCCCTTTCTTTTGTGCCCTAGTGGCAAATAAACAGAAATTTGTCTGTACATAGTGTAACGTTTTTCGAAATATTTACGTCTGCGTTCACAGATTGATTTTTTTAGTTTCAGAAGATCCCGTTAAGTGTAAAAGCAGCGATTCTTTGCTGATACTTTAATTTGTTATTTTAATATATATATATATATATAATTATATATTCGTGTACAGATATTTTTGCATACACAATAACAAAATATAAACAAAAGTATTTATTTCACGAGGCTCGATAAGGATAAATATATATCAAATATATAAGAACCCTAGAGCAAATCCCGAGCAACGCCGGGCCAATCTGCTAGTATATATATATATATATATATATATATATATATATATATAATTAAGAACCTATCTTCAAATTTGGTTTTATTTTCAATGTTAAATACACAAGTGTGTTGAACAATGAAAATAAAACAAAATTTTGAAGATAGGTTCTTAATTAGTCCATTGTTTTTAAGATCATTTCAAAGGGTTGATTGATCATGGTAAATCGATATATTCACTAATAGATGGTGGTTATGTCATGTTGATCCAGTTAACTCAGCTGTATAAATGAGTTGTGATGTCACTGGTGCCAAGCTGTATTGGCCATTGCCTTTCCCTGGGACACCATCGGTGCCATGGAGAGGGGAGACTGGCATGCATGAGCAACTGCTGGTCTTCCATAAACACACCTTGCCCAGACTTGTGCCTTGGAGAGGAACTTTTTAGGTGCAAAACCATGGTCTCGATATCCAAAATCCATCTCACCATCTTTCTCAAAAACAATGAACTTTAATTTTTATTTGTGAGATATAAAAGGAGGCTGAAATGTGCCAGTCGGATATCTCTATTGGGAGAAATATATAAATGATGAAGGATGCATAAATCAAAGATAAAGAAATAGAAGCAGAAAAATCAAAGACAAAAAGTAGAAAAAGTATAAAAAAATGTAGTAGAGAAGGATAAAAAAATACATAGGAGCAAATAATCAAATAACATAAACACAAACAATAGTATAATGAATGAGGCGAGAGTTAAGTCATCATAAGGACCCTTTTAAAAGTATGAAACAATAAATGAGTCAAAGTAAGTAAATATTTGAACTGCTTGCTGGATGTCAGCCTTGTATCCCAACTACCACTTGTCTGTAAATTGCCATAAAAGATATTCTGATGTGTGTGGCTATAGATGAGCATTATAAATGTGGGGTTTCATGTACTGAATGGTGTACGTAAAAAATCCTTCCCTCTCAGTTGGAATTCACAATGTTCGTCACAAGTATGAAAATATACTCTTGACAGGTGCAATGTGTCCGAACACGGAAGAGCCGAACTCCCACCGTTATCGCCTCCATCTCTCTCGCCCTCTCCACCTCTGTATAGTGTGCAAATGGGGTCCCGCGTGCTGGCCACCCCACAGCCCCAGCAGACAGAATGGAGAAGGCGTTTCCCTGGAGGATGGTAAGGGAGATGCGCTGGAAGATGAACATTTATACAAAGATACACGTAGGCTTTTAGAGAGAAAGGGACAGAGCAAGACAACAAAGACAACCTTATCTAATTTGTTGCCGACTATTTTACTTTGCACCGCCATAATACTTATCTCTGGATATATATTTGTACTTAAATCGACCCCAGTGTGTTATTGGTACTTTATTTTATTGACCCCGTAAGAATGAAAAGCAAAGCTTTTAGTAAAATTTCAAATTAGAAATTTTAGTAAGGAAACAGTCCAATTGAAAATCTAACGTTTTGCTATAATCAATATGGTCTGTAATGTTCTGATTATAAAATTGGTTGTGATATTTTAAAATTTAATTAGTCTAGGATGCTAAAATGATGTATTTTTTCAATAAATAAATCAATTTAATAACTGATAAACTTACCAATTTTTACAAGATTTTGAAACAGATTGTTTGTTTGGAGAGGGAAATAGTTATTGAAAACCATATTGGAACTGCCAATCAAGTCCAACAGAATGAATTCTGTCTAAAAATAAGAGAATTGAATAAAATGGAAAAGTTTAATTTAGTGTCAGATAGACTAATCAATGTTCTCATCATTTTGAAAACTTTTTTTTATCTTATATAGTGTTGCATGAATATAAATAAGTTAAACAATAAATAAACATAAACATATAAATAATAAACCTTATGAATTATCAAAGGACTAGAAGTATGAGAAATTTTTAAATGTGGGAGTCCCATATGCAGAAAATAACTGTAATAGCAGTTGATCACTGCTATTGAGATGGAAAACATTGGACAGAGTTACTCAATCTTTTCTACTATCATATATAGTGATCAATTGTTATTACAGTTATTTTCTGCATTTGGGATCCTCACATTTTCGGATATATATAATAAATGCTTATGCTACAACACAACATTTATTTGAAGATGGGTAAACTTAAAGTAGATAAAACAACTGTTTTTGAATTAGAAACCTTAGTTCTGAAAAATCTGAACTGATACTAGGACTAAAACTTGGTTCAGTGTGAGTATACTACAGAGCTCTGGTGTGACACTTTTATGTTACATTCAATAATTTCATTAATATTGCTTTCTGCCTCATATATTTACATTCTTCAGATTCCAATATACAGTATGTTTATATATAATAATTTTTTTTCGCACACACGCATATACAATAGAACCTTGCAGTATGAGTGCCCCATTGTACGAGTAATTTTCTGTACAAGCTGAGGCTCATGCGAATTTTTGTCTCATAGTACGAGTGAAAATCCGCAGTACAAGCGAGTTTCACGCAAGCGACCGCTAGTTGGCGCTGAACTCCCACACGCTCTCCCAACAAGCGCAGCCGCCGTTCATTCAGTTCACGTGTTTATCTCATGTGGCTGCATCCCTATTGAGTTTTCCCAGTGTTTTTTATCATTATTTTATAATAATTAGTGGAAGAAAAACTCATAAAAATGATTTTTGGGTGGTTTTGTGGGGCTGGAACGAATTATTTATATTTTAATTAATTTCAATGAGAAAATTGATTTGTAAAATGAGTAAATGGTAAAACAAGCTCGGTCATGGGATGAATTAAACTCGTACTGCGAGGTATCACTGTATATGTACAGTGCTGAAAAAGTGGGGGAGAATAATAAATGAATAGAAAAAAGGGGCAGAGGCTCACACACTACAAGGGGTGCTGGATCTTCCATCTAAGAACTTTGGAGGCAAGCCTACACATTCGCAGCATTGTCACAGGTGATAGCAAAGCTAAAGCAATGGAATAACCAAGCATCCTCATGGGTAGTGGCTGATATATCAATAAGGCGAGCCATCAACAATGGCAAGAACTTTATTGCCAGCAGCTCAGCTCCCCTACAAATCTCAAATTTTCTGCAAAATGTCTATCAGTAATTGTTTCTTTATTTAATGCCCTCTTCACAGATTTCATCTATTACATAGTGTGTTTGCATATGCATGTGTATGTATGCAAGTGTGCATACATCTGTGTGTGCATGCATGCGTACGTACACCAGAATCTTCTGGATTGAGCATGTATGCATACACATGTACAAAACATACCAGTAATCTAGTAAGAGCAAATTTATTTTGTATGCTGATATATATTTATCTCAATTAAAATATATTAAAGTTATTTCTTATAACCCTGTGTATAATATCTGTGATTGGGTATCCATAGGATATATGGCATATTCTATGAGTGAGTATGTGTGTTCATGTAACTATGTGAAAATCATCTTGGATATCTATATATGTTTGTCTGTACATTCATAGATTACTCTATTCACAAAACTGATTGATGGATTCAACATTAAGCTATTTGGAAATTTATCTCAATGACACCTTTCAATTTCCAAATTTGTCTTGTACATAGAAATATCTTGTATTCATTTACAGCTATCAGTGTCATATTACATGATAATAACCATTTATTTATATGGAATAGTTCTTGTACCCTTTACAATCTATATGTCACATTCTGATATTAATATATATAATGGATGTGGCTTTCCCAAAGCAATAAGATATAAACAGTTTATTGATTTTATTTCATATCACCAGATTACTTGTACGATTAAACTCTGGGAGTTTTACTCATTCTTTGTCTCCTATTTCTATACCAATATTCAAACTAGTTTAATGTGATGTATTTGCTTCCTAACAGTTGCAAACCATTAATAATAGTAATTATAAATATATCTCTTCCAACTGCATAAAAAGCTACCTTTGAAAATATTTAATAAAAAAGGACATTTGTAAAGAAAATTCATAAAAAAGGACACATGTAAAGAAAATGTTGCTTTCAATAAGTCTAAAAACATAATAAATTTATTTATAATATAATTTTAATTACAACTTTAAATATATATTTTCCAACTGTATAAAAAGTTAGCTTTGATAATAATTAATAAAAAAAAAGGACATTTATTCATATGTAAAGAAAATATTTCTTTGCAGAGCTGTTCTGCTAGAGAACAGGTCACAGGTGGTGGAATAGCGATATGGCCACCAGATATGATGGTTAGTCGCAATATAAGCGAGCACCTGTCAGACAAATAAGCAACTCCAAACCAACAGCGGTAGACTACTAAGGGAGATAGAACAATGGATGACACTATTAGCTACCAAGAAAACTCTCACAACCCAATGATGTAGCTAAGATGAGGCAAGTAAAGGCTGCCTCTGAAAAAGCCTAGTCTTTGCAGATCTGAGAAAAGTACCAGATTAGCATGAATAAGACCACCAAAACACTGCAATGGGGCTAGATACAATAAATGTTAACCACATCCTCCTCCGTGTGGTTAACATGGGATGTGTTCAGGCATTAGGCAGAGGGGCATGTTAGAAAAATATATTGCAGTCTCCACTTCATGCTGTAAAAACTGGAAATGGGCCTGCGACCTGTCCTGGAAGGTATGAGATGGATGCACAAAGATTGCATATCCCAAGATCCCAAAGAGGGTCTGGAAGGGGGCAAACCATAACCATTGGAACCTGGAACATCACAACCCTTACAGGTAAGTAGCAGGAACTAGCGGAGGAGGTTAGATGCTACCGGCAAAATATAGTCTGGGTTCCCTAAACAAAGTTCTGTGGTTCTGGTACTGTCAATTTAGATGGAGGATGGAAACTCCACTATTCAGGTGTGTCACCAAAAATGACTGCATAGATGGGAGTGGAGATATTCATAAGCTCCCAGCTATCTGAATGTGTTATGGATCCCATTAGGAGGGAGGATTTGTCTCTTGAAGCTTAGGCTGAAACATAAGTCTCTGAGAGTGGTGCAAATTTATCAAACAAGGAGTTAGAATACAGATACTTCCTTGAAATCACTGCAACATTCGATGCAGTTAAGACTCATACATCCTGATGGGAAACTTCAATGCACATGTTGGCACTGATCGCCTGACATGGAAAGGAGTGATTTGAGTGAATGGTGATCTCGATCTAAATACAAATGGAGAGGCCTTATTAGATTTCTGTTCTAGTAATGGACTCCTTTTAAGAACACCTCCTTCCAACACAGCGGCATCCATAAATATACATGGTATAAGGTAAATCAGAGACCTACAGGATAAAGTTGGAAGCACTGACGGATAAAGAAGTCAGGATCAGGTATGTGGATACGCATGCAGATACAAACAGACACACACGCGGCAGGCTTCTATAGTTTCTGTCTATCAAATTTCATTCACAAGACATTATTCAACTCAAAACTATAGTAAAAGTCACTTGCCCAAGCAATGGGACTGAACTCAGGACCATATGATTGCAAAGAAAGCTCCTTAACCACACAGCCATGCTTGAATATGAATGAAACTTTGCTGCTTCAGGTTTAAAACAAAATAATACCAAAAATGAAAATATTTAAATAAAAAGAGAAATAAATTATATAAAAAAAGGTAATACTAACTATAGAATACAATTTATTTCGACCATTGTCATCTAGTTCCTTTTGCCATTTGCTGGCAAGATGTCTGGAACCATACAGAGAATCTGTATCAGTCCATTTCTTGACAGCTTCTTCCCCATCAAAGAATAATAACTGAAGAGTTGTATCTAAATTCTGAAATATGAAAAGAGAAAAACACAAATAAACAAACTCAATAGGAAGCATATAATGTGAATGAAAATCATAATTATTTCCATATACTATGAAGTGTGCGGGAGAGAAGACTTGATATGGGCATGTGACCGCTGGGTAAAGAAGTGCCAAGAAATCCCAGTGGAAGGAAGACACAGTAGAGGAAGACCATGAAAATCATGGGTGGAGGTGGTGAGAGCTGACCTCAGATCGTTGAAGCTCATGGAGGAAATGACAAAGGATCGTGACAAATGGATAGATGCTGTGCTGAAAAGGACCCGTTCCACCCTTGCAAACAAGGAAAAGCTGGTGTAAAATAATGTTGATGATGATGATATGAAGTATGTGTTGGACCTCCATCATTTTAAATGATGAGTATACCAATTGTTTGGATAACAGAATTACCTGCTCACAGGGCTGGATATAAACTTTGGTGGGGTTTGGGGTACTTCAGGTTGTGGAGGCCTCTCATACCAAAAACTTAGAATACACAACAAAGCCCCCAATCTGACATATCAAAGTCAGCTTGGTGCAAGTAAATTGCAATTGAAAAGTTATACATACAGGTATTAAATTCAAACATTTTAACCATTCTATAACTAAAAAGCCCAGCTGAGGGCACAAATAAATTGCTACAGCCATTACTGATCTTTGTCCAACCCATACTAGGATAGAAAAACAAACATATCTGTAAAGTGTTTGTTGATCAAATGACAACACTATAGATAGAGACAACTTTTCAGTCTGGCTATGCATATGACAACTTCTCTACTGCTGGTGCCCTGATAAAATGCACCTGGTACACTCTGTAAAATGATTGGCATTATGAAGAGCATCTAACCAGAAGAAACCATGTCAAATATGGAACATATGAGCTAGACATGTTTCTCTGACCAATCTAGTCTCAGACTGACAACCTGTCAAACCCATATTAGCATGGAAAACAGACATAAAATGATGATGTTGATGATGATGATGTGAAGTATAAGGGAACCTCATCAGACTGACTTAGTCAGGCAGGGGTGCAATAAATAAATTATTTATGGTCAAGGCAGTAAATTGTTAGAACATCGGATAAAATGCTTTGCGGTATTCATTCCAAGTTCTCTGCACTCAGAATTCAAGTCATGTTGTGGTCAACTTTGCCTTTCATCTCTTCAAGATTGTTAAAAAAGTACCATTCCAGTACTGGGGTTAATTCTTCCTGTATATTTCTTTCTCACTTGCTCTCTTTGGCTATGTTCAGACCTTGAGAGGGATGGGTTCTGTTCAGCTTGAAATGCACATATATCATATTGGCACGTCTCCATCAAGAATTAAAGACCCATGGCAAAGCATGGCACTATGCCATCAGATGCAGTGAGCAAGGGAGAAGAATGGGGAAAGAACCTGTGAAAGAAGATAACACAGGAAGAAGTGGTGAAAGCGGATCAACGGATGCTGAAGTCCTGCAATTATGACAAGGGGCTGCAACGAGCAAGCGAGCGTGCATGCATGCGTTGGAACTCCATCAGCTCCCACGATGGATGTTCCAGTTGTTCGATCAATGGAATTGCCTGCTCATGAAAATAATATGCATGTGGCTGAGCTTTTAAATTACAAGTAGCTCATGTTTACTAGCTGAATGAACTGGAACAACATGAAATAAAGTGCCTTCCTCAACACTACAACATGCCACTGAGAATTGAACTCAGGAACTTACAAACCCCTAAGACATAAATTGTATCAGCAGAAATATAATGCACCACCAGCATAGTCTCCTTATATGTAAAATATGTTACTACAATTGGTACTTCTCTGCAAACTTAGATTAGAACACATATGTGATCCAAAGAAAAATCACCATCTTCAGATTGGAAAATGACAGCATAAAAACAACACAAGATACCATGCTCTGACTTAGTTTCCTTAATCCTTCTTTTGACAAAGGGATTTTATCCTGAAATATTAAGGACTAATAAACACCTCCAAGATAACATTTCAACAACTTTGTTGTTATTATTTTTAACATTTAATGTCCTACTTGCATTGCTGTAGCTCTCTAAAAAAAATACCCCAAAAATATTTTCTACAATATAAGCAAACTACAACACCCCCTTTGGCATTTAAACCAGCTGTATCTGGCCAGAATTCTCACACTTCTTTCTGCTCAAACTGGCCATAACCAGCTGCTCATATTGACATTAAGGTGTTGTTCTCAAAATAAATAACATCAAAAAATTTGATATGTATCACAAAAATATAATAATATATATAGAATGTAAAAAAATATAATATATATAGAAAAAAATATAATATATATAGAAAAAAATATAATATATATAGAATGTAAATTCTAAAAGGTTAAAAGAAATGTTATTAATCCGAGTGAAATGATGAATTAGTAGTCTTAACCACTAAGTCATGTAACTTCACAGCCCTAAGCCATGCAAATATAGAAAAATTGAAGAGTTTCACTAATGGAAGGTGTGAAAACTTGACAGGTGTATAATTATACACTAAGTTTGGTCTTATCTTCACCACTCACCTAACACTTAACAGTTTACCTAACATCTCTAGTAAAGAGTACAGGCAGAGAGTAGGCAACTGAAGAACCTTTTTATCTTTTTCACCCTTTTCGCTCAATGATATACACATGTGTCTATGTGCATGTATATGTGTGCTCACGTGTGTACACACACAGGCACACACATACATATATTTTTGTTTTGCAAGGTTTTTTATATGAAATCGTGTGTTGAAACAAATATTGTTATATTTGGGGAGGGTCATGTTGTTCTAACATTGCCAGGAATAAAACACACTCACTGTTTGGTTTGGATTTCACTTCCGTATGTTATGAGGAAAAATAATAGTATCACTGATGATGTCACGTGTGTGATGAAAGAACTTTGAAAGACTATATATATATATATATATATATATATATTTATATCTATATTTTTAATTGTTGGTCAATCAATGATAAACATTGATTACCAGCTAAATTAACTATAGGGATATAAAACATACGGAAGTGAAAACCAATCCAAACCAAACAGTGATTGTGTTCATTATATATTTCTGGCAATATTATAACAATATGACTGTCTCCAAATATAACAATATATGTATATATTTATATACACATATACATCATTTAAGTTAGTTTGATTCCCAACTGGCGGTTCTGGTTGGCAAATCATAATGTAACAAATCAATTAAAGTACTCAACATTATGCAAGTCATCCATCGTAGATGTGGTATCCAGTGGTTGGTGCAGGGACAGAGTAAAGTATTCATTAAACAAAAACAGAAGGCCAGACTGGAAAATTTGCTTTAAAATTTTTAATTCCGTGAAATCACTGTAATATTTCGATGGCCCAGCTCCATCATCAAATTATGATGCAAGACAATCTCATCAGGTGACATCCACAGAATTACTTAACAGGGTTACCGTTGAACCCAAACATATAATGGAATAGAAAATAGAAAATTTGATTTAGGGGACTGCCTGTAAAAAAACTGTTGTATTGGTATGAGGCTACTTGATGCTAGCTTCTAGGACTGGTAGTTGTGGAGGGGGTAGTTGTGGAGTGGGTAGTTGCGGTCAAGTGATGACACACACCCTTCCCAAAGAATGTCACTCCTTAATTATAATTTTGGCTATGCTCTCCTGGAGATCTAAAGATTCTAATCTATCAGTCCATTGCCTTAAAGGGGTGCATAGCTATAAAAATATTGTCCAGCAAAGAATAGGGGTTGAGACAAGATACAAATATATTAATTTGCAATAATAATAAGAAGACTATAACTTGTTACATAAAGGCAGTTATTTTTTATTTTAGATATCTCCGATGGTTCAGATTTACTAGAGTATATTTACATGAATATATGTTTAGAGCTAAAATATGTGTGGTTTATCTTCATCTGGTACTATAGTTGAGTGTATCAGTGAAATCCAAAGTAAATAGGCTGTATTCGATCAAGTATATTAAAAAATGAATGGAGGGGAAAATTGATTAATAACAAGTCAATTTTCAAGCACTCTAGGTCCTGACCAAAGTTATTCTGAACAACCTGTTACTACAAGGACCACAGGTTACAGGTTGATGGATTAATACACCCCACCGATGCTAACATACCGAGGAAGATAGTATGAAGGTGGGCATATAGGTAGTAAACTACATATTTTATGTTACCTCCATGGTGTTATAACTTATAAGAGAGAGGTTTCACAATATCTAACTTAGCTAGAAAAACATAGTCAGGAAAAATCTATGTTTAGTGGAAGTTATTTCTGAGGTTGATTTAAATGAAATTAAACTAAGTTAAATTAAAATGAAAAATAAAATGAAATTAGTACCACAGCTATTATTGAATGTAAGGGTCATTGAATATTATATAATATATTATATATGGAGTATACTATATAATATAATATATTATATATGGAGTATACTATATAATACATACAATAAATTATATATGGAGTATACTATATAATACATACAATAAATTGCCATTAGGTGGGATGCAGTAAAGTAAGAAAGTAATAATAACATGCCCCATTACAATGAGGTATTAGCAACACGTGGCTTTAACCCTTTATCATTTACATTACTCTATATATACTATTGTATTTTCATGGTAAAGGCTTTATCTCAGAGTATCGAATCTAAGAGATTTTGATATTAATTATTTTGAGAAGAGAACAATACCTTAACATCAGTATAAATGGCCGGTTATGGCCGGTTTAAATGCTAAAGGGTTAACGAAAAAGTAGTATACATAGGGAAGAAAATAGATAGAGAAGATGACAGTTAGATGGGAGAGATAGACAGGAACAAAGATAAAAAGATAGAAGGAAAAAAATGATTGTGAAAGGAAATAAATAAAAAAAGGAATAGATGGACTTACCTTCTGTCTATGTTTTAAGAGACACTGTAATTCTCGAACTAAAGATAGCATTAATGCACAGGGAACTGCCGAGTCAATCGCACCTATGAACTCAAACTCATAGAATTTCTTGGAATCATAATGACAAGCCAGAATGACACGTTGGCTGGCCTTAGGGTCTAAGGTAGCAATGATAGTGGAAAATTTCACGTTTCCATTCGGAGTTTCTTGATCAAATTTATCTTCTGTAATTGTCCAACTATCCAAGCTTTGAAGCTGAGAAATAATATGCTGCAATGGAAGACATAATAATTGTTATCGTTTTCATCTTATATTCAACTCTTCTGATACCAAACCACCTGAAATTGTCCCTGATTTTATGACACTAATGCATTTGTTTTAAAGTGTTCTTATTTAAATCTAAACTTCCCATAGTAATTCTAGGTATGAAAATTTTGTTAACAGTTTTCTCACTGACGCACAAGACCAGTACTTAATCTTCTGGCCACTCCAGGCACACTAAATCGATGATAGAGTAATCTCCCCTTAATAGCTAATGCAGTGTGAAGGGAAACAATTCATAAAAATTTCTAGCATGTTAAAGGTTAATCAGTACTTTATTTCATCAAACCCAGAAGGATGAAAAATGAAGTTGACCTTGTGGGACAACACCAAAACAGAGTATGGTAACTTGATACAGTAATGCATTTAGTCCAGTACACTAACAATTTTGCCAATCCACTGCCCACACACAAGCTTAATGAGAAAGTTAGTTATATTACTAAATCCTTTCAAATTCTTGATTATTTTTTTAATAATATAAAATCATATGCTGTGTTTGTCATTAGAAGTATGGTAACAAAAGAGTTAATTGACATCTTTTTACCCTTTTGATACCCAACTGCTTGGAATTACTTGTTTTGTGAAACAAAAAACACCCATTATAATTTTTTGATATTTATTTTAAAAACCCTCCATCATACTTTTATGTTTGAACATTTTGTTGAATTATGATCAAAACACCATTTTAATAATGATAAAAACATTTGATTATTTTCAAAATTAATTAAAATATAGATTTAGTAATTAACTATGCAGCTATGTCTACATTCAGGCAATCAAATTAGATTGAGTATAAAATCTTATAGACAGACTACAGGGTGGTCTGAAAGTCTTGTCACCCCTTGTCACACATTGTTTTAACTTTCATTATTTTTTGTTTTAATAATATAATATATAATATCATTAATTATAATATATAATAATAATAATATAATTTTCTATTTCAGAGCTCCTACAGTTTGGAAGAGAGGCTGCTTGCAATTGTATGGACACATGATCGTGTGCATTCTGGCAAGAGCATGGAGGATGTGCAACATGACTTCACTGCAAGATTCGGCAAACCAGCTCCTCCGAAGAGGAAGATACTGCGATGGGAGCTACTTTTTGGTAGGGGGTGACAAGACTTTCAGACCCCCCTGTAGATTAATGTTTAAAACTGCATGCATGGTCCCGTAACTCCTGGTGGAGTCACAGGAGCAGTGTATTGAAATATGGCGATTCTAGAGCAATTTTAAAAACTGGTGGAGCCCATCTCTACAGGTTTGAATACAGCAGATTTCTGCCAGAGAAGGATAAAAAGTGAGAGAAAATAAGTGAGAAAGAGATATAGAGGAAGAACCGACCCCAGTACTAGACTGGTACTTATTTTATTGACCTTGAATGGATGAAAGGCAAAGTTGACCTCGGCAAGATTTGAACTAAGAGTAAAGAGCCGAAACGAATACTGAGAAGCATTCTATCAAGCATTCTAATGACTGCCAATTTGCTGCCTTCTTAAAACTGCACTTAATGCTAGAAAATAAATGCTTCAATAATAAGCTAGTGGGATAGAATCCGAAACTATGTGATTGTGAATTAAACTTAACAACACAGCCATGTTTGAACCTTAAGTAGCAATAAAAATATGATTTCTAATTGAGAGACAAATCCATAACAAAGTAACATTGATAAAAGTTATGGAAAATTTTAAAGCAAATCTATACCTTTATTAAATGTTTTTTTTTATTTTGTTTTTTTGCGTATGGAAGCAATAGACAGGAACATTGTTACAACATAACTGGCATTTTAAGGCAGCAATTTGCCTTGCTAAAGCAGAGATTAGACCTACAGCTCCCATGACAGGCTTCATACTCATCATGATGTCCTTTTTGAAACCATGTTTTGTGACCAGTGTTTTCCCTGGCACCAAACCTGTGTTAGCTAATGTTGACAGTATCTCTCTATACTTCTTCATACACTGCCAGCTCATATTTTAGGGTCAAAATCCTCACTATTCCTTCCGTAATCTATTTCTACCATAGGTATCATCTACCACTGACTTGAACACTACCTAGGCAAGATTGGAAAAACCAGAAGATGTAAAAAAACGATGATGATGGTACTTATTTCTATTAAAGTAGTGTAAAAAAAAGCATAATAGGCATAATAATTTGTATAGTTTTGATAGAACAATGCTAAATTCTGTGACAAGTTTTGAACACTGAACAGTAACCTTTAGCCATTGTCCTAGCAGTTAATTGGAGAGAGAGAGCAACAAAAGGCATAACAAAGATGTTTTGAAATAAACCTATTTTAAATAATCTATTTAAAGTTACTTTAATTGAAAATGTCAAAAAACAACAAGGAAAATATTTAACTAAAGAAATTAAATAAAAGAAAAAGAGAAAATATCACTTCACAAACTAAGTGAAGGAAAAAAGACAATACCTTTATATGAAAGTTTTAAATCAATATTCTCAAAGTGGATTTACTGATTCTTAAGTGGTTTCATTTTATATATATATACACACACACACAAAAACATATACATACATATATAAATATATACACATACATATATATGGGCTTGTACACATACATATATATGGGCTTGTACACACACATTCACCCTCCCTCCCTCCCTTACACACAAAGGTAAAATAAAATCCACTAAAGATCAAATAAATCACATACAAATAATAATAATCATCATCACTATAATTGTTGTTATATCTATTTTCCATGATGGCATGTGTCAGACATGACTTTTCAGCTTGTGTTGGATAAACATTTTTGGTCGCCTCTTACAACAGGAATATAGTGTGCCTATTCTAAAAACTGGGATACACAAGATTATATAAAATATAAGGTGAGTGGCTTAGTGGTTAGAGAGTTGGATTTGCAATTGTGGGGTTGCGAGTTCAATTCTCGGACTGGGCGATGCGTTGTGTCCTTGAGCAAGACACTTTATTTCACATTGCTCCTTCTGTCAGGAAGTAGCAATGGAAAATATATATACATTATATATATAATTCCACTGATTTACATTTATTTCTTTATTACACAACATCCCCTAATCTTCCAAGGCTTTGTGGCCTATAACCACAGACTTCCTATAGACAGGCTGTCATGCATGAATGGCTTCTGTACGAGACCAGCATAATTTACCATCTTGGCCATCTTTGCTGAGTTCTAGATCGCTTTTCCACTGGGAGTTGACCAAACACAATTTAACATGATTAAAGTGACGATAACACATTTCTTCTGAAAAAGTTTGTGGCAGCCTAAAATAATGAATCGGATGTTTAACAATTCAACAACATTTGGACGTGCGTCTACATGTGAGAACAGATATCTTAGGAGCTTCCGATTCCAGAGTCAGGATCAAACATTATTCGATTGTGCCTCGAGCTGATTGGCAGTGAAACATGTAATATGAAATTAAATATGATACAATACTTACTCTTAGTTCCCATTTATTATTATTATTAATATATATGAATGTATATATAGTGTATTTTGCAATACACTGTATGCTTAATTAAAAGCATTTCGAAGACCTTACTCTATTGTTTTAGAGTAGTGACAGTCTCACTCACTTCAATTTTCAGCAAAATACACTATATATACATTCATATATATATCGCTATTTCAGAGCACCAATTCTAATTTTCAATTTCTGCTTGACCGGCAACCGCTCTGTATAATCAGTTCCTGATTATTACTAGAATTCTATAAGAATCAAACATTCATGATTTTCAGCAAACAGGCGGAGTACTTCGCTTTGATAAGCACTAAAAAGTGCGAAACAGAGCTCTGTCAGCTTTATCTCCCCTGTTTGCTGAAAATTAAAGTAAGTGAGACTGTCACTACTCTAAAACAATAGCGTAAGGTCTTCAAAATGCTTTTAATTAAGCATACAGTGTATTGCAAAATACACTATATATACATTCATATATATATATCGCTATTTCGGAGCACCAATTCTAATATATATATATATATATATATATATATATATATATATATATATATATATATATTATATAAATATATGTGAAAGCAAGAGAGAAATGAAGCAAACATGCTTTGATGCTAATAACGGCACTCATCACCAACTGACAGTGGATGCATGCATGGCCAAATGGTTAAGTCCGCTTCACAATCATTAGTTCCCAGATTTGATTCTACTGCGTATCATTTTGGGCAAGTGTCATTTACCATAGCCTTAGGTTGACCCATGCCTTGTGAATGAAATTGAGGAGATGGAAATTGTTTGAAAGCTTGTTGGCTGGCCAGCCTTATATACTGTATCCTGCTGAATCTCCCTGAGAATTAGATTAAGGTACATGTGTCTGTGGAGTACTCAGTGACTTGTGAGTTAATTTTACAAGCAGACCGTTCCATTGCACAAACAATTGGAACATCATCAAAAACAACAGAGGCCCATTGTATTCGTTATCCTCTTCTGTCACCCTTTCTTTCTTGTGTCACTCTACTTCTCTTCCAACAACACTTAACCCTTTAGCATTTACATTACTCTCTATATATACTATTATATTTTCATGATAAAGGCTTTATCTCACATAATATTAAATCTATGAGATTTTGATATTGTTTATTTTGAGAACAATACCTTAACATCAGTAGAAGTAGCCGGTTACAGCCAGTTTGAACAGAAAGAGGAGGGAGAATTCTGGCCGGATACGGCCAGTTTAAATACTAAAGGGTTAATGCAAAAGTATTTTTTAGATAGGTTAATTGAAATTGTAAAAGTACCATGGGGTGTCAATTCCTGTATTTTCTAAATAATAAAAAATATATTAAACCCATGAGAAAGTTATTTCATATATTAAATAACCAACTAAATGTAAAAGACAACCAAGTAAAACAAAAGACAACCAGTTTGGAAGATAATATATATTATATCTATAAACATATATGTAAATGTGTGTCCGTGAAACATACATATACAGAAGGTCCGGACACAAAAGAACCAATCTCCCACTGTCTCTCCCCATCTCTCACTATTATGAGCAAATATGGAGGCCCCACATGCTGGCAGTCCCTCGGCCTCGGTAGACAGGCCAATTTTTATCACATCAACCTTTATCATAATCCCTCCATTCTAATATAACCTTTTATCATACTCCTCCTCTTCCATCATGACACTCATGTAACAAGTGTTATATTTGTCCATATTCATTACTCCCTACCATCAACCTCTCTTTCTCATGTTATTTTTCATTGATATCTACCCTACTCTCTTAACATCAGCCATATTTTATTACCATTTATGTTATTTCTTATCCAGTCTCTTAACCAGTACCCAACATGTAGCTGTCAGTGTTTATCTTCTATTAGTCCCTCTCTTATAACCTGCTTCACTCCTCTCATTGTATTTCTTTCCCCCATCATTCTTATACACTTTCTTCTTTTACACTATTGGTCATCATTCTCTTTTAATCAACCTGTTGGTCACATTTGCTTGGAATAAACAAAGATGATTTAGAGTAGGAAGGACAAAGCAGCCTCTCTATTTTTTATGCCATGATAAAATGCACAAAGAACACTTTGTAAAGTGGTTAGAATTAGGAAGAATATCCAACAAGGAAAACAATAACTTCAAATAAGAACTCAGATTATGATGATCCAAACAATCCATGCCAGTGTGGAAAACATGTACAATGGTGATTTTCCCACAGACGTTCACAGAAGGATTTAGTAAGGTAATTTTCTCATTAACTTATTAAGCCAGATATGGCTGGTTGAAATGCTAAAGGGTTAAGTCACAAACTAGGTTCACATATATATATATATATATATACATACCTACTTTATCACTTTATACACACACACACACACACATATATATATACATACCTACTTTATCACTTTATACACACACACATATATATATATATATATTATTAAATTCAATACTACAATGAAGACATAACATGGAGAAACACAAAGACAGGCATTTCATTGAGTAAACTCAATTTATTCAAGTTGCAATGTTTCAATGATAAAGAGAACTTCCAGTAAGAGAAAACATAAGGGACTTGTAACAAATACAACATTAATCCACAAACAAAGGTATATCCTCCTACACATTTTAATGAAATGATTCAAGACTTCTACTCAAAACATATATACATCATGAATAAGAAAATAATTTAATCATGTTACTTGCTTGTATGCATACACTCAAGTTAGATGTGATGCTAATACAAAATCTACGCCCACACATACAAAATATCAAATAAACCACCAGACATATATAATATGTATTAGTAAGTTTACTATCCCAACTTAATTAAGATCCCAGAATAGAAATCGGTATATCAATAACAACACAGCTATATATATTGACGTCAATCAACCTCAATGACATTTAAAGTTGTTTTTTTTATGCTTTTCTTTTCTTTTTCCTCAAACAATATTTATTCCCCCAAACAATAGATAATAAAAATTAAACTTAAAGCCAGTCTAGGAAAACATTTCCACAAATTGAAATACTCTAAAGAATTCAATAAACATGAATGTTACTTTAACAGTGTACAAAAGAAAAAAATATTTAAATTACTTTGGATAAATATAAAATGAAAAGAGATTATATATAGATGCTCATGTGCTATGCACACATGCACATACACATACATATACACATATATGAGTGTTATAGTTTGCTTGGAGCCTGCTCATTCTTACCTTTCCTATCAGATTTTAGTTCAATATTTACTAACTTTGCCTTTCATCCTTACAGGGTCGATAAAATAAAGTACCAGTAATGTACTGAGATAATTGCTGGCTTTGTGCCAAAAGTAGAAACACTATTTACAACACTGTTTGCATTGTAGCAGCTTCCTAAACATACCCACTTTATCACTTTATACACACACACATATATTATATATATTATATATATATATATATATATATATATATATTATTAAATTCAATACTACAATGAAGACATAACATGGAGAAACACAAAGACAGGCGTTTCATTGAGTAAACTCAATTTATTCAAGTTGCAATGTTTCAATGATAAAGAGAACTTCCAGTAAGAGAAAACATAAGGGACTTCTGAGTTTTAGGGAGAAGTAAATTACAGAGAAGTTATTTGTGGCTATATAGGCAGCGAATTGGCAGAGTCGTTAGAATGTCAGATAGAATGCTTGCGATATTCGTTCCAGCTGTCTGCTCTTTGAGTTCAAATCCCACCAAGGTCAACTTTGCCTTTCTCTAGTCGAGGTTGATAAAAGAATGTACCAGTCAAGTACTGGGGTTGATTCTTCCTCTATATTTTTTTCTCACTACCATTCTTCCCTCACTCTCTTTCCTTCTCTGGAAGAAATCTGCTGTACTCAGAGCTAAAGAGGAGATGGGCTCTGTCAGATGCCAGTTCAGCACTCCTATGATTCCCTCAGGAGTTACAGGATCATGCATGCATTTGTGACTATAGCTGTTTTCTAAACATATTCTATTTGTAATTATTAGGTTTTCTCTAAACTGTCTTATATGTCTATTAGGTGTTGTCTAAACATGTCCTATTTGTGACTGTTAGGTATTTTCTAACCATGTACTATTTGTGATTAGTAAGTGTTTTCCAAACGTGTTCTATTTGCAAGTTAGCAATTCTCTAGACGTCCTATTTGTGACTATTAACTCTTTTGTAAACATATTCTATTTGTGACTATTATATATAAAATAAAGTACCAGTAATGCACTGGGTAATTGCTGGCCTTGTGCCTAAAGTAGAAACAATTATTTGTGGATTGGCAGTATCGGTAGAGGGTCGGACGCCATGCTTTGCAGCAAAGAGTTACGGCTCTTTATGGTTTGAGTTCAAATCCCGCCGAGGTTAACTTTGCCTTTCATCCTTACGGGGTCGATAAAATAAAGTACCAGTAATACACTGGGATAATTGCTTGCCTTGTGCCAAAAGTAGAAACAATTATTTGTTTACTAAAATGGCGGTGGATTGGCAGTATCGGTAGAGGGTCGGACGCCATGCTTTCCAGCATAGTTACGTCCCTTTACGATCTGAGTTCAAATCCCGCCGAGGTTGACTTTGCCTTTCATCCTTATGGGGTCGATAAAATAAAGTACCATTAATGCACTGGGTAATTTCTGGCCTTGTGCCTAAAGTAGAAACAATTATTTGTTTACTAAACATACTGTTTGTGACAATTAGCTGTTCTCTAAACATATTCTATTTATGACTATGTTTTTCTAAACATGTACTATTTGTGATTAGGTGTTTGCTAAATGTTTTCTATTTATGACTATTCATTAGGAGACTGCTAGACCATCATCTGTGTACAATGTTACATTTAGAACCAATCTATTTCTTATATAAAACCCACCTGATCACTATATGCCTGATAACAATATCCAGACTATTAACCTCATCTCTAACAATGAAAATGTTTTAAATATCTACTTATATGCTACATTTTGAATAGTACAATCACTTATTGTTGTCAGATGTTTTATTCCTGGATTGCATACATGGTACATCAATGAATTCAAACTATGAGAAACCTATATTTCTAAAATAAAAGCAAAAACATGCTTATCCATTAGGCCACTGATGATTATATATATTTATATTTCAGCAAAGGCAGCCATATTGAGCTGGTATCAGCATTAGACTTAGTGATTGGGTTATCAGCAAGTATTATATTTACTGCAGCTATGATTTTTCTAGAAAGAACTCAAATATAGTAAAGATATAGATATTCAAAAAAAGTTTTTATCACTACATATGAGATTAACAGTCAGAAAAAATTATAATTTTATTCTAGCTATACAAATTCCTCAGCTCCATCATAGCCATCTCATGCTAACATCAAATAGCTTGTTGTCATCTCCTTTGAGGCAGTTAATAGACAGAACTGTCTGAATTCTTTGCACCCCAAATTCAAATCCTACAAAGGTTAATTTTGCATTTTATCCTTTTGATATCAATAAATAAAGTACCAATCTAATAGTGGGGTTGATTCTTTCTCTATCTTTTTCTCACTTCTTCTCAATTACTTTCTCTCCTTCCCTGGAAGAAATTGGCTGTTAAGACCTGGAGAGTGGATAAGCTCAGCCAGATTTTTTTTAAATATCCAAGAAATGCCATATATCACCTCTATAACTCCACCATACATTCATTCTCCTTTACTTGATAAGAATCATTCATTGAAAAGAAAAAAATAGCTAGAAGGATTCCTAGCAGAAATAACTGATTGATGTGATTACAGATAATGATGAATATTAGAAATAATAGATAACTGGTCTGAAAGTGATACAGTAGAAGCTGAGGAAACTGGTGATCATCTGTATCAGTAAATAGTAATTCTTTTACTTGTTTCAGTCATTAGAATGTGGCCATGCTGGGCACTGCCTTTGGTTTAGTCAATCATACTGACACCAGAACCTTTTTTTCAAGTCTGCTTCTTATTTCATTGGTCTCATTTTTGTGGAACTGGTAAGTTATGTGTCATAAACATGGAGACACACACAATCATCATCATCACTGTTTAGCATCCATTTGTCCATGCTTGCATGGGTTAAGCGGGTTGTCCACGCTGAGGCAAGTCTGGCCAGAGTTCGCCATGCCATATCTGACTCCGAAAAGGACTGTAAATTTGGCTGGGTATTTTACAGCTGGATGCCCTTCCCAACACCAACCACATTTACATGTATACACAATATATATAAATATAGATGCTTTAAAACAAACTGCTTTGTTTCATAGAAACAAGGATGTCTTTGTATCAAAAGGATTAGATCCTGTTGGAGGTCAAATTAATCTTTCATCTGTTCAGGCTAAATAAAGTAATTACCCGACATTCATTGAGACATATTCAATTAACTGTACCTATTATTTGAAACATGTGGCTTTGTAAGGAATTTCTTCCCAAAGTCTAGAGAAAGAATTTAATCACCAAAATTTAGTTGAACCTGATAAATTTACACAATTCTTTTCTGTTTTTGTTGTTGAAAGAATTTATCATAGTATAGTAGCTTAACTGCAGTAATACTACAAATTGCGACTCCCAGTCATCTCTTTTTAACCATCTCTAACACCTATCTTAATCATTGTATTATACTGCTTATGTAATAAGGGATAGCATTTGGTCTATCCATATTCATTACATCCACCATCACCAATTATCACTCTTTCATCATTACCTCTTTATCACTTTACCTCTCTGCCATTCATGACTGTGGATTGAGGGATGGCATCAGATCTCTCCACATTCAGTATTCTCTACTGTCATATATTTGTCTACTAGCCTTCACCCTCTCCACCTTATGTGGTTCTTAATAGATATCGACTGCTCTCCTTTACACTCACTTATCTTTGCCATCCATCACTTGCTGTCTCTTCACATTAACCATATTCATTGCAATCCCATCAGGCTATTTGTAATCTCTTTACCAACAACCAGCTTCCAGCTGTTACTATCTCACACCCATTACTTATTTCCTCTATCTTACTATCCTATTACTCTGTCCCTCCATCATACTCTCTCTCTCTCTCCCTATCTCCTCCTGGACATCACTAGAAAGAACAGAGGAAACTTAGAGTAGAGAAGTATTGCAAGAGATAAGGCAACCTCTCTAGAATTGGTGTCACAACAAAATGTTCATTTACATTCTGTAACAGTGATTGGTGAATGAATTGAGATAACAAAAGATAGAGAGCATTGTAGTTGTGTTAAATACATGACACCCTTTCTAATACTGGTGTCATGATAAAATGCATCCAGTATACTCTGTAAAGTGGTTGGTTCTAGGAAGGGAACCCAGCATAAAAAAAAACATGTCAAAAAATGGGACCTACAAGCAAGACAGACTCCTTTAGCCTATACATGAGGGAAGTAATTCAAAATAAAAACTGACTCAGAATATGACAATCTATGAAACCCATGCCAGCATGAAAAGCAGAAGTAAAATGATAATGATTATAATAATACCAATAAATATTTTGAACAGCTTGTATTATTTAATTCCTTTTAATACTATTTAATACATGGTATCTAACAACATAAGCTTTAACGAGCCTAATAATATAATTGTTTCTATTTTTGGCAAAAAGGCCAGCAAGTATCCAGTGCATTACTGGTACTTTATTTTATCGACCCCATAAGGGTGAAAGGCGAAGTTAACCTCGGCAGGATTTAATGTTAGGATAACATTGAGTAATGAAGGTATGTAGTTTAGTGGTTAAGCTATTGAACTCATGAACCAGGTGGCACATTGGGTTCTTAAGCAAGATGCTCTACTTCATATTGCTTTTAAAAATATCTGAGAAATCTATGAGATGCAACTTTGAAGCAGGCCAGCTAAACCTATATAGGTATGAGCAGTAAATTTCATTTCCCTTTCAAGTCATAATAGAAATGATGTGAAGGAGAGACAAAAAATGTTTATATGTTTGTAACATTGCTTCCATTGTAGCTATTTTCTATTGCAGATACTATTAATAGCTTTGGACAGCTAGAATGTCACAATTTTCGTTTTACTCTTACCTTATTCATCATATAAAAAATAGCGAAGTAATTGATTATGTATTGCCTACGAGATAAATCAATATTTATTTATTGCTTATATACAGTCCATATTATTAACTCCCCAGAGAAGTAATAGTTAGATAAGACTTAAAAACCAATGTGTTTAACAGGTGGGAGTACAGAGAACCAAAAAGTGGAGAGAAAAAGAAGAAAAAAGAAAAGATTTTGATGATGAGGAGGAGGAGGAATGAAAAGAAAAAGAAAATGAAAAAGTAAAAAAGCAAAAGGAAAACAGAATAAAGAAAAAAGGCGGTGATGGTGGCATTGATGATGATGATGATGATGATGAGAATGCGTAGGAGGAAGAAAGGAAGAAAATGAAAAATTGAAATGGCAAGAGAGAAACAGAAAAAGAAGAAAGGAAGAATAAGAAAAAGTAAAACAAAAGAAGGTGGTGGTGATGGTGGCATTGATGAGGAGGAGGAAGAAGCAATGGTCGCATTAAGAATAATAAGAGGAACTTTACTTGTCTCAAGCAAGATACAGCTACATTTACAATGTTATCAGGCATTAAGAAAATGTCTGATATATTTTACAAATAAAGATATAATCTTTTAGTCTTTTATTGGTTTACATCATTAGACTGCAGCCATGCTGGGGTACCACATTGATTTAAGTTGATCACATCAACTACTATTTATAATGTGGAAAGTGATATATATATAAGGTTAAACAATGCAAAATGGATGGTAAGATGAAGGCAACGAAAAAGTTAGTTACATAGTAATCTTTGATGTTTTCTTTTGTTTCTTTCATCTTAATATTTTGGGATTTAAAATTCCCTTTGTCAGAGTTTAACTCTTTAGCATTTAAACCAGCTGTAACTGGTCACTCATACTGATGTTAAGGTATTGTTCTCAAAATAAATAATATCAAAATCTCATAGATTTGATATTATGTGATATAATTCTGTGAGGTAAGCCTTTACCATGAAAATATAATAGTAAATATAGAGTACTCATCATCATCATCATTTCATTTTACGTCCGCTTTTCCCTGCTTGCAAGGGTGAGACGGGAACTGATTCTGGCTTGATTTCTACAGCTGGATGCCCTTCCTAACACCAACCTCATTTACAGTGAGTGCTGGGTACTTTTTTGCCGTGGCACCTACACGACCACTTTGCAGTGGAATGATAAGGACCTCAGTCCCTATCATCTCATTTCTACAGCTGAGTAAACTGGAGCAATTTGAAATAAAGTGTCTTGCTCAAGGAAACAACACACCACCCGGTCTGAGAATTGAACTCACAACCTTTCGATTGCAAGGCCAATGCTCTAACCACTAAGCCATGTGCCTCCATCTGTAAATGCTAGAGGGTTAAGGAACTCTCAGAAAAAAAAAATTTTTCAATCTCTTCTCTTTGAAATTAGATATGAATTTAAAATTTGTAACCAGCTTTCAAGCATTGTTTGATGTTTGCTGTAGTATTCACAAGAAGCTGGAGGATGATGTCAATTGCCATATATAATATTTCATGGAATCAAATTTCTTGTGTAAATTGTTGTGTTTAGGTTGCATATGCGTGCGTGTGGGTGCGCCCTTCTTTGTCAAGTATTGTGAGCCGAGTTTCATTCTGTTATAGTATTTATATTTTCAAGTCTAGTACTTAGTTTATTAATCTCTTTTTTTATGTTACGAAACAAACATGATATGAACCATCTTGCAAGATGAAGAACACAATATGCTGCTCAGTCCAGGCATCAAATCCATGACCTTATGATTATGAGCTGAACAGCCTAACCACTATCCCATGCACATGTGATTTAAGAAAATGTTGATGTTATTTTTAGCAGGCCAAATTACCACATATAAGCTCCTTTGTTGTCTTGATGGTTTTGATATTGTAGTGATGTATGTGTTATAAGTTAACCAGAAGAAGAAGGGAAGGCTCTCCCAGAGCAATGAGGATGATGATGCTGATACTATGTCTCCTGAGGAAATGTGGGTGAGCTGAATTTTTATAACAGAGTGAACTCCACTAAAGACACATAATAGACAGGCAGTAGTGTTAACACTTTCGTTATCAAATTTCTAATGAAAGGCACTGCCAATGATTTTCAAATCATTTTGGCAATAATCAAGAATTTGGAGGGATTTAGTAATATAACTAGCTTTCTAATTATTTGGAACATAAAAGTTATGTTCAAAATTATGATGGAAGGTTTTTAGATAAATATAAATAATCTAAAACAAACATTGCATCAAAGGACCAAGTGTGATTTCAGGAAATTTAGTAGCAAAAGCATTAAACAGGACAGTAGAAAACCAGGTGGGGAATAGAAACATTGGATTAGGAACTGATAGATCCAGATTAAAGGATACAAAAATTAAAGACCAGTAATATATTAAGAAATGATGGCCTAGTTAATAGATTATTGGCAACCAGCTAAGTGGTACATATCTTGTCACCATTTAATTGTTTCATTATCAAGCCAGTTGAAACTGCCCTTAGTTCTATGATACACAGTTGCCTGTTCATACTTGTATTAAAACTTTCCATCACAATTTCATGGAAGAAATTTTAGTTCAGTTATGTTCCAAACCATGTAGCTTAATAAGAAAATCAGTTATATATTTTAATTCTTCCAAAAATTTGATTATTTTCAAAATTAAATGAAACACATTGACAGTATATTTCATTAGAAAGATGGTAATGAAAAGCTTAACTCTTAATGTCCAAGTTTACCTAGTTGTAAATAGGTATCACTTTAATGGATTTCTATAACTAGTAAATAGATTAAACCCTACCCTCAAAATTCTGAACAGGCAATCTAACAACTACTACCTACAAACACATTTGAAAATAACAAAAATAGATATCTTTCATCAGTTAGAAATAGAATATTTTACAAACCTCGCGAACTTTAATATTTCCAAGAGTTCCTGAGATTCGAGGAATCAAAATAGGTTGCAGGTCAAGAGTCCAAAAGTCATCAAAAGTTCCAAGTGTTGTTAAATTTCTCATTGCTTTTTCACCATATAATTTTTTTTCCTGAAATTTAAAATTATATATATATATAATTATATATCAAAATTAAACAAGAAAAAACTCTAGTTACAGAAGTATAAACAAGCCAGATGGAAAAACTTTTCTATCTAACTTCACTTATATAGATCTCCCTACCATGGGTTCATATATATATACATGCTAGCGTGGAAGATAGACGTTAAACGACGATGATGATGATATATATTTCTCATAACCCCATCCAATATCAAAATAATGTAAATGAATACAACAAACCCAGCCATGACCCACCACACAAAATTCAATTACTTAGCTACAAGAAAAACATTTAACACGATTAATTATCTTTTAAACATTATATCATACGTACACTAACAAACAAACTATAGACAGAATATAATAAATTGATGCAGACAATATATGAAATCTGCCAAAACTAAACATATTGTACTTACATTAAAAACAATTTTAAACGGAAAAGCATTCTACTCCTCCCTCAAAAACATTTTAAGACTTAGAGAGAAACCCTTAGTATCAGAGACCTTTCAACAGAGACTTACATATTATCAGAGGCATGATACTATAATATATATAAATAATATATATAATAATAATAATAATTGTTTCTACTTTAGGCACAAGGCCAGCAATTACCCAGTGCATTACTGGTACTTTATTTTATCGACCCCGTAAGGATGAAAGGCAAAGTCAACCTCGGCGGGATTTGAATTCAGATCGTAAAGGGACGTAACTATGCTGGAAAGCATGGCGTCCGACACTCTACCGATACTGCCAATCCACCGCCCATCTATAATAATAATAATAATAGTGGGATCTCAGGAAGCTTAATTAAGAATGTAGGCTTCACATGCAGCAGCTGTGCTGAGACAGACACAGGAAACAAGTACCACCAATCTCTGGGAGGGCTCTATAGAAACAGTAGACAGCTTCTGCTACCTAGGTGACCGAATTAGCAGCGGAGGTGTGTGTTCAGAAAGTACAATAACTAAGGTAAGAACGGGATGGAAGAAGTTCAGGGAACTACTGCCACTGCTAACTGCAAAAGGCTTCTCCCTCAAAATGAAAGGCAGACTGTATGATGCGTGTATCCGAACAGCAATGTTAGATAGTAGTGAGACCTGGGCGCTGAAGGTGGAAGACTTACGTAGATTAGAAAGAAACGACGCCTGCATGCTCCGATGGATGTGTAATAGTAATATACGCGAACGACAAAGCATAAATGAATTGAGAGAGAGACTGAGCATAAGAGGAATAAAATGCTGTGTGCAGGAGAGGCGGTTGCGTTGGTATGGACATGTGATGCGTATGAAGGATGACAGCTGCATAAAAAGGTGCAGAGCACTAGAAGTCAATGGAAACCACGGAGTGGCGAGACCCAAGAAGACTTGGGATGAGGTGATAAAAGCCGACCTTGTCCAATTACACACGACCGTGACCTCTGGCGTCACGCAGTAATACAGAGTACCCGACCTCCCATGGGTACAAGCTGAAGCATATAGACAATATGCCCCCACACCCTCCCACTGCAAGGTGGTCATGGAGGTGCCACGGCAAAAAAGCACCCAGCCCACACTGTAAAGTGGACGTGTAGGCGCCACTAAAAAGCACCCAGCACTCACTGTAAATGAGGTTGGTGTTAGGAAGGGCATCCAGCTGTAGAAATCAAGCCAAAATCAGTTCCTGTATGAGCAAGGCATGGTCAGCCGACCAGACACTGCCCGCAACAGACAACCCGTCTAACCCATGCTAGCATGGAAGAACGGACATAAAACGGTGATGATGATGAATATCGTCAGGGAGAATGAGAGTAACTTGGTGGTGGAATAGTAGGATGGATGAAGATGGGCATGGAAAGAATGGTAAAATGGAGGCAGAAGAGAACATTACCAAGAAGCTAGGAGGTAGGCTAGGCAACAAGTATATTCTGCAAGGAGGGAAGCAGGAAATAAAAAAAGTTCATGCATGTTATATGACATGAGGACCAAAGACATAAGGTGTTCGGGACTGCTAGGCTGTGTGTCAAAGACAATCAGGATGGTGTTGAGAAAAAGCGAGTCTGAGATAACAATGGTGCACTTGCCCCCCACTGACACCCCGAAAGAAAGCAGCATGGAAGTGTCATTATGAGAGACTGATGAGAATGTGTGGGAGAAAGAGCCAGCCCCAATAGAGGAACCAGCCATGCAAATAAGCAGCAGTGTAGTAAGGACACGAAGACAGGCAAAGCAGCTGGGCCATCAGAAATAGTTGCTGAGATGCTGAAAGCATCTGGGATGGTAGGACACACCTTAACCATCAGTATCATAAATCAACTAAAACAAAGTGGTACTATACCTAATGATAGGTGTAGCAGCATCATTGTCAA
Organism: Eledone cirrhosa; assembly: GCA_964016885.1. Classification (NCBI taxonomy): domain Eukaryota; kingdom Metazoa; phylum Mollusca; class Cephalopoda; order Octopoda; family Eledonidae; genus Eledone; species Eledone cirrhosa. The sequence continues at coordinate 354,306,585 of OZ024741.1, forward strand.
CTGCTACAATGGAAAAGGTGATGCACTAGATAGAGGAAACTACTGAGGAATTAAATTGATGGACCAGGACACAAAAGTGATAGTACAACTAATTAGGGATCAAATTAACCTAGATGAGATGCAGTTCAGGTTTGTACCAGTAAAATTACCACTGACGCTCTCTCACTTGTGAGGCAACAACAACAGAAGTACCTAGCTAGAAGTAAACCCCTCTACTTGGCATTTGTTAACTGGGAGAAAGTGTTTGACAGGGTCCCTCCATCCGGAATCTGGTTGGCACTTAGAAAGCTAAGGGTAGATGAGTGGCTCGTGAGGGTGATAAAAGCCATGTACAGAACAAGGTTAAAATTAATAAAGACTATAGCGAGGAGTTTAGCATGCAAGTGAGGGTGCACCAAGACTCCGTTCTTAGCCCCCTCCTGTTCACTATTGTCCTCTGGGCTATAACACAAAAGTTTAAAACAGGATGCCCCTGGGAATTCCTGTATGCTAATGATCTACTTCTCATAGCTGAATCTATAGCAGAACTAGAGAAAAACCTGGAATTGAAAGGTCTTAAAGTCAACTTGGCAAAGACCAAAGTTATATTATTAAGTAGAAAGGAAAACAAGACACTGATTCCTTCGGGGAAATGGCTTTGCTTAGTGTGTAGGAAATGGGTGGTTAGAAATTCGATCTTTTGTCCTAAATGCAAACTATGGGTACAGAAGAGATGAAATGGGATCTCAGACAGACTAGCAAAGAACATAGGTTTGACATGTGGTCGATACACAGGAGCAGTAAACAGCAAGTGCACTCACGGAAAACAAGCTCTATCAAATTCTTAGAGGGTTCTGTAAAGGCAGTTGCCAGCTTCTGTTAACTGGGTGACCAAAATAGCAGTGGAGGCAAGTGTGCCGAAAGTACAGTAGCTGGAGTGGGAACAGGATGGAAAATGTTGAGGGAGCTACTACCGCTGCTAGCTACAAAAGATTTCTTCCCCAAAAATGAAGGGCAGATTGTATGATGTGTGTATACACACAGCAATGCTGCATGGTAGTGAAGCCTGGGCAAGGTGTGCAGAGGACCTATGAAAACTGGAAAGAAATGAAGCCTGCATGTTCTGTCTAACCCATGCTAGCATGGAAAATGGATGTGAAAAGATGATGATGATGCTGCTCTGATGGATGTGTAATAGTAAGAATGGCACTGAGAGAAATAGGCTATAAGAGGGGTCAGATGCAGTGTGCAGGAGAGGAGATTGAGGTGGTATGGACATGTGATGCATACAAAAGATGACAGCTATATAAAAAAGTGAAGGGCATTCAAAGTTGATGGAAATGATGGAAGAGGAAGACCTAGGGAAGCTTGTGATAAAATGATAAAAGCTGACCTCATACAATTTTACCTCTCAAAGGTGATGAGACAGGATCAAGTTCTCTGGCATTATGCAGAAGACCTGCCTTCTCATACTTGGGATGAAGCAAAAGTCTAGTAGTAACTAGTATGCACCACTCCCCCTCCCATACACCTCACACGCTTTAACACGATACCCCCCCCCCCCCCCACCCTTCACCAGCTAAGGACCTTACCTTAGACCTACCTCTCCAACCCCCATCCATCCTACATTCATGTCTCCCCCCTTCCACTTTCTACGTCTGATATCTTTTAGTCCAACCCATGCAAACAAGCATGGAAAGCTGAATACGCACCCTACCCCAATGCTGCTGAAGAAGCTAAAAGCTCCCAGTCTACTGTGTAAGGTGCTCATTCAAGTGACATGACAAAAGACCACCCAGTACACTCTGTAAGGCGGTCATACCAGTGACATGACAAATAAGCGCTCAGTACACACTGTAAGATTGTCATGATGGTGATAACAAAAAGCACCCAATCCAACCTGTCAGTTGGTCATCTTGGTATCATTATAAAAAAAGCACCCAGTGCATGCTGTAAATGTGGTTGGCATCCAACCGTAGAAACCAAGCCCAAAACAGTTCCGTATGAGTAAGACACAGTCATCTGATCTGACTTGTCTCAGAACACGGCAACTCATCTAACCCATGGAAATGGACATTAAATGGTGAAGATGATGAAGATTATATATATATATATATATATATATATATATATATACACAAGTAGCTCCCACATCACCTTGTCAAATTCCACCATCCTACCATGAAAGACTTGTGAAGAGGTGGTGAGAACAGATCTCAAAATGTTGAATGTCACAGAGGAGATGCCAAAGGAAGGTAATAAGTGGAGAGAAGCTATGTTGGAAAAGACCTAACCAATCCATGGAAGCATGGTTAAGCGGGCATAAAAAGGATGATGATAAAAGCAAATAAGAGAAATTATATTATGTATAATAAATTTGATTATATATAACATTTCCCAAGAGATCAGTTAATAGATATGCATATTAAGACAGTATAAAATATATGTGTGGTAATGTAAGAATGGTGGATTGGCAGAATTGGTAGAGTATCAAATAAAATGCCATTGTGGTATTTGTTCTGGTTCTTTACATTCTGAGTTTAAATCCAGTCAAAGTCAACTTTACCTTTCAACCTTTCAAGGTTCGACAAAATAAGGTATAAGCCAAGTGCAGGGGTTGATTTAATCAACATTGTCATTCCCCCAAATTTGCATGCAAGTTGGAATGGCTCTTCTAGTGTGTTTTCCTCACCATCCTCCAGGGAAATGCCTTCTCTATTCTGTCCGGTGGGGGTCGCAGGACAGCCAGCACGTGGGCCCCCATTTGTTTAAAACAGTGAGAGATGGGGAAGAGTGGGAGAGACAGAGGCAGTGAGAGATTGGTTCCTTTGCTGTATATGTATATGTTTCACGGACACACACTCACACTATCATATTGGTTGAACTTTTACAAAAATGTTTTACTAACTTATTTCTTTCTTTTATATATGTGGCATAGTGAAGGCACATGGGTGAGTGGTTAGAGTGTTGGGCTTGCAATTGAGAGGTTATGAGTTTGATACTCGGACTGGGTGATGTGTTGCGTCTTTGAGCAAGACACTTTATTTCACATTGCTCCAGTTCACTCAGCTGTAGAAATGAGTTGCAACTTCACTGGGGCCAAGCTGTATCGGCCATTGCTTTTTCCTTGGACAACATCGGTGGCGTAGGGAGGGGAGACTGGGATGTATGGGTGACTGCTGGTCTTCCACAAAAAGACCTTGCCCAGACTTGTGCCTCAGAGGGAAACCTAGGTGCAAAACCATGGTCATTAGTGACCGATGGGGGCCTATACAACTACTATATTTGTTGCAGTGGAAATAAATGTATGACGCATGTATGAAATGGATGTATGAGGCTTAGATTAAACTATTGGATTTCTCTTTGAGAATCAAATACACCATGAAGCTATATACTAGACCTCTGAGCGTTCCAGTTGATTCAATCAATGGAACAGCCTACTTGTGAAGCATTCTTGATTCCAACTTGCTGAGCATGCTACAGATATCTGTACCCTTCTCAGGGAAATTCAGTGTGGCACAGGGTATGACACATGACTAACCCCTTACAGGCAACTCTTTCTTTCTTTGTTTTTTTTTACCAGCTGAATGAACTGGAGCAATGTGAAAGAAGTAAAGTGTCCGACTGAGGACACAACATACCACCAGGAATCAAACTACAATCTTACAATCATGAGCCAAACATGCTAACATTCAGATTGAGGAAATTAATTGCAGAAATTTGCCAAAGTGGTTCAATCTAGGAATATATTGTCTAATTAAAATATTGCTAATGAAATCTAGCTTGGATTGGTGCAATTCCTCAGTGGATTTCCATCAAAACACTCAATTCCCTACCTAAAGAAAATGAACATCGCAGCTTTTAAGGTCGCCATTAAGTTAAAATAGTAATATGCTGAATATGAATGTCTTCCACAGCAGATATTGGAGCTAGGATATAATTCCATTCAGTCCATATAGTTTATAACAGCTCCTGCTTCATGCATTCGTTTCCACTGCAACACATATTTCTGTCTCGGCATACCTAGCTACTAACTCATCATTGGGGAAATTGTATATGTAATCAAATCTCTTTTACATATTAGAATTTGTCTCTTATTTGCTTTCATAATAATCATCATACTCATTATCTGCAACATTTTTTACTACTATCCATCTTATTTAAAGTTCTCGTCATTTTAATAAAGTAGCTGGACCAGTACAAAAAAATTATACATGGATAGAAAATACCAAGGTCAACACAAAGAAATTAAGATAAGTCCTTGGAAAGCTAATTATTGCTGAGTTAGATAAAAATCTGTTTAATTCTTAATACCCTGTATCACATGAAACAAGACATTCTTGAAAAAGACAAAACATCACAGTGAGTGCATCACATTAACCCTTTAGCATTCACATTACTCTATATATACCATTATATTTTCATGGTAAAGGCTTTACCTCACATAATATCAAATCTATGAGATTTTGAAAGTATTTATTTTGAGAACAATACCTTAACATCAGTTTGAGCGACCAGTTACAGCCAGTTTCAACAGAAAGAGGTAGAGAATTCTGGCCATTAAAGGGTTAAAAATGAAAATCTTACTCTATTACTGCAAATTTTCAAAATGATCTGTTCCCTACTAGTAAAGATACTATAAACATTTAAATTAACAAACCACAAAAAGATTTTCTTGAAAAATACAAAACAGCACTATGGTTGCAACACATTAAAAATAATAATAATACGGGAAATTTTCACAATGATCTGTTCACTAGTAAAAACACTATAAATATTTAAATCAACAAACCTGCTTTTAAATATTTTCTCCTAAATTATTACAGGCTGTTAAGAGTTAAATGTTCATGGAAGTTTGTTTCCCATCCATATTTTTTAGATTTGTGTGGTCTCATGGTCATTCTTTTCTAGTGTATGTACTTCCTTAGGCAAGCGAGGGCATGCATTCTTTTTCTGGCACCTTGCTAATTTGGGAAACAATCTGATAACAAGGCGAAACAACAACAACAACAATAATAAAACCATAATGTCTTAATAAAATTTAAATTAAATTACCCCTCTATATATGTTAAGATGTTGCGGTGGTGGTGGTGGTGTTATTTCACCTTGGCAACTACTATAACAAATATCTCTATGAAACTACATGGCTGAATCAAACAAAATTCAATATACTTGTTGATTTATCAGAAGGGATAATAAATCAATCCTTTTGATACTAACCTGTCTGAATCTGCTCTGGATTCAATTGATACACAATTGCTCATTTTATAACATGTTCATACTTATATTAAAACCTTCCATCATAATCTTATTTAAGAAAATTTTGTTAAGCAATAATTGATAATAATTATTACAACAAACTCATTATAAACATTTCTTTATTCAGTTTCTGTGGCTAATGATTATATTTGGGAGTAAGATGGATCTAAAATGGAGACATTCTCTTCATCTACAGTTTCACGCTGATGTTGTATTCTATTTC